>KK112047.1:352635-373783 GCA_000611955.2 Stegodyphus mimosarum | reverse complement strand
ATATATACATACCTAAAATATATATAGATATATATATAATTTGCGTTAGGAAAAGAAGCGATAAGAATTGGGACCTACGGTATTACACAGATTTTTATCTTTGCTTATCTGTTTAAAATTTTTTAGTTTTTGTCTCAATTATTGTCGTTTGACGAAACGTGTAATGCAGTTTACCTATGTAAGAGTAATAGTGCTTTTCCCCTGACGAGTCCACTAAAGTTCGACGTAGGGTAAATTTCCATTTACTGCCATTTTTGTATTTTTGCTGGGTTTTTAATTTTAATTATTTTGTGCTTTAATGTTTTTTACGTGTAGCAATTTTTAAAGTTAATTTTCTTAAATACCAGCATTTTTTTTCGTTTTCCTATTGAATAATTAATTTTTTAAAATGTTTTGCCTTAGTTATGAGTATCAAATTTTACTTTTAGGCGATTGCCTTTAGAATTTTTCTCTTTTTTTAGGAACAAGTCTATCATTTACTTTTAGGCGATTGCTATTAGAATTTACTTCCTTTATCAGGACTGAGTATTCTGTGCGTGTTCTTTGAGAACATGGTAAAGTCTGTAATAGGGTCCTTATCCTCAAGTCTCAAGTCCTGAACTGGAACAGGGAGCGGAAGGTACGCTATGTTCTGGTGTAGATCCTGTATTGGCGAATAACTGCACTTGAAAGGGATTTGAAATCCTCTTTTATTAAATCACTATTATTTACACACTTCCCAACTCGGGAGAGATACAGAAAGTAAAAGACCACACTTGGGTCGAACTTAACAATCAAATAATTTTAAAACTAAAACTAAAATAGAAATCTAATTAAACTTTGCTCACAGAGCAATTCGCGGAGATTGGCCTCTACCTGAAAGGGTGCGTAGCAAGATATACTAATACTAGCGCACTTCAAATTGTTTCACAATGCAATCACGTAGTAAGCACTATGGCTTATAAATTTTAACTGCTAGCTGGTCAGGCGAACGTTGAGCGGAGTGACCGTGATCTGAGATTAAGCTCTCTCACATTGAGAGGTTTCTACCTCTGGCTTAAATAGTACTTGGCTGTACTTCAAAATTAGCATAAGCTGAAAACGCGCGCTTCTTCTGACGGGAAGTTGAAACAGAGAGGAGATAGAAAGATTTAAATTAAAATAAAACTTGGTTAGTTTAACTAAAACCTTACACCTTTACTTGGCTTAGATATATATATATATATAGCAAGAAATTTAGAACCACTTTTTCACAAAGACGAAAACTGAAAGTCATAATTAATACTAAATAATATACTAGGCATGTTTACATTTTGTTTTTAGAACAATGTTTTGTAATTATATATTTGTATATATATATATACACCCACTCTGTTACTCTGCTCGGTGAGCTCAGTTTTTTTATCCTTATATGTTTGTAAACTGTGCATTTTTTGGATTAAAAGTGATTGAATTACTTCGTTCTTATGCTGCAGTTAAAGTTTTTATGCCTTTAGTTAATAGTTGTAGAATTATCAGCAATTTAAAAATTGTTTAAATGGTACTAAGCCTAGTGAACCCGCCATTTGTTTACATTTGAAACTCTTAGTAGGATAGTGAATTAAGTCAGTTTCTGCACAAACTTCAGTGTCTTCTTGAACAGTAAGACCAAAAGTAAATTTTCAGACTTTTGTGCACCGAAAAATCTGTCATATTCCCGCTCGCTGAATTGCTTATTTTTGCATAGAAACCTCGACATTTATTGTAAAAATTGTTTTTTTAACTGATTTTAACAGTATTTAGTGTACTGTGTTTTTCTGTATTTTATAATTTTCAAGGAGCTACCCAGACGGTATAATGGTCAGGGAAGCCGACTTCGATAACAAAAGAAACAGCTTCGAATTCCGGAGAAGGCATGGTTGTAACTGTCTGTCCCTTCATAGGAGTAAAAAGTGGCTCACCTATTATGTGCCTTCATTAATAAAGCGAACACCACTTCTAGCCTCAGTCCTGTCCAAGCCGAAACCGGGTGAGGGCTCGCCATTGTTTAAAAAACAATCTGATATATACACCACATGACTTCCTTTTACGGAATATTAATTATTCAACATTTTGCATTTCATTTAAACTTCTTGGATTGAATTAAATCTACTTCGTTGATAGAGCATAAGCCACAACTGCCTAAACGCACTCTTTAAAATTTATTATATTTGTTTACCATAACGACACTCTGACGTTAAATTCACTTAACAGCGTTACATCTCATTCATTTTATAACTCAGAATGCGCAAAATTTATGTATATCAACTGAAGAATTATCTAATCGTTGCCACGTGTTCTACTCAAACACTATGATAAATCTAAAATGATGTATAAAAAATTAAACAAACAAAAGAAAAAAAGGAACAGTTTTTCACAGACGATTCAGCATTTCTCATTCAATTAATTCAGTTTTCACGTCGCAACAAGGCAAAAATACATAAAAACTCAAAATATCTATATTGAAAATTGCGAAGTAAATCTTAAACATTTATTTCCTCGAATAAATTCCAAAATGGATTAAACATGATTTAATTCGCAACAACAAAAGAAGGCGTTATATTTGTTTTTGTGAAGCTTAGTTTCTCTAGATTGACAACAAATTCACTATTCTCCTAAGTTTCAAATGTAAACAAATATGGCTGCCATGTGGAAAATAATTAGGCTTAGCCGCACTTAAACAAATTTTAAATTGTTGATAATACTACAAATCTTGCATGAAGATTTACTTAAGGCATCAAATCCTTAACCGGAAGATAAGAACAACATAATTCAAACATTTTTAAAGCAAAAAATGCACAATTTAGGGGAGCCGCTGGTAACGATATTTGCTCCTAATACGAAACACTTATTTTCTTGAATTTCATTAGAGATATGCTTCTCATTTAATTAATTCTGTTCTCACTTCGCGACAAAGCAAAAATGCATAAATACATAAAATAATACACAAAATACAGTTAAAACAATTAAAAAAACAATTTTTACAATTACAATTAGAGTTGCTACCCCAAAACAAGCAATCCGACCAGAAGGCCACAGGCAGGTTTTCCATTTCACAAAAATGAAAGATTGATTTTTGTCCCACTAGGCAAAAAGACACTGAAGGTGCAGAAATTAAATTCACTACTGTGCTAAGTTTCAAATGTAAACAAATATGGCTGGTATGGTAAATAAAAGTTAGGCTTAGCCCCACTTAAACGACTTTTAAATTGTTGATAATTCTACAACTATTGCATACAAGTTAACTAAAGACATTAAAACCTTAACCGGAAGATAAGAATAACACAATTCAATGATTTTTAAAGCAAAAAATGCACAATTTACCAACGTATAAAACTAAAAAAACTGAGCTCACTGAGGCGAGTAACAGAGTGGATATATATATATATATATATATATCCAAATATTTATATACTTTTGATTAGGCCAATTGCAACCAAAATAGGTGCACATCTACATGTTATAGCAGTCCTATATACAAAATTTCAACGGTCTGAGGCTACTCGCTTTGACACAGACGCGACGAAAAAAAAATCTCTTCAGAATTCATTTTAAATCAGTTTTATAATTTTTTGAGTGAAAAAGAGTCCTTAATTCTGTTCTTACGTTCAGATATCACGCAAAAACATCGTTAAATTGCATTCGATGGCGGTGAAAATGGATATTTTCGTTGCAATATGATAGCCGAAATTTTTCGCGATTACAGTACTTCCTTTTTACTTCGTACAAGGAAGTAATTAATGAAAATGTTTTCAATTTTTATGTGTTTTTGCGTTGTCAGGAAGTGAGAAATGAAATAATTGAATGAGAAATATATCGCTAATGAAATTCGATGAAATACGTTTACATAAAATACAGGAAAAGATGTGTGTAATTTAATACTACGCGCAAGGAGGTTATCTGGTGGCCACATCAGATTTTTAAAATTGGCTGATGGTGTTGCCACCAGACACTCAAGAGATTTTTAATCATGCATCTTTTTTTTTAATAACCTTTTTAATTTCTATGTGAAATATCTTCTTACTAAGAAGAACTATGTGAAACATCTTCTTTCTAAGAAGCACCAGAATTTAAATATGTATATATTACATAATTTATAACATGCAATTGAACAACAATTCCTTATCAGTTACAATTACAAGAAATAAAAGAAATTAAAGTTTTTCTACCTCTGTGGTGTATGTCTCAGAATATCATTCAAATGAGTTTTTTACCATCTCTATATTTATAACAATTCCCCTTATATTTATATTATAGTTTGCTATATTTTCTAAAAACAAAACGCAGTTGAGAAATAACTTACTTCCGCTATTATATACACACTACTCGTGCAACGTCAGCCTATGCTATTTTTGACCGCGAAAAACCATTAAAAATTACTCACGATCCAACTAGAAGAAAGTCAAAAATACATTTGAGGAAATGAGAGTTTAGTTGGAGTGAAACCGAAAACAGCCAAAACACCAACAGACGAGGGAGTTAAAAGAAAAACAAAATATAGAAGCAACTCCGGCAGCTCCACTAACAAATGAATTTTCGTGACTATTGGGAGATTTCGTTTAGCGTTAATACACTTCAAGAGGGGTTCCGCAAGCAACCGAAACGTCAAAACTTCTGACACTTCTTGAAATGAACCTAACAAAAACAAATTAAAATAAAAAATGATGGAAAAAATAGAAAGCTCGCTAATAACAACTCCGAAGGTCGAATTAAAGATCTTGAGCTCTAGTTCCTTTGTCTGAAGTGAGTTTCCCGACTCTTAATACGGCTTTAGTTCATATTTATATATGCTTTTTTTTTCATTTACTTGTTCTCTCTTTCATCATAATTGATCTCTTTCTGGCTATACGCATATACCGCGCTTTAATTCTAGAAAGTAAGAAGAGGAAGGAAAGAAAGAAGAAATTAAATGAGAAGATGATGTTAATGAAACCATCAAATCATTTTAATGGCATGTTCGGCGTGTGCCGTTAATGAAATTCCAGGCTTTTCCACCACCCACCACCACCACCACCACCGCTGCTGCCTAAGTCTCCTTTTTAACCGCAGAAGCCACTCTGCCTTGATGAAATCTTTAATAGTTTTGTGCGATGGTACTGTTCAATGCCTAAGTAGTAGTTTCGCAAAGGTAGATAATCCTCTTTTTTTTTTAACCAAGCATTTATTTATTATTTAAGAAATATTTTCTGGTCGTGATTATAATTTAGTATTTTAGAATATTTTATGCTAAAGATTTTAATTTTAAACTTAATATTGTTAAAGCTTTTTAATCTATACGTATAAAGAAGAATGTCTGTTCGCTAATAACTCAGTCACTGCTTTAGCTATAGTCACCAAACTTTCTACAGTCCTTTTTTGGGTGCTTGAAATGGTCAACGTCTACTTTTTTCCAAAAACAGGTAGCTAAAATCAGAGATATTAATTAAAAACTCGGAAAAGCGATAATTTTTCACCCTCATTTTTCTGAGTGGCAACAGTCTCGCAAGCTGGAGATGAAAATCTGCTTTATTTCGAAAGTTGTTGCCAATGCTCGTTTCCAAGTTTGTTAATAAAAAATTTCTAAGTTTTACGATGAAATAAAAATAGCATTGCCAAACGTTATACATTATTCCCGATTTCAAAAATTCGCGGGAAGCCATTTCGACTATTCCCATCTTCGCGCGACTTTAATCAGCCGAAATATTAAATAAAAACTCTCAGAGCACTAATTTTCGAGCACATTTTTCCGAGTGGTAACAATCTCGCTCATTGGAGATAAAAATGCTTTATTTCGAACAGTGTTGCTAATGCTCACCTTTAAATCATAGAGTATGTTAGTCAAAAATTTGTAAGTTTTACAAAATCTATACATACAAAGAAGAATGTCTGTTTGTGTGTTTGTTTGTTCGGGTTATTGATTTCTGATCAATTATGATAAATTCTTTGCCACATTTAATCGACTAAAATTAAACGTAGTTGAAATAAAGGATGGAACTCGAGCTTTTACGACCATTTGATTAGAAAGACGAAAATCATTAAAAATTGCATGCTATTGTTGCTGATATAATGAGAGAGAATTAGCTTATTTTTCTATCGAATTTTTTTATATAGGTTCCATATCGCATCAGACTGAAAAATGTTTGACTATGAATCATATTTTTACATTATTATTACAGAAGGATTACAGCCATGTCGTTCTCTCTGTTGTTAGATGCATTACTCTTAATTTAACTTAACAGGCATCGGCTACATTCGCTAGTACAGATGTAAAGATATCTAGTCTAGTCTTGAGTATTCTTTGCTAGAAAGAGGTTTTCAGTATCATTTTTCAAAACTCTCGATAGGTTTCCATATTGTATCAGCGAAATTATAAGCATTTTTCGGAGACGTAACATTTCTAACATAGAATGGTATTTAAAAGGAAAATAAAAAAATAGTAGTGATTATTTTTGTAAACTTCCATTTAGTTTATTCATGGCGTTTTGTAGTTAAAGTCAAAATATTTTATCCATTCTTAAACTATTTTCTGATGGACAATAGAGTTCAAAGTTTGTACATATGCTGCTTGCAGATGGCAATACAATGTGGTGAAACGAAGTTTTAAAATTCGATTTGGATTTTTTTAATTTAATATTAAAATCATCTTGGAGCATACTTTCGTTTAAAGACCATAGTAAAAATCGTAGAAATTTACTATTTGTTTGGTTTGGTTTGTTAGTTTACTATGGCAAAGCACGCTAGGTTATTTGCCTAAGGAAAAGAATGTCTTCGTGGAGGACTTCGTAAGGACTTAAGGAAACTGGTTCGTATACACGTTTATACATACGGAAAACCACGAAAATGCCCATGCAGCCAGCCTGTTCGTCTGGATTCTGCTGTTATTTGCATCATCGGATAGAGCGGGAAAATATTTTTTTAATGAAATTTGTCTGAATATTTTAAAGTAATTTTCGATTTTGGGTGAATTTTTTAAAACCGCTCGATTTTATGAAGCTCAACTATATGACACGATTATAAAATTTTAACATTCAAAAATAGTATGTCAGGTATAAAATTCTGAAATTTATGTAGATTATAAAACAAACTCTTTTACTTATAATTTTCCTTTTATTATTCTTGTTTTAAAACAAGAATGGTAATATAATATTAAGTGGGCATTTTCTGCATTTCTTTTAAAAATATTCTACGATATGATACAGAAGGAAAATTATGAATTCTTCATTTTCAAGATTATATAGGCATTACGTCACACTTCATTTTCTTGTTTCCATATACATTTCTCAGAATGTTTTAAATAAAATTAGCGATTGATTAGCGTTTGAAATTATTTGTTATGAAATCTACCGATTCATTTTTTTCGTTTTATAAGTCTCTATATATATTTTTCTGAGTATTTCATTTTAAAAGATGATTTTTTATTATTGGATATAAAATATTTCTATGGGATTTTAAAATTCTAATATTAAAAAATGTATGTATTATAAAGATTTGAAATTTTCAAAGATTATAAAACTAGTTTCTTGACTTCTTTCAAAACAATAATGATAAAGAAATACAAATTAGATTATTTTCTAGAATATTTTTTAATATTATTTTAGCTGATTTTTTTTATCTGCTTTCATTTAATACAAGCGTACTGTTCGTCACTATGGTCAAAACTCTGCTATTCATTTTTAAACTATTCCCTGATAAGATGAGCTTAGAATTTACACACTTACTTATTATGGGTAGCAACAGAACGTAATAAAGATTTTTTTTCAAGATTCGATTTAAATTTTTTTAGTTAGTCTCGAAACGGGATTTCGATTATCCACTATAAATGGTTGTATCACTTTTCAGATTGTTGCCACCCAATATTATTACCCTGTATTATTTTTAAAAAAATTAAATAATGAAAAATCTGCATGTATGTTTGCATGTTCCTTACATTCTGAAAAAACAGTGATATCTAGAGCCATCAAATTCTGCGTAACATAGTTCTCCACCCGACACATCTGGTAGCCTGGATTTGAAATTCGGAATTTTATATTGTATATCCTATTTTGTAAACCTTAAATGATTTTTTTTAAAACTGAATGATCTGAAAGTGAGCATAGGCAACACTGTACAGAATAAAACATTTTTTTTCCAAAACGCGCGAGACTGTCTATCGAAAATTCTAAACGTACGCTGTTTTTAAATATCTTGCGATTTAGCTGTTGAATTCAATTTTCTGTGTCTTAATTACGATGAACATGATATTTAATTTATAAGTTTAACACACAAAACGTTAACAATAAAAAGTCAAAAGGAAGTCGTGTAAGCCATCATACTAAGCAAACTGAGTAATGATACAATGAATTGAGAAAAGACTAAAATAATAGTAAAATGTATGCCATTACTTAACACTGCATCCGGAATTCTAAACTTATGTTGCTTTTAAAGTTCTTGTAATTTTGCTGTTGTATTATGTATGGTGTAAGTGCGGAGAAAATTATTCTTAATAATAAAGCTAAAAATACAAAAAGAAATGGGTTAGGAAGACTGAGTAGACTGTGCGTTCAGCCAGAAAGTAAAATAACCTTAAACCTTTGGGCGATCGTTAAAATCTTAACCCTTTCAGTTATTGTTTTTTAAATATTTAAACGATTGTTTGCACGTATCTAATCACACATGCAAGCATATGTGCATGAATATATGCACACTTATTACATTATGCTTATATATAGAGAGAGATTTAAGAATTTTTTTAACTGAAAATAATGTATAAGGTGTTTTCTCTCTCCTTTCTGTATATCATCGTAGTGTAACTGGAAGTCTGCTCGACACGTAATCGAATGGTCCGGAGTTCGAATCCCGGTGAGGGCAATGCACATTTTTTCAGTTTTCAGATATCGGAAAAGTTCTGAATGACTCTACAAATGTAACACCTAGAAGGAGAAAAAGTTAATGTGCAGTATTATTTACAATTCTTTATTTTGATATAGGGAGAAAGAGGCGTTAGAACCAAAGGGCTATTAGTCTCAAAATGGCATTTTGCTTCGTTTCACTTTCTGCGTTGATTCACTTTTCAACTGTTACTACCAAATATTATCGCCCTGTATTATATTTAAAGAAACCAAATAATGACGGATCTGCTGAAGGTTTCTCACATTGCGAAAACCCAACGATACCTAGAGCCAGCAAATTTTGAATAACACTTCATCCGAACATGGACAATTGGAAACCCGAATTTTGAATTTCGAGTTTGTTTTATTATGTATTTCAAATTTTCTAAAACTTTAACGAAATTTTGATGAACAAACTCAACGATTTTAAAGCGACCAATGGCAACACTTTGCGGGAAAAAACATTTTTCTGCAGCGCCAGAGTCTGCCTGTCAGAAATTCTAAAAAGTCTTTTTAAAACTTTTGGGATATTGCTGTTGAATTGAATTTTACGTGATTTAAGTTCGGAAATAATGATAAATAATAAATAGAGGTACCACACAAAACGTTGAAAAAACGCCATTTCTGAAGTAATATAAAATTTAAAAGCTTTCAGATTTTCTTATTAATTAGTTACTTCTTTTTATCTGCTAAAAAAAAAAGAAATTATATTTCCTCAAGAGACAGATTCGCTTATCTTCCTGTTAGGTAGTGACGTAGTTTTATAACGCTGCAGCTTGATTTGCAATTTAGCCATTTAACATTTACGTGCGTTTGCATGTTCTAGTGTGTAATATGAATGATAAAACTCTAATTAATTAATTTCGTACATGTAAAAGATCTCAAAATAATGGAATGGCTACTACGGTTTCTTATATATTATTCAGTATGTGTAAAAAACATTTAATATTCTGCAGTTATTAATATTAGTTTGCAGGTTGTAACATAAGCTTTATTCTTCGGCTAGAGCAGCTTTAAAAAACATGCCATTGATTAATATCTTGAACGCAGTACAAAACGTATCAATTATTCATTCTATATAAATGGCAAAAGATCAAAAAGATACAATATAAAAGAAATTATAACCCCCTACAATAAAATGAAAGTGTCAATTTCAGCGACATCATACAAACTACTCACAAATGAAACTCAGATAGATAACAGCCGCATTTATCAAGACATTATCCTTCATGTAAATGCCTTTTACACACCCAGCAACCCTTTAGAAAAAGCTTTCACCAATTTTAAATAGATCACCCTCGACTTGGTACACCACCGCTTGAAACACTGCAGCTTCCAGCTAAATCAAACATCATCATCGTTATGACCTCATCAATAAAAGTCAGTTACTTGCTTGCGAAAAGGCCCCCGGTATTTCCAAGGCGAAACTTGCCAAGAGCCCCGAGGCACTTACAATTTATTACTGCACTATTCCATTATTACATCGCCCGTGTAATTACACCAGGACCTCCAGAGTATCATTACAGGCCCCCGAGGTGCTTATTGACGCCTATGTACGTCGTGCGAAGCGCACCCCGACCGTTATCGACGTCGTTACGTTAAAAAACATAGACAAAAAAGATGTTCGAACGCCCAAGATATGATAGTCTTGCCGGGGTTAGCAATAAATTAAATCGGCAATTCAGCTGTGTGGCATTTTCAATTGATTCTATGAAAGGATTAACTGCACATGATTCCTTTTCTTCTTCTACCTGCGAATTCAATTCTATAGAAAGAATTCAAATTCCATTAAAAGGAATTATGCAGGATACCGAGCAATTAATTAATCTTCAATATTATGTGAACATTATTCTATGTAAACATTATTATTTGTATTATTTTTATTAATTATGTTTTGAATAAAGTGTCAGGAGCAAGCATTTATCACATTTTGGAAGCTTGTATCTTTAGAACTTGAATCTAAATCTTGATTTTTTTTTTGTATTTTTTTTTTTTTTTTTTTTTTTTTTTTTTTTCGTTATTCCCAAAAGTATGATTCGAAGGTTCATGGTTATGAACTTTTGTAAACCTTATTTTGCGGTAATTCCAAAATACGTTTAGAGATTCTTTTTTAAGTAAGTATATCTTACGCAATTAAATAAATAAATAAAAATCATTATTATGAATTCAAATTTTTTTTAATGTAACAAATTTTTTAACGCAACTAAAAGATGATGAATGACACTTATAAGGTATATCTCCCACATTCTCAGCGTGCCTTCGTGGTGTAATGGTCAGCACACTGAGCTGGTATTTCAGAGGTCCGTGGTTCGATCCCCGGCGAAGGCAGTGCATATTTTTCATCTCTCCTGCTTGTAATTAACCTAATGTCTCTACACACTTACTTGGTTACAATTTTTCTTCGCTTTTCATCATTCCCCCATTGTGGAAATCAGCATTAGGTTAATTACAAGGTTAATTAATTTTAAATTAAATTTTAATTTAAAATTCAAGTGTCTGAAATACTCTGGGGCCAATAACAGTATACAGGGTATCCCATGGCAAGACCGAGTACTTAAGTACAGAGTACTTTCGAGTACTCAAGAAATTAGCAGAAATCGAAGCCGGTAGAACAGTTTCAGGATACCTTTTTGTTCAGTTAATATGTTGTAAGGTATTTCTCCCGCCTTCTTAACATGCCTTCGTGGTGTAGTGGTCAGCACACTCGGCTCGTATCGAGAGGCCCGTGGTTCGAGTCCCGGCTAGGGCACTGTTCATTTTTCATCTAGTCCTGCTTCGAAATAACCTAATGTCTCTACAATGTAACATCAAATTTCGTTGACGTCACTTCCGCTTGCACGAAGGAAACAGTCGTGGTTCTCCAACGTACAGGGAAAATGTGTCCAGATGTAATGCGTGATTGAATGCCTACCAGTGGGAAAGTATCGAATGTGTAAGGAAAACCGAACACAGACGTGATAAGGGGTATGGTTTATGAATGGAAGTTCCTTCCTGGAGAACTAAGACAAACTGGCTTCAAACACACGTTGCACACTGGGGAAACCGTGAAAACGCCTATGCAGCCAACCCGCTCACGGGATCCGGACTTTGTACCGAACTACCAGTGTTCAGAGACTTTACCGCTAGGTGGCTTGTGGGCCCGCGATAACCGAAAGCAAATGACAAAAGGGAAGGGCGTTTGAAAAACGCTTTCTGCTCTGAAAATATTTTTCTCTGAGATGCTTCAGCATTGCAAAATAACTCTTACAAATACAAAATTAATGAAAGATCAAAGTTATCCCAAAACATTTTATTTTTTGTTATTAAACGATGAAGACGGCAGCACGAATGAAGATGAAGAGGGATATCGTATCATGTGTCCCATATGACCCCTCGGTTTCACCTACTGATGTCCACATAGTAAGCCATAAGTTTTCACCTACTGATGTCAAAGCAAGCGGCTTCGCATACATGGATTATGGAATTATCTGACAAATTCAAAGCTGCTTTGCGTAGTTTGCATGTCATCGAAAGTTAACTTGATGTATACTTTGAGCTTGTATGCAATTTCGAAGTGTGTCTGTCATACCATTAGCATTAGATGGCGTCATTTGGAAGAATTCACGGCTTTCAAAGTTGGTAATCTAGAGACAGAAAGCAGAAAGTAAGAATGAACCATGGGTTCATAGGTATCGTTCATCTAGAAGTGACTAGATTTTCATTTCGCATATCACCAGGGAAAAAAATCACTAATTTCTACAACATACATTTAACAAAATGGTCTAGTTAATGGAAACTTTTTACATTTAAAATCAGTCTAATAAAAAATATCTGAAAGGTTTCAGATTTTCAATTACGTCCAAAAAGGCAATTTGCACTGAAGGACTATTAATTTTGTTTAGGCATTTTGTGTTGAGAACTACAAACAGCGATTCACTTTTCAAATTGTTGCCACCAAATATTATTGCTTTATATTATATTTAACGAAATTAAATAATGAAGAATCTGCATAAATGCACATATGTTTCTCACACTGTGATAACACAACGGTAACTAGAGCCATCAAATTTTAAATTACGTAATCCTCCGCCGAATATGGGCATCTAGAAGCCCTAATTTGGAATTTGTTTTATTACGGATTTCATATTTTGTAAGATTTCAAAGAATTTTTGATTAACAAACTCGACGATTTCAGAGCTAGCAATGGCAAACCTGTACGGAAAAAAAAATTATCTCTAGCGCACGAGACTCTGTATCGAAAATTCTAAAGATATACTTACTTTAAAATTATTTTTCGATATTGCTGTTGAACTAAATTTTATGGTTTGAGTAAGTAGAACATGATATTTAATAAATAAAGGTAACACATAAAACGTTAAAAAAACGCCCCTTTAAATTTCAGCTCAAGAGCAATATCGCAAAATAATTTTAAAATGAGCATATCTTTAGAATTTCTGATACACAGCCTCACGTGCTAGAGATAAAAATGTTTTTTTTCTGAACAACGTTGCCATTGCTCGCTCTGAAATCCTTGAGTTTGCTAATTAAAAATTCGTTATAGTTTTACCAAATATGAAATCGATGATAAAACAAATTCCAAATTTCAAATCTGGTATTCCAGACGCCCATATTCGGGTAGAAACGTACGTTATTCAAAATTTGATGGCTCCAGGTAACGTCGTTTTATCACAATGCGAGAAACATTATATATATTTATGCAGATTCTCCATTATTTAATTTCTTTAAATGTAAAACAGGGCGATAATATTTGGTGGCAGCAATTTGAAAAGTGAACCGACATTTAAAGTGAATCAACGCAAAATACCAAAACGAAATTAATAGTCCTTCTGGGCAAATTGCCCCTTTGGCCTAAAAAAGAAGAAAAAAAAGAGGGACAGTTATATACCTCCCGTCCTACTCGGCCGATTGACGAAATTCAAATTGCGTTTTTCATGTATCGAAAGAGCGATTTGGGATATATATTAGGTTTATATATGGTTTTATTCTAACATAGGTATTTTGCCACAAAATCGGACTTTTTCTGAAATAACATAGCATTTTTTTTTTCATATTTCGATTCTACGACTCAAACTATGCATAGATATTAAATTTTGCAATTTTTGGTGAGAAATTTATGGAGAAATTGGAAAATTTGTCTTGGCGGATTTTGTTCAGTTTGCGCGAAGAATAATTTACTTGGCAAACTTCTTAATTTATACCAACCTATTTTTTTTTCCTTCTTTTCATTGTCCACAAGCAGAAAAAAAGACATCGTTCATACTTTCAAATAATTTTAATAGAATGAGTAAAGCACATTTTCGTTATTATCGCTTATAATAAATACGCCAAATTTCAAAACGCACCAAAATGCAAATTTACCTGCATCTTAGAAAAATTTGAATAAAAAACTTTATTTTTTTCCAGGTATGCTTAAAAATACATCTACTTTAAGATGATGGCAGAAATTTTATAGGTTATATTTCAAAAATTTCGACAAAATTTTTTAAATTATTTTAAAATACAAATTTTAAAAATACATAATAAAAAAATCTGCGATTTTTATTTGGAATGAACCTAAATTACGAAATATGAAAGAAAGAATCAAATAAGTTTAAGGGATTTATATTTATTTTAAATAACCAATTTAATTTAATTTGAAAGTACGTTCCTATAAGCTTCATTTCCCCTAATTGTCAATTCTAGAATGTTTAAATTTGGTAGCGCGCGTGAAGTAATGCAAATTCTTGCCTTGAGGAGAAAAATGTTTAAATACCAAGTTCTAGAAGGGAAAATTAGAGAGTGTGGGCGAACTCTGTGCTTTTTGTAGCGTGCGTTTCTGCTTAGCATTGATTGCTTGTTAACCGTGGCGTAACAGCTATTACTTTGCTGTCACTGCACTTTTCAACGCTCTGTTGGGAAACAGGATAGCCTGAGACCTGTAGCATAATTCTATTACTTGTTACTAGCTTCAAATTTTTAGTTTAGTTCTTACTGTTTCAGTTACCGGTCAAGCAGAGGCGTAGTTTATTAGCGTCGCATTGACGCATTGTAAAATTTAAAGAGTGTAATAAAGGATTCTTTTAACCCTTCCATCTATTGTTAGTTATTATGTTTAGCAGTTACTATGTTTCCAGTTTTCACACACCAGTTAGATAAATGAACCCTACAAATTTCATAAAAAAGAGATATTAATAAAAATATCACCAAATTCAATTAACACTGAGGAGATAAAGTTTTGCGAGCTAATCTTTTAAAACCTTCTAGTGCGATTTTTACAAAACTTGGCAGTTTGGCGTAATTTAAGTCGTAGAATTGAAATATGGAAACATAGTGGCATGTCGTTTCATAAAAAGTCCGACTTTGTGTCAAAATACCTATCTTAGAACAATGGTATATGTAAATCTAATACATATCCTAAGTCGAGCTTTCGAGACATTAAAAACGAAAGTTGAATTTCTTCGATCAACACAGTAGAACGGGAGATATCGAACAGTCCCTATTATTTACTAGTCCAAAGGGGCTTTGTTTCTGAAGGACTATTGTTTTCGTTTTGCGAGTTTGCGTCGGAAACAAGTCTGAATCACTTTTCAAACTGTTGCCACAAAATATTGCAGCGCTGTATTATATTTAAAGAAATTAAATAATGAAGAATCTGCATAAATGTATGTATATTTCTCCGAATGTGATAAAACAACGGCACCTAGAGCCATCCAATTTTGAATAACGTACGTTTCCAGCCGAATATGCGCATCTGGAAGCCGGAATTTTGGAATTTGTTTTATTATTTATTTCATATTTTGTAAAACTTTAACGAATCTTTGATGAACAAACTCAAACAATTTAAAAGGGAGCCATGGCAACACTCTACGAAAAAAAAAACCCTTTTTATCTAAAGCGCACGGAACTGTGTATCGGAAATTCTAAAGATATGCTCAATTAAAAATTATTTTGTGATATTGCTGTTGAACGGAATTTTATGGTTTAAGTGCTAAGAACATGATATTTAATAAATAAAGGTAAAAGACAGAACGTTAAAAAACGCCTCTTTGGACGTAATTTAAAATCTGAAACCTTTCAGATTTTTTTTTTAATTTTGCATCAATTATTTCAATGCTGTTTGTTTAAAACGCAAAAATAACCTTTCAAAGCTTTCCATAGATGCAATTTTGAACTAAATTGATTGCTCGCACACGAAACTCAAGAGATTCGTAATTGATAACATTTAAAAAATAAGGCGTCGGTAAATAAATAACTATAAAATTTTCCATCATAAAACATAAAGTGTATAAGAGCGATATGCAGGGCATTTTGTCTGTCTTTCCTTTAGCAGCCTAAAGCGATCAGTGCAAGACGTAATAGCCGCTTCAATGATAGCAGTAGGGGAGTATACAAAGGGTGTAGCGCGAGATAACTGTCATTACGGCATACAGTGAGGATAGACCGCAAACGATAGTGCTTAGATGCAAAGTGATGTAAGTCAGCCTAGAGAATGAGGCAGAGTTTTTCTGTTATAATTAAATAGTGAAAATGATTTCGACAAAATAACTATCATTGTGATGCAAATTTCTAACACATGGTATTTCCCAATGAAGTAAGTCATAGCTTCTAACATTACTTATAAATGTATTACAGAAACCTAAGTTTTAAAAGTACTTAAAGGATATTTCTGTTACCATAGTTCTAATTTACCACTGAAGTAAAACATTTAAGAGACTAAAAGCGGGGTTTGTTAGAGATAACTTAGTAAAAGCACGGTGCTTCAAAAGTAATTAAAATTTAGTTAAGCATTAATAGCTAAACCTGAATAAAATACGGTATACGCTCTTGTAGCGTCTGCTCTCATTTATTTGACTCATGTAACAGAAAAAATACTGTTCAGTGTAATTTTTGTAAAAGCGGCTCTGCTTTTTAACTTATGTGTTTAGCCGTGCGGAAAATGAATTTCGTGTATATGCTTTTGCGAAGATGTGAAGTGTAAAATCTGTTTTAGATAACATATTTCAAAATAAGTAAAAAAACTTTTAGTGAAAGTGTGCGTTTCAATCCAATTTTAAGAAAACAGCTCAAATCTGACTTGCTATTAATTAAAACATTTGTTAATTACTTTATCTGTAATTTTTAAACATGTTTTGCCGTTTCAGACTTATAATGTGTTTTGCGAGATTAAGTTATCGAACTTTGAAACTAAACAACTAATGTCAGCACCTCGAAATTTGAAACTGAGGACATTATATGAGTATATATTGTTGCGAATTTTGCACACAGATAGATGATTTTAGTGCAATTATATGTGAAACTGTTGGATTTTTCTGTGTAATGTAGCATAAAATTCTATACACACGATGCTATGCTGAAAAAGTAAGATTACAGGGGCACGTCTTTCTAATACTGAGTAAATGGCTGTCTCGCTAATTTGGCGATATCTCGCCAAAATGACAACTGTTTCGGCGACTATATTTTTTCTTCTAATTTGGCGATAAATCGCCAAAAGTCGCCAAACTTGGCAAAAACTTCGCTTTATTTTGGTCCAGTCCCTGCATCACCGTAATATGCATTGTAATTGAATAGCTGTAATTGATTTCATATGCCTTCCAGTAATTTCGGAAAGTACAAGGCATTTCTCGGCCACCGGATGAAAATTATATAAGACCAGAGAGAGCATCTGCTCCCGGTTGTTAGTTTAGCGTGAGTTCGGAGAAGTGAAATATCTCCGGATTAGCTTCGCTCTTTAGATGCGCTTTGCACTGAGTTGTGTTTAACGGTCTTAGTAGTTCGAAGTTTAACTACTGATTGTACTCTTAGATACTGTGAACACCTGTACGAGTATATCTGTGCAAAGTTGTAGACCTCTGAAGTGTTTCTTTTGATAAAATAAATTTTATTAGCATATCGTCAGACCTGTATGCATTCAATTTATTACGAGCCCATACGCATGCAACAATGCGATAATAGCTTTTGCAAGGAAACTCAGATTTACCAGAATAAGCACAGGGTACTTACCGTAAATAAAATATACCCAGATCAAATTTTAGTATAATACCGCATTTGTATGTTAAAACTAACACAATGCATTGTGGTCAGGGTAAGGATAGCCATACTACAGGAAGTATTAAAACTTATCTTATGCCCCTATATGCATAGGTCAGTTCTTTTTAACATAGTACAATTCTTTACGTCAGCGTTAATGCTTTTTTTTTTTTGTGTATATTCACCATTTTCTTCACTAACTTGACGTCATGAGAGGAAAAAAGACATTAATAAGATTTTCTATGACGTCACTTTAGAATTAAGGAAGCACAATTACAAAAAAAGTACTATTTTGTTTGACTACACCTTTATTTGAAATAACTTATAACTTCAAGTTTACCATAGCAATAAATTATTATAGAATATTAGCTCAACCCAGCATTAAAGAATCAAAGTTAAAACACATTGGTAAACACTACAATTACAGATTCTGGAACGGAGTGAAAAATGTTCGTGATATATCTTGAGTACTTTCCACTTGTATAAATTTCAAATTACTGAAAAGCAGCAATGCGAAACTAGGAAACAGACGAAAGTTCGACTTCAGAACAATACTAAGCTGTATAAAATAAAATTTAAAAAAAAACTCTGGCAAATACAGATCATTTTTGTTTCATAATAGCAATCGCGGCTAACTTGGTAGATTTAGAATCCATGGTAAAGTATTAAACATATGGTTTTGTTAAGTAAGAAGGGTATAGTTATGAGAATTTAATTTACGTTAAGATAAACAGTAAATAATAAAGTAGTGCAGTACCAACATATGTTGTTGTTTATATAATCTCATTAAATTAACAGTATTTGGGAAGAAAGCAAATTTTTCATTATTTACAATAAACTCTATTTTGGTTAGGAAGGTAAAATGATGCCAAATTTTGAAGAAATTTAAAACACTTTTAAATTTTGAGTTAAAAACACTCTGAATAACGATTATCGGTGGAGTTAAAGAATAAAGAATCACAGTAATATTCATAAATTTGCAGGCCTAGTTTCGAAGCCTTTGATGTAAAATCTTCAACTGCAAAAATGCAAATAACGAAAGAGAAGCCAATGATAAGGCAATAAGAATTAAAGGAAGGAAGTCAAGCTACTGGCGCCATCTATAGATGAGAAATGAAAACAACTGTGAAACTAATTTCCTTAACAACCTGAAGGTAAAGACGGATTGGAATTGAAATCTTTAACTAAAATTCATAGATTTTTTTATGCCTGTAAAACGCCTCTAGAAAATCTAACTGGACAAGAGAAGATACTTTTTGAATAATTTTGGCTGCGGAAAAAGGTAAAATATGGTTTTCTAACCAACAGTATTGGGCAACAGAGAATTTACGTGTTTCTTTTTTTTTTCTTAACGTAGACCTCCTGTTCTTTACCGCGAAATTTAAAGCTCTTTAGATTAACCAATTCAAATTAAACCACATTGACAAAGAATCTGTCCATACTCCCGGAGTTCATATCCAGAATGTGATCCATAAGTATGGAATTGCAAAGTTGATTGACAGAAAAGAAAACGACCGAAAGTTTAATTTCTGGTTATGCAATTTTATAGCTAATCGATGGAAAGAAAGAAACAACAATATAATTCTTATAATTTCCTAAAACGAGAGGGTGCTTCTTGATATGTTTAGATGAGAATTTTTCAACCGCTTGGTTAATAACATTAGGTGAAAAACCGTTGCAATGCAAATGTTTTCAAGTAATTTAGTTCTTGATAAAGATACGATTTGGAGGAGCAAACTTCAGGTGCATGGAATACAAGGGAATAAATCTGAAGCTAATTTCTGTTTAGTAGAATTATATGATTTGAAGTGTGTTGGAAGGCAAGCAAATGAAAGTTTACAATAAACAGAAGTACTAAATATGATAATTTTGTGTGTGACCAAGATGCCGAGAAACGGAAGGGAATTGGACGTCTCAAGTTCAAAAATTAACTGAATGGCAGGATAAATGGAATTCACTATTGAAAAAAACTTTATTTGAATCATCCTTAATTACTGTCAAACAGGGTAAATGTATCGTCAACTTAGCATAACCATACAGGGAAGTTTAAAATTTCAAATAATTTTTATTACTGCTAATGCATATAGATACCAACAAGGATAGGACTAAAAGGGTTTCCTATGGTTAATTCCTCAATTTAATTGTAAGACATATTTTGGGAATATTCTCTTTCTTCTCTCCCGTCTTCACTTTCGCCATTTGCACTTCTGCAACTGAAGAAGCAGGTTCTTTATTTAAACCTTCGAAACTGCAAATTTATAAATATTACACTGATTCTTATCGCTGTAACTCCTCCAATAAACAGTTTAAATTTCTCTGAATTAATGCAAAATGAAGCAATAGATTGTAGAGACATTAGGTTATTTTGAAGGCAAGAGACATGGAGAATGAGCAATGCCCTCGCCATGACTCGAACCACGGACCTCTCGATACGCGTCGAGTGTGCTGACCACTACACCACGAGGGAATGCTGACCAGGCGGGAGAAATACCTTATATACTCCCCCTTTAAACGACGACTGGGGATTAGGAGACGCAGTCACCAAATCCTAGTGATGAAGCGTCATCACATACCACCATTTTTTTAGTTCGGGTGCAAGTGAAGAGACATTAGAAATTTTAAAGAAGGAAGCGTGAAAAATATGCAATGCTCTCGCCGCAACTCCAGCCTCGGTCTTCTCGAATACGCGCTGAGTATGCTGACCGTTACACCACGAAGGTATGCTAAGAAGGCGGAAGAAATACCTTATAGGATGATTTCATACCTCAATGGAATAATTTTATTGGTCACTTTTCTCAGAACTTTGAAATTTTGGATATAAGACTACTATAACATGTAAATGTGCACCTTTCTTTTTGGTTGCAATAGGCCGCACCGAAAGTAAATATATATATATAAATATATATACCCATCTCTTACTCGTCTCAGTGAGCTCAGTTTTCTTTATTCTTATATGTTGTCGTCTGTGCATGCGTACTTACGTACGTACGTATGTATGTATCTCGCATAACTCAAAAACGAGGAAACTCAGAACGTTGAAATTTTGTTTTTGTATTTTTATTTTTGGATGACATCCGTACGTAAGGACAGAATAGAGGGCTCTTTTTTCCGAAAAAAATTAAAAGGGATTCTGAAGAGAATTTTTCGTGGCATCAGTGCGTCTGTATGTATGTATGCATGTATCTCGCATAACTCAAAAACGAGTAGCCTCAGAACGTTGAAATTCTGTATATTGGTTTGTTATAGCTTGTAACTGGGCGCCTTCCTTTTTCGTGGCAATCGGTCGCACGTATATAAAT
>KK112047.1:328519-344694 GCA_000611955.2 Stegodyphus mimosarum | reverse complement strand
CTCTTTCACAGTGGATATATCCCTGCCAAGTCGTTCTGCAATACCGCGAAAAATGTCCGCCTGCTTATAGCTCCAGTACATGGCCTCGTCCACACTTAGTAAGCCTCTGACTCTGCCTTCTTCGTTTGCTTAAAGGCATTCTTGACTCTTTATGACTCCTTCACAAATCCAAATTCGGAAGATAAATAATCACACGAAATGTACTTTGCATATTTGAAGAAAACAGGATTTGCATATTCACAATGGCGCTATTTGGGCCACACTTATTCATCTAGCAGAGAATTAGAATCGAAATTTTCTTTCAGATGTGTAAACATGCCTACCAAATTTCGCTTTCTAGTACAACTCCTTCTTGGTGTTGAGATTTAATTTTCCATGAGTGTATCTACATCGAAACGTATGAGCATTGGTGATGATGATGCTTATTAGAATAAACTAAAAATGGTAAAGATTTAGTACTCTAGAGAATGAGAGAAAACATTATTAGCATTATTTAAAGTTTTAATAGCAGTTAGTTTAATTTCAGCATTATCTTATCTTCACTCTGAATCAGGAAACCTACGTCTTAGCATACCTGAAGGTTATGCAAATTAAAGCTGTGCAAGTAGTTTAAAAGCAAACGAAGCCTAACTGAAACTCATGCCTCGTGGAAGGAAAAACCGATTTGTTGATTAATGTTTGGACTTAGGATATGTATTAGATTTATATATAATAGCATTGTTCTACTATAGTATTTTGATACAAAATCGGACTTTCTCTGAAATGATATGTTTTCCATATTTCTATCTGCGACTCATAGAATTTTATAAAACAAATTCGTGATCAAAATCGATGTTGCAAGTTATCGCCAAAGTAACGAAGATGTGATTTTTTAATAAAATGCCACAAAACTATACAAATTTTTACTATCGATCCAACAATGAATATTTTTTTATGCGGGAATGTCCCCGCTTTTCGATTTGTGTGGAACTGTTGTGCGTGGAAGTACCATCAAAGCGCTGTAAGAATGATCTGGATGTAGACAAAAAAACTCCCGCTCTGGAGACCAAAGCTTGAAAGTACTGCTTCAGTCGTAGTGCCGGGGTGGCGCTTTCTTTTACACTTACCTCCATAGCTTGACTGAGGGGGTTATGCCCTCTTAGATCGCTTCTAGAATAACCATATCGAAGGGCCTAGGTTCGAATCCCGGAGAAGGGATGGATGTCATCTATCCTTTCAGACAAAGGAGGCAATGGTGGGTCACCTATTAAGTGGATTCATAGTAAAAGACCACTACTTCCACTCTAAGTAGGCGCCAATGCGTATACACTGCTAGAGCCCGTTATAAAATTAGTTTCGGCTTTTGCAGGTTAGATATTTTTAATTTTTATTGATCACTCTTTTTTATTTAAAGATAAAGTCTTCAGTCATCGCGATATCCCTTTTGCAAATATCTGAGATATCTACTGGTAAATAAAGAAAGAAAATCTGTAATACGAAAATGTGTCAGAAACTGGTAAAGGTGCATTTAGGTAAATTAAATCCAAAGCAATAAGTAGCATATACATCCGGGACCTGGTAACCGGTGGTTTAACCTGTCTTAACTAAACCTCGTGGTTTTTAATATGTCAGAAATCCTCTTAATAGCTATCACTCACAATTCATAGCTGCGTAGGCGTTATTACGCACATAATTTTAAGTGAATTTCGTTTACCGATAAATATCCTATATTTTACTCATGAATACCAAAATGAGCCGGTTATTTTCTAGGCGTAACTGTTAGTAAAAATAATAAGAAAAGTATATTAAAAAAATAAAACCGAAATCGTTTTGGGTAAATTTCGCAGGAGAAATATGAATATATATTAAAGGCTCTTCAAATCTTCTTGATGGATTGTGGTTGTTCTATATAATCAGCTTTCTGTGGCGGTTTTTTTCTTCAAATAATTAGTTTACCCAGGTTGAGACTGGTGGCTAATCGCTCTATTATCAACACCTTCCTAGCTTCTTTCATCTTTCTTCGTTTTCGTTTTGTTTTATTTGATGGGTGAGGTCTAGGCTTGGGGCTCTTGTACACACCCACCGTCAACGAGTAGGATTAAAGGCATCATCACTTCAGTTTTAGGAAGAGTATACGCAGCAAAGAGGGGAACGATACCCGTAACAGTGGTGTATGTTCCTGTGTACCTTTGCAAAAGCTTAAACAGATCACTACTATCTATTTATATAAAGAAGAAAGTCTGTTGGTTTGTCCTCTAGTAACTCAGTCACTACTGTAGCTATCGTCATCAAACTTTCTACAATTCTTTTCTGGGTCCACGAAAAGGTCAACGTCCACTTTTTTCTAAAAAAAAGGAGCTAAAATCAGAGATATTAATTAAAAACTCGAAAAAACGATAATTTTTGCGCTCATTTTTCCGAATGGCAACAGTTTCGCAAGCTGGAGATGAAAATCTGTTTTATTACGAAAGTTGTTGCCACTGCTTTCTTTCAAATCCTAAAATTTGTTAATAAAAAATTTCTAAGTTTTACGATGAAATAAAAATAGCATTTCCAAACACTAAATATATTACTCCCAATTCCAAAAATTCTTGGGAAGCCATTTCGACTATTCCCACTTTCGTACGACTTTAATTAGCCGAAATATTAATTAAAAACTCTGAAAGCTCTGATTTTCGTACTCATTTATCGGAGTGGCAACAGTCTTGCGTGGTGGTAATAAATTGCTTTATTTCGAAAAGTGTTGCTGCTGTTCGCTCTTATTTCGCACAGTTTGTTAATCAAAAATTTGTAAGTATTACAAAATCCATACATATAAAGAAGAATGTCTGTTTGTGCGTTTGTTTGTTTGTTCAAGTTATTGATTTCTGATCAATTATGAAAATATTTTTGCCACATTTAATCGACTAAAATTGAATATAGGTGAAATATCAGATGGAACTTAAGCTTTTACAACCATTTTGATTAGAAAGACGAAAATCGTTAAAAACTGTGTGCCATTGTTGCTGATATAATGAGAGAGAATTAGCTTAAATTTCTATCGAAATTTTTTATGTGGATTCCATATCGCATGAGACTAAAAAGTGTATGACTATGAATTGTATATTTTACACCGTTAATTAGAGAAGGATTACAGCGGTATCGTTCTCTTTGTCGTTAGATACATTACTCTCAATCAAACTTAACTGGCACCGGTACTTCCTCTAGAAACGTTATATTTAAGTTAAGTCTGAATTTAAGTCTTAAAACTACGTAATACTATTAATAGGAGACTTACAGTAATTCCTACTCCATACAATGAGCAGGCGATGGCAAATTCTTCTGAACGTTGAACGTCATCATACTTAATCCTCGCAATTATTCAAAAATACTGAAATCAGAACTGTATAATTTACATATACAATATTTGTGTTGTTTGCTTGTACATTATATTCTACAACTCCTAAGTTTCTATTTATGTAGCATTTAATAAATTTGGCTGCTACACACATATTCAGGAATATTTAGGTTACTTTCACCGCCAATATTTGCCTTAAGTTCACATAATCAGCCTGATTTTCTTTTTCTTTGATACATTCCAATCCCAAACTTTCTAAAAGAGACAAATTATTTCGTACAGATATTAATTTTTTTTAAAGCAGGAGCAGCAAAAAATGTGCAGTACACTGGATCTCTCAAAAACGCGCGAGTCTGCTACCCTTACACCATGAAGGCATGCTGAAAGAAGGAAAATAATATCTTATGCATATCCTCCGCCCACTTTTAAAGGGCGACTGGGAATTAGGAGTACTCAGTCGCTAAGTCCTGGTGGTGACGAATTATTGTATATCGCTTTTTAATTCGAGCGCCAATTGTAGAGTCATTAGGGCTTTTTTTTTTTTTTTCAAAAGGGCAATTTGCCCAGAAGAGCTATTTGTTATGGCATTTTGTGTCATCTGCTATAAAACCGCGTTTCACTTTTCAAATTGTTGCCACAAAATATTAGAATAATATAATTTCATATTATCATTTAGAATTTTAATTATATTTTAAGAAATTAAGTAATAAAGAATCTGCATGAATGTATATATGCTTCTCGGATTGTGAAAAACGACGGTACTAAGAACCATCAAATTTTGAATAACGTAGTCTTCCACTCGAATATCTGGAGGACAAAATTTGGAATTCGGGATTTGTTTTGTTTTACCTATTTCATATTTTGTAAAACTTAATGAAATTTCGATTAACAAACGATTTCAAAACGAGCAATGGCAAAACTGTACGGAAAAAAAAACATTTTATCTCCAGCTGTGGAGACTGTGTATCGGAAATTCTAAAGATATGCTCTTTTTAAATACTTTGTAATATCGCTGTTGCATTGAATTTTATGGTTTAAATGCAATAGAAATACACCCCCTTGGGCATAACATAAAACCTGAAAGCTTCCCGATTTTTTTTTTATTTTTCATCTATTTATTTGAAGCAGGAGACTTGAAAAACGTGCATTGCCCTCGTCCGGGCTCGAACCTGGATCTCTCGAATACGCGCCGAGCGTGCTACCTTACACCATGAAAGTATGCAGGAAGGAGGGAGGGAAAAAACTAATTTTATTAGTTAAGAGAATGCGTAAAACAAGAATTACGAGTTCTGCAATTAAATTGGTTAGAATAGGTAGTCTTCAATGTTGGTAAACTTAATGACCGGTTGATGGCTGATATTCGCTTACAGCTGAAGAAATTATTATGAACTCTAAATCTGCCCCTCACCCCCTTTTGCTTTTCCTATGGATGGGATCATCTTAGAGAATTATGTTCCAAAGAAATATTTATTTCTCCTAAATATGCCCATTCACAGAGTGGCGTCTTAGAAAGATCGTAGCGACGAAAGAATGCACTAGTTACCTGGACAGGGAGAATCAGGCTTGCTGTATGCTAAGGTATTTATATTATTGAATATGAGCTGGTGAGAAGTACAGCTATATCAGTTGCCATTTAATCTAATATGGTCTAATTATGTGAAATTATAAGCACATAATTTTATATTCATGCGCACTCGTATAACCTTAATAACTATATAGATAGCCTTCATAACTATGTATATATATATAATTTTAAGAACTAAGTAAAAAATAATATGAAATAAAATAAAAGAAAACAATCTGATGTGTACACCACATGACTTACGTACGGCTGTCACTTAAAAACATCGTTAAATTGCATTCGAGAGCGGTCAAAATGGATAATTACGTTGAAATATGGTTTCCGAAATTTTTCGCGATTACTATACTTTTTATTTCGAACAAGGAAGTAAAAAGGAAAATCTGGAAAGCCTTTCAGATTTTATATTACGACCAGAAGGGGGCTTTTTTTTACTGATTTGTGCGTTATCTTTATTTATTAAATATCATGTTCTTCACACTTAAATCATAAAATTCAATTCAACAGAGATATTGCAAAACATTTAAATGAGCATATCTTTAGAATTTCCGACACACAGTCTGGCGGACTGGAGATAAAAATGCTTTTTTTTTCCATACAGTGTTGCCATTGCTCGCTTTGAAATCGTTGATTTTGTTAATCAAAAGTTAGTTAAACTTTTACAAAATTTGAAATAGATATTAAAACAAATTCGAAATTCGGGCTTCCAAGTGCCCATGTTTGGTTGGAGGACTACGTTATTCAGAATTGGATGGCTCTATGTGCCATTGTTTTTTCGAGTGCAAGAAACATTCATGCATTCATGCAGATTCTCCATTATTTAGTTTCTTTAAGTATAATACATGGCGATAATATTTGGTGGTGAAAAGTGTCTGAAAAGTGAACCACCGCAGAAAGTGAAAAAATGCAAAATGCCGTTTTGAGACTAGCCCTTTTGGAACGTGCCTTAGAGGTAATAAAGTAACTTTTACTTTAAACAAAAATATGCAAATATATAGACACTCTGTTACTCGGCTACGTGAGCTCAGTTTTTTATTCTTATTTGTTGGTAAATTATGCATTTTTTTTTTTGCTTTAAAAATGATTGAATTCTGTTGTTTCTATCTTCCGGTTAAGGTTTTCATCCCTTTAGTTAACCTTAATGCAATAGTTGTAGATTTATTAACAATTTAAAAATTGTTTCAGTGCGACTAAGCCTAATTTGTTTGGCCATAGCGACCGTATTTGTTTACATTTGAAACTTAGCAGAATAGTGGATTTGTTGCCAAGCTAGAGAAACTAAGCTTCGCAACAACAAAGATAACGTCTTCTTTTATTATTACGAATTAAATCATGCTTAATCTATTCTGGAATTATCATTTAAGTTACTAAATTATCCCATATATTGACTCAGCATAGCATTCGCAACAAATTAATTCAGTTTCTAAGCCTTCAGTGTCTTTTTGCCGAGTGAGACTCAAAGTAAATTTTCAATTTTGTGAACCGAAAAATCTGCCTTCTTGCCGCTGGCGGAATTGTTTGTTTTTGCGCTGAAACTCTAATTTTAATTGCAAAAATTTTTCTTTAAATTGTTTTAACTTTATTTATGCTTTATATTTTTCTATATTTTTCAATTTTTGATAAAAATATTTTGAGGTTTTATCTATATTTGCCTTGTCGCGAAGTGAGAACTGAATTAATTGAATGAGAAATATATTTCTAACGAAATTAGAGGAAATAAGTTTAAATGAAAGGCAGGAAAAAATGCGTATAATTTAATATTCCGTAGAAAGAAGTTATGTGAGGTACAAATCAGAATTTTTTTTTTCCAAAATAAACCCGTCTTGTCTACACTGAACATTTGACTAGGAGAATATTCTCCTTCTACAATAATTTTGGACAACGAGAAAGCAAATTTTTTTGCAGAATCTTTTATCTGGATTTGTCGATTCTCCCTTGAATTTAATATTATGTAAATATTACCTCATTTTAAATTTGTCTAACCGGTTATTACTTGCTTTAAACACCGTGTTAGAACACTATGCAGTGTATTTTGTAAATAATGAAAAAATATTTCCACAATTTTTAAAGTATTTCATTATTTTTTCGTATTTTTTAAATCACTTGATATGTAAATGCAATTGAAATATTCAAGTTCATTATACATTTTGGCATACTTTGTACTCCCTATAGGGAATGATCATAAGATTACGTAGAGGTCATTTGATGTTATTCCTAATGTACATTTTCATTTGACTCAATTAAATTTTGCCAAACGTTTTTCACCAAGAAAATGGCTTTCGGATCTGTATGATTGATCTCCACTCTGAATTAGTCAATACCGATGAACATCCACGTGACGAATTTCAGTTGCAATTCTCATTCCAATAATAGTTCATAGTGTCAAAATTTTCTGTAAATATTTAACAAACTGTTCTCTCCGAATAAATTCCACAGAACACCAAATTTTACGAGTTCGGAGTACCACAGTACTGAGGTGTGAATTCAGAAATTTCAGTAGCCATTCGATTGGAAGTTATAGCCATTTAACTGTTAGTCAGCCTTTGCTAATATTTACTGGTTTATTATTATTATTATTATTCCGTCTAATAAATTTGTAAAATTCAACATCTTTTCAATCTCCTTATCCTTGAGCGGCTGGCAAAGGTATAACCCTTCTCAAACTGTGTCACAACTTTTATTATGCTTTTACAATTAATTTTTTATATTCTTAGTTGCATCGTGTGGGTAAGAGTAGAAATCGATAATTTACATTTGCTTACATTTTCGCTTTTCACAATACAACATTTTTGGCCAAGTCTGCACATTGCTTGCTAAAAAGGATAGTTGTGGGGTTATTGCTATTGAACTTAATAAATCAAAAAGATTTTCTGTAATCTGCAATAAAATTTTTAATGTAATGGTGTAAAATGGGAAGAGGAAATTTGCGCATAAAAACGTAGTAGCTTTCTGATGTTGTTGAAAATTCCTTTAGTGATTTTATATTTTATTATACTGTATATAGATAGATAGATAGATTATATACATATATGCATACATGTATGTCATAAAGAGTACTTACAGTACTCATGTTTGTTTAAAAAGTATGTAAGTACACAAACATAAAGAGTACTTATGTTTGTGTACTTATATACTTTTTAAAACAAAATCGATTATTCATTAGTTCATTAGTAATGTATTAAACAATGTGCCTCTTTATTAACATAAATATTCATTATTTTTAGTAATTAAAAACATGATATGGACACCACACAGCTTCGTTATACAGCCTATTAAATTATACACAATTTTTGCTGCATTTCATTTAAAGCTATTTCCTCGAATTTCATTAGATATGCATTTCTCATTCAATTAATTCAGTTCTCACTTCGAGAGAAAACAAGATACATAAAAACTCAAAACATCTTCATTAAAAATTGAAAAATATAGAAAAGTATATAAAACACCAAATACAATTAAAACATTTAAAAACTTTTATTTCTACAATTAAAATTAGAGTTTTTGAGCAAAACGAGCAAGTCGGTCACCGAACAAGAAAGCATATTTTTCAGTGCACAAAACTAAACGTTTTCTTTTGGTCCTAGTCGGCAAAAAGACACTGAAGACGCAGAAACTGACTTATATCACTATTCTGTTAAGTTTCGAATGTAAACAAATATGGCTGCTATGGTAAAAAAAATTAAACTTAGCCGCACTTAAACAACTTTTAAATTGTTGATAATTCTACAACTATTGCATGCAGATTAACTTAAAGGCATAAAATCCTTAACCGGAAGATAAGACCAACATAATTCAATCATTTTTAAAGCAAAAAATGCACAATTTTCCAGCATATAAGAATAAAAACTGAGCTCACGGAGCCGAGTAACAATGTGTATATATATATATACTTTTGGTGCAGCCATTTGCAACCAAAAAGGGAGGTGTACAGTTACATATTTTATCAGTCCCATGTACGAAATATAAGGCTCTGAGAGTATTCGTTTTTGAGTTGTGCAAAATAAATACACTCTACAACAAAAAAATCGACGCACCAAAGAAGAAATCATGCGATTTCTTTGAAATTTCGTATGCGTAAATTTTTTGACCAAATATTCAAATGATTAAAATTTGGTGTCAAATGATAGAATAGTTCGGTCTCCAGCGTATCGGAACTGCGCATCCAGCAGATGTGTATAAGGCGCTGTTCTTAAGAATTTCTCTTCTATTGCGATTCAGGATACCTCTCAACGACTGAAAAAATGCGTCTCCGCAGGATTCCAGCTGATTATAAGCAATTGTCAGAATTTAAAAGCGGTTGTATCATTGGACTGAAAGAGGCAGGTTGTGCAAATCGAAGAAACGCTCGTCATATGAGTCGAAGCAGTGTGGCGATTAGGAGATGCTGGCAAGGATCGGTGCACAGCGGCAGATTTCATAGTCATTATGGTAGTCGTCAGCCTAGGGCCACAACAGATAGGAAGGACAAAGTGATTGTCAGATCAGCTGTCACAACTCTGATTCATCGCTATCAACCACTAGACGTGCGGCCCGCATACGAGTATCCACCATGACCATTCACAGACAGCTGACAGAGCGAAATCTACGCTCGTACCGACCATTACGCCACCTGTCACTCCTGCCTGCACACTGCCGAGCCAGATTATAGTGGTGCTTGGCTCGATCAGGTTAGAATGATGCTGATTGGCTTGTATAGTCTTTAGCGACGAATCCCACTTCCAACTGTGTCGTGACGATCATCGAAGATGTGTCTGGAGATGCCCAGAGCAGCGATCTGATCCTGCTTTCATCATTGCTCGCAACACAGGCCTTCAACCAGAAGTTAGGGTCTGGGTGCCATTTCTCTTGATAGCTGGACCCCTTTGATCATCATTAGAGGCACTTTTACAACACAGCGGTACGTCGACGGCATTGTGAGACCTGTTTTGCTACTGTTCCTTCTGCAATACACTGGACTTATTTTTCAGCAAGATAATGCCAGACCACATACGGCACATGTTAGTTGAATTTTCTTACAGCTTGTCAAACACTTCCCTGGCCAGCTAGATCTCTCTTCCATCTGGGATATGAAGTGAAGGCGACTGCATATACCAGGGAACGTTGATGACCTAGCCCGACAATTGGAGCAAATTTATCAAGAAATACCGCAGGGGAGCATTCGAGAGCTTTATCAGTCTATGTCACGCTGTGTGGTAGCTTGTAGCTAGGCTAGAGGTGGATCAACACCTTATTGAGCTCGTTATTTTGTTACCATGTAACTCTGAAATAAATCCTTCAATTGTTCTGAAATTTTAATTATTTTCTGTTCTGTATATAATCTTTTTGTTCACCAATCTTTGTCTCTCTCGAACAATTCCTTCTTGGTACCTCGATTTTTTGTTATAGAGTATACATGTATACGTAGGTACGTACAGACGTCACGAAAAAAATCTCTTCTGAATCCATTTTAAATCTTTTTGCAACCCGTTTTGAGAAAGAGAGTCCCTTATTTTGTCCTTATGTACAAATGTCACGCAAAAATGTTGTTAAATTGTATTCGATAGCAGTCAAAATGAGTATTTTCATTGAAATATGATGACTAAAACGTTTCGCGTTTACAATACTTGCTTAACTTCGTACATGTAAGTAAAAAGGTCATAAATAGTATGTATATTAAAAAATAACTGAAACCCAGACAGAGCAACAGGTGAACAAAATTTGTATGTTCAAGAAAATAAAATGAACAACGCAATTCATTGGCTGCAATTTAGGTTATAAATAGAAGAATAATGTATTATAATGGCTGCTATTTTCAAAATATGAGAGCATTTACGTAGTACATGAAGTCACTGAGAATGGACGATATTAATATTTTTGCAAAAGAATTTCCTAACATCGCATACTTATCTGTTGTTTGTTTTTCAACAATTAACATTTATCGGAATAAGTTTTACAATTAGTTAGTTTAAACTTCTAAGATGAGCTGAAAGTAAAACACATATGTCAAAAATTTCGTGTCTCATTAAAATTGATGTCAAGAAAATTATTAGAATTAAAATATACAAATATGGATTTTAACATAAACGCTGATTTAAGAATTTCAAGGTTCGAATATTATACTAGATTTATTAAATTATAACATAAAGAACTGCTTGAAGAAACTACAGTGCCAGTTTCCTCAAATAACACTTTTCTACAGATTATTCTTAATTCAACAAAGAGAATGAAGTATTTAAATAGAACATGTTATTATTTAGTAGTTTATATAGCTCTTAACAAAATTTCGTAGTTCTTGAGAAATTAATTTAGAGCTCTAAAGTACGATTAAATGATTAGAAGCGAATGAGTTATATTCAGGTATTTATGATAAGAACAAAAATTAAAACACAATCCCTCCATTTCTACTGCTTTTATAATGAAAACACTTTTCAAGCTTTATCAGAATGAAGCATTAAATTAAGACTTGTTCGCTTTCCAAACAAAAGCTGCAGCACAACTTATCTTTTACTTTTTATCAAACGTTGTACCATATAATCAAGTTTAAAACTGATTATTTTATTACACTGCTTGTAATATTAAAAGAGGCCTGAAGTAAAACAAAATTTTATATGAAAATAATTACACACGTACGTTACGTTTATTAAATTTTGGAACGTACCATCTGCGCATTATATCTATCTACATTTTATGCTTACAAGGTTGAAATCACTATAAACGGCTGTGTAACTTTTCAAATTGTTGCCACCAAATATTATCGCCCTGTATAATATTTAAAGAACTTAAATAATAAAGAATCTGAATGAATGTATGTATGTTTCTCGCACTATAAAAACACAACTGTACCTAGAGTCATCCAATTTTGAATAACATTGTGTTCCACCCGAACATGGGCACCTGGAAGTCCGAATTTGGAATTTGATTTAGTGTCCATTTCATAATTTGTAAAACTTTAACGAATTTTCATTAAAAAACTCAACAATTTCAAAGCAAGCAGTGGCAAAACTATAGCCTTTTTATCTCCAGCTGGCGATACTGTCTATCGGAAGTTCTAAAGATAAGCTGTTTTAAAATATTTTTAGTCCAGTGTAGGCTAAAGAGCTTTTTTTAAATATTTTTAGCCCAATGTAGGCTTCGAGAGCATTTGGGCTGGAAGAAAAACGCCTTTGGGCGTAACATAAAATCTTGAAGCTTTTTTTTTTTCTGTTTCTAGTTTTTAAAATTCTCTAAAGTAAGTCCCCGAGGAAAGAGTTTATTTCAAAGAGTTGCTTTTTTGACGTTCCTATTTTCAATTTTAAATTTTGCAAATTAATTTTATGAAGTAAAGTTTGATGATCGGTTTCAGTTTATTTGAATGCAATTAATAATAGATATAATAGAAAATATAACAATAATAGAAAATATAACAGAACTATAACAGAAAGTGGTTTTGTCTTAAGAAATCTGTATCATTCAGAGTTAGTTAATGTTTTCTGAGCAGGGTGTATGACTACTATGGCTAATAAATAAATGTTTGGCAATGGTTTTTACTTTTGCTACGATTGAAAACAGGATGAATATCGATGTTAAAACTGATAAACAATTTCAATTAATACCTGAAACGTACACACACCAAAGTCAACAAAATATTAGGCACGAATCATATTTAAGTATGCTTTTCCTTATTGAGAACGTTGTCATTGGTTAATTTTGATTACTAGGAAAGTAATGGATTTTTTACAACACCAACATCACCAACTGGTATATTATGTAGTACTCAGAGTATAAAATATGTTTCCCGCCTTCTTAGCATGCCTTCGTGGTGTAATCTCGAAGCGTATTCGAGAGGTCCGTGGTTCGAGGGTATTGCTCATTTTTTACATCTCCTGCTTCCTGCTTTTAAAAAAATACATAATGTCTCGACAAGAGAACTTTAAAATTGATTTGTGTCAAATATGAACTGTCGATATTTACTATTTTTTGCATTAGTAACGAAATTTTCCTCTGTTTCACTACAACCACTTTCTTGCTCACATGAAAATAAAAAGTGTTAATTTATAAGTTCATAGTGCGAAACAATTTTCCTGATTCAATTTTTTTAAGCAATAAACATTTCATTATTGTTCTGCAGAAAAATAATAACATTCTGAACTGTCCACGGAACATTTTTATTTTAATGGTAATCTAACACGTGGCAATATTTTCTAGTCTTCAGAAAAACTTATATCCAAGTTGCCACTGACTCACAATACATAAAACATTCCTAAAATCCTCATTCAGCCCAGTTAAAGTCTTGATAAGGTCTCTTTAATAACCGCAGGTCATAAATACCCATATTCCGAAGTAAATTCAACAATTCCGCTACAGATTTTAATATTCTATAGAGACTTTTGGCTAGGCTTAGCGATAATAGAATGCTCCACCAATTGAGTACAAATGCCGATAGTCATATAGCAAGTCGTTCAGCAACTCAACTGGTGGTAAGTAAGTTAGACTAGTAAAAATAAATGCTAATTTTTAATGGAACCAGCACAACCACTAAACATTGTCAGTGACTCGAAGATTATTTTCATCCCCTTTCCTTTAGATCTTAATGACACTGGTGAAATATATCAAGAGAATTTGCATATTTTATCGAACTGCATGAAAAGAACTGAACTGAAATTAAAACCACTGCTTCTAGATAAAAATGCAAATCTTGTAAATCAAATACGTAAGCGTATACGTGTGTGCATTCGGAGCTAGCAGAAATATAGGCTTTTATAAGCACGTGGTGGGCAAGACGAATTGCGTTCGCTACTACACCTCGTCGAATTTCTTGGTGTTATCTTGCAGCAATCGGCTAAATTCCCATCGGAACAGTAAAAATGAGTAACCATCAACCTTTAGATGATGAAATACTGTGGCGAATTGTGGGGAGGCTAGAGGTAGGCCAATCGCTAGTCCAGATATGCAGAGAGTTTAATTTAACGCCCAGCGTCGTGTGTAACCTATGGAATGATACTGGATCCATCGAGAGAAAGCCTGGGCAAGGTCGTTCAAGAGATACGACGGCCAGACAAGATTGCTATTTGTCCATTTTAGCGAAGCGTAACAGAGGGCTACAGCTTCTCAGCTCTCTCGGTACCCGTATGCAGCCACAGAAACCAGGGTGTAACAAGGGTGACTGTTTCCAAAAGACTGCATGAGAGAGCGTTCTTTGCCAGAAGACCGGCTATTTGCGTCTCGCTCACGTCTACGGACAGGAGAGTCCGATTAGCATGGTGCAGGCAGCATAGTGTTGGAGTAAGGAGCAATGGGCGACCGTTCTGTTCACCGACGAGACCCGTTTTAGCCTAAACGCCGATTCTCGCCATACTTTCACATGGAGAGAGCCAGCGATCAGCTACCTACCCTCCAATGTCCTCGAAATCAACAATTATGGCAACAATTATAGTCTCGGCGGGCATCATGTTGAATGGCCGCACACCTCCCCACGTCTTTGACAGAGGCTCTGTAACTGGAGTGAGGTATAGGGATGAGGTCTTGGAGCCCTATGCTTGCCTTTTCCGGGGTGCAGTGGGCCCCGAGTTCATCTTACAGGACGATAACGCAAGGCCACATAGAACTCTTCTGGTCGACGAATTTCTCGAGAGTGAGGATATTCGCCGGATGGATTGGCTAGCCAGGTCTCCAGACCTCAGCCCTATGCAGCATGTCTGGGACACTCTTGGGAGAACAATTGCAAAACGCAACCCCCCTCCGAGAACCATCCAGGACCTGAAAACAGCGTTGCTGAATGAGTAGGACCAGTTGCCACAGGCACTGATAAACTGCCTTATTTCAGGTATGACATAACGTTGCGAGGCCTGTATGTCTGTAAGAGGGAACCAGACCCCCTATTAATCCATTTCTTTTGTGTCTTCTGCAACCGCTATTTCAGGCCTTCAGACTGCCATGAGTGTTACACGCCAACATGTGTGTCTATTATAACTGTTGAATGCTTATTTTGTTTGTATTATATGAACTTATGTTTACACCAATTTTTTTTAAATCTGTCCACTAGTTCTGGAGATCGTAGATCAAATATGAAAATTCTCTTAATTTATTTCACCAGTGAATAAACTCCTTTAATCCGAATTTGGAATGTTATTTTGTAGTGACATTAGGTTATTTCGCAGCAGGAGACATGAAAAATGAGCAATGTCCTCGCCAGGATACGAACCTCGGACCTCTCGAAATACGCGCCGAGTGTACTGACCACTATACCACGAAGACATGCTAAGAAGGCGGGATAAATATATATATATCTTTCATTAATTATCTTAATGATGTTTTTTAAAAAACTGATATAAAAATGAACTTATGTGCTTTAAAAAGGTACGTACTGTACTCGAATATATATTCACAAATATGTGAAATTTTATTGTTAGAATTTCCTTTATTCCCGCTAAAAATCGTTTAGAAAACATCAACCAAATACCAGATGGACTTGAACCACTTTCCTTCGCAACGAAAAACCGGTTCGCACTTCTTTGTTTTCTTTGAAGGCTGGTCTGTTGTTTATGTTTTTCATCAGTCTAAGATTGTTTAATCAAGAAGGTGCGTTATGATGCGATAAAGATGGTGATGCCGGCTCTTCTTTTTTAATGCGGGTGTGCATTTTTAATACGGCAATTTCCTTTTTTTATACGTATTTTCTAAATGGAAGAGGATTGGCTTATAAAGTATCTAGGTAGGTGACCGGGAGATGGGATGTTGTTTTATAGGTTTAAAAAATGTTTACCAAGCCAGCTGATAAGAAAGGATTTACAGAGGGATTTTTGGTTTTATTTTTAGAAACGTTCGATGTTTTGTTAAGTTAATAAAGTTTGAACCAATATAAAGTAGTTGGCTGTTCAGGTTGTATAATGAAAGATTATTCATTGGTAGAAAATTATACGCTTCTTATATCTGATTTTTGTTCAGCCGGACAAGTCTGTAAACATACTTCCTTTCTTTATTGATAATAGTAATTTAATTCAAATTTCACTTGAAAAATTATTTGGAAATTATCTCGTTATTTTGAGCATAAAGGATAATTCAGCAAATTAGCATAACTGCTTGCAAATATATACAAACTACCATGCATTTGTGGTGGAAATATTTATTTACTTTAGCCTTGCACTATTTTTGAGTAATAACACTTGTGAAAATATTTCGAAATCTGGTGAAATTTAATTTGAAATATAAAACGCAGAGGCTGTTCGTACATTTTTAGACGCTTTTTATTGTTTCTACGGAAATATTTTACCTCATATTTTTTGTGTTTTAAATGTCATATTTGATTGCTCTTATTCCTTATTT
>KK112047.1:312010-323752 GCA_000611955.2 Stegodyphus mimosarum | reverse complement strand
TTAAATAATATTAAAATAAATAGTAATAAAAGCATTTCAATTCATCATCAGAATGATTAGTAGCTACGTAAGTTTTCTAAATCTACTTTATTTTTTTACACAAGCATTTTTTTCATCAAATTCAATAATTTTAAATTAAGAAATATTTTTTAAATTTTCAATATTATTTTTATATACTTCATTTCTGCAAGCAAGTTCTGCTATTATATCGCCACAAATAATATTAAAGAATTAAAAACAATATCCATCTGCTGAAAGAGATTAAATTCTTCATTAATTTAAAAAAAAAAGTAAAATAAAATGAAATATATGTAAACAAATCTGAAAGCTTTCAGACTTTACATTATGCCCAACAGGGTGTTTTTTTTAACTTTTTGTGTGTTACCTTTATTTATTAAATATCATGTTCTTTGCACTTAAACCATAAAATTCAATTCAACAGCAATATCGCAAAATAATTTTAAAATGAGCATATCTTCAGAATTTCCGAAACACAATATTCATCTGCTGAAAGCGATTAAAATTCTTCATTAATTATTTCATAAAAAAGTAAAATAAAATGAAATATATATATTTTTATATATATTTCATTTTGCACTAGGTACCGTTCTTTTATCACAATGCGAGAAACATACATGCATTTATGAAGATTCTTCATTATTTAATGTCTTTAAATATAATAGAGTTCTCTAATATTTGGTGGCAACGGCAACAATTTGAAAAGTGAACAGACATTTATAGTGAGCCAAAGCAAAATGCCAATAAAAAATTCATAACCCTTCTGGGTTAACGCCCTTTGGGCTAAAAATATTTAAAAACAGCGAATCAGTACATCTTTAGAATTTCCGATACACAACCTCGCGCACTGAAGATTTTTTTTCCCATTGTGTAGTGTTGCCATTGTTTGCTTTGAAACCGTTGAGTCTGTTAATCAAAAATTCGTTAAAGTTTTACAAAATTTGAAATATGTAATAAAGCAAATTCGAAGTTCAAAATTCGGCCTTTCAGGTGCTCATGTTCGGTTGGAGGTTCGGTTGGACCCTGTTGAAAGACAGAATTAAAATTATGATTAAATAAAAGCGTAATCGGTTCTACATAAAAATATAAAATTAACCGAGATTCTAAGGATTAAAAAAGTATTTGCATCAAGTAATGAAATAATTGGCTGTTTTGAATTAAAAAAAAATATATATATACATGTATGAAACTTTTCACTTCTCTTTCTTACTTAGATGATACGGCGCCACGTCCGTTTATTACTTAAATTAGAAATCAAATCGAAGTGTAATTACATCATCCAAACGATCAAAGTTCACCGAGTTTTTCATACGTGCCCTCCACGCTTAATGAGTTAGCTGATTTCTGGCAGGCCATATACCTACGCACATTGAAACGAATAACTGTGATGGACAGGCTTAATCAAAACCTATCTCTTTCATCGGTCAGCAGAACCACTGCTATCCTCCCAGAATTCCAAGCGGGATAAGATCATCGGATAAGAAAGATGAAAAGCACGAATTAAAAAAAAGTGACTTCCACGAAGTGAGATTCGAAATCACACATCAAAATGGTATTGCCAAGCGAAAGATGGCGATAACACCAAAGATGTTTAAGATACGAAAGTTTATATCTCGAAGAAAAATGGTGAAGAATATAGGATTAAAATTCGATTAGAATTAGTTGACTAGCATGGGGATGCGAAATAGATAAGTGTTATGTTCGATCGTGCTTTTTAAATACGATGTGTAGTACGGGTAGCACGAATGTAATGCTTAAAGAAAGCAAGAAGAAAATAAAAGGGAAAAAAGAAACTTTCTTCCTCCCCTATCACAATTCTCAAAATAAAAAATAAAAAAATGTTCTTGTATAGGACGCTAAAATCACCTATGTGAAGAAGTTAACAGTATTTTGAATATAATGAAAATTTGAATTTTTTTTTTGAAAATTTGAAATAATATTCATTACATACCTGTATTCTTGTTATATATTTCAATTTATTATGAATATAGCTGACGTCAAAGTTCACTAATGTGAGTTTCGCAAATCCTCTTATAAACGGATTTCCTTCAATAAATATATTGGAAGATTATTTGGTGATTTACAATAACTGGGAAATCTGACAGACTTTTCTATTGGTAAGAGGGTCAGTTTGACTACCTAGCAAGTATCGGACCACAGACTTTTCTATTTTCAAAGCACAAAATTTTGCCTAAAAGGACATGTATCTTAAATCAATACAATATCTTTTTTTGTTGTTGTTGTTCCAATGGCGGGCCCCCAGCAGACTTCGGCTTGGCCACTACTAAGGCCAGAAGTAGGGGTCTCTTTATTATGGAGGCACCTAATAGGTGGGCCACCTTTGCCTCCTATGAATGGACGGACAGTTACAGCCATGCCTTCTCCGGGTTTCGAACCCAAGCCCTTTGGTAATACAATATCTTAAATCAATCATCAGTTAAAGCAGAAATCAATGCTTCACAAGTTGTGACTGATAGTCATTTTAACATTAGTTCGGCTAAAATAATCAGCGTACTTCTTCAGCTGGTGAATTAGGAATTCACAAAACATTCCAAATTTGTTAAAATCAGCAAGCATTATTTCATTTTTCCATGCAGTTGTTTACTTCCATCCCTTTATGTAACAACTAAATGTGGAGGAACCCAATGAGCAACTAAGCGAATATTCCCTTTAGTTCAGAATCAGAGACGCAACTCCAGAAGGGTTAATTACCCTTTATTGCTCAAAATAAGACTTAACAGATGGCCCCTTTCTCACAGCGTACAGCAAAGCCTCCACTTGGGTTTGAACTCAAAATAACAAGAAATAAGACTTAACGAATGCTTAACTAAAGAGATATAGCCGAAGCTATCAAGATTCTAAGTAGTTAACCATTAAATATCGAATAAGCTAGCGAAGCTATCAAGGGCCTGCAATACGGCCGAGCGTAGCAACAGCTCAGTGAGTCGCAGCCAAAAGGCAAACGCACGCTAGTCAGAAACTCTGAGGATGTTTCTCGAAGTCAGTGGAACTTCGACTTAAATACTACTCTTACTCATTTGCATTAAACACGATTCTAAAAACACATTCTGGTAGGAAATTGTAAGCTGAAATTGGGACGGACAGGAGAGTAGCTTAAACTAAAGATAACTGTTAAAAACTTAGGAATAACATTATACAGTATATATTCCTATGAAAGTTTTATTTTGTAATTTTACTTTATGCAAATTTTAATTTATTATTAGCCCAAACGTGCAGTAGCCTCAGAAGGGCAATTAGTCTTCAAATGGTATTTTGTGGCGTTTCACTGTAACTGACGAATCACTTTTTAAATTGTTGCCACCAAACGTTAAAACCATGTATTACAGATATTAAATAATGAAGAATATGCATAAATGTATATAGGATTCTAGCCGTATGAGAAAACAACAGCACCTAAAGCTATCAAATTTTCAATAACGTAATCCTTCATACGAACATAGGCAACTGGAAGCCCGAATTTTGAATTTCAAATTTGTTTTATTATTTAGTTCATATTTTGTAAAACTTTAACCAAAGTTTGATTAACAAACTCGAGGATTTCAAACCCATCAGCGGCAACGTTGTACAGAAAAAACATTTTTATCTGCAGCTCGCAAGACTTTGTACCGGACACAAAACGTTAAAAAAATCCACTTGGGCGTAATATAAAATATGGAAGCTTTCGGGATCCCCCCTTTTTTTTTGCTCACTTTTTTTTAAATTATTAGATTATCATTCTCATTTTGCTTTTTCAAAACACATATTACTGAATAAAGCAAGCAAGGTATTTTTAACTAGAAATTTTATATTGTTAAATCAGATAACAAATCATCTAATTCATTAATAGCTAAAAATAACGTCAAAACATCATTTTGTTAGGATTTACTTTAATGCATTTCCACTCTTAATTTGCATTTTAGATATCAAAGTTACTTCCCTCCTAGAATCTGTTTTACTCCAGTTGTTCCGTTTGATAGCTGATTGCTTACTGAAATTCTTTAAAACAAATTTAAAAAAAAAAATTATAGTTAGTTCTATATCTCCCGTTCTAATGACCCGATTGAAAAAATTCAAATTGCGCTTTTTCATATCTCGAAAGCGCGACTTTGGATGTATATATATTAGATTTATTTATACATTGTCCTAACATAGGTATTTTGACACCAAATTGGACTTTTTCTGAAAAAACATATCATTTTTTTTTTCTATATTTCGATTCTGCGACTCAAATTATGCCTAGATATTACACTGGTGTGCAAAACTTAAGCAACAGCAGGGTTTTTTGCCACAACTCCACGAGAAATCAACTGAGCGACATGAAATGCAGAAGGAGAGTATTATGTACGTAAAGGATGACGAAAGCATCCAAGCTGAAAAAGGAATACTATACATACGGTATGTAATCAAACAAAAACAAGATTTATTGAACGCATAGTTTCGTGACTCATGATTGTCTATCTAAGAGAAAGAACAATAAGCAGATGTTCGTTAATATGCGATATGCCCTCCCCTCACTGCAATGGTTGCTTCGCACCGTCTCCGCATACTCAGAACCAGCTGGTGCAACATTTCTTGCGGTAGGAGTGCCCATTCCTCAATCAGCATCTGTTTGAGTTGTTGGGTGTTCTCCGGAGGATGTAAGCGGGCTGCAATACGTCTCCCCAAAGCATCCCACACATGTTCGATGGAATTTAAATCTGGAGAGTACGCTGGCCAATCCATTCGAGTGATATTTTCACTTTCCAGGAGCTCCTCAACAGCAAGAGTCCGATGTGGCCGTGCATTGTCATCCATAAAAATCAAGTCTGGGCCAATGGCACCTCGGAACAGACGCACATGGGGTAGGAGTACCTCCTCACAATAGCGATCCCCGGTTATAGACCCTCTGTCGGAAACGTAGAGCTCAGTTCGCCGTTCAGCATAATGCCTCCCCAGACAAGAACTCCAGGACCAACGTTACGGTGTCTTTCCTTGATGTTACTGGGATAAAATTGGGTCCCGACCTTTCTCCAAATCAAAACGCGTTCAGAATCGTTTCTGGTACTGAACCGACTCTTATCCGTAAAGAGGGCACGACTCCATTGATCAGTTGTCCAGTTTTTGTGCTCTCTGCACCACTGTAAACGGTGGCCAACTTTCAACGGGAGGTAACGTTCAGGACGGAGGGCGAATAGGCCCCCTTTGTGAAGGCGTCTGTCTGGTCACAGTAAACAGCGACTCTTGTCGCCCCGTTGCTGTACAGAGTTGCTGAGCAATGGCGCTTGCTGTCTGCTGTCGGCCTCTTTTCGCCTGCAGGACGATATATCGGTCATCTCCTGCAGATGTTGTCCTCGGGCGGCAACCACCAACCTTTCTAACAGCTGTACCTGTGGTTTGAAACGCTTTCCAAGCGCGCGAAACGACACTTTTGTTGATTCCGAACTCTGCAGCTACACTGGTGACAGTGGGCCGCTCCTTCAGCTTTCCGATCATTCTTCCACGTCCGAAGTCGTCCAGGTGATTTCTTCTGGCCATATTTCACGAACTGACTCACTGGCACTTGCAGCGAATATGTTGAATTGCGTCTCCGTCCTTCCTTTTGTTCTACTGTTGAGCTACGCGCGCCGACATCACGCGTTTTGTGTACGCTCACTTCGCCTCTGACGTTTCGTTCCTGATATTTGCAAACGCATGACGTTTCTACTGACTTACGTGTTCATTGTACTGATCTCCAGACCTCCTTTTCTGCAATTTCGTGGCTATCTGCTAAATTTTTGCATTGTTGCTTAAGTTTTGCACACCAGTGTAAATTCTGTAATTTTTGGTGAGAAATTTATGGAGAAGTCTAAAAACTTATCTTGGCGGATTTTTTTTTACTTTGCGTCGAGAATAATTCACTTGGCGAACTTTTTAATTTATAGTACCCTATTTTCCTTTCCTTTCATTCACTGTCCACGAGCGGAAAAATAGTCATCGTTCATGCTTCAAATAATTTACATTTTTCTATCCTTACTAATTAATAACGCTGTAATCCTCCTCTAATAACGATGCAACAAATACAAGTCACAGTCATATATTTTTCAGTCTGATGCGATATGGAATCCACATAGAAAATTTCGATAGAAAAATGAATTGATTCTCTCAGCAACAATGCCACGCAGTTTTTAATGATTTTCGTCTTTCTGATCAAATGGTCTTAAAAGCTCAGGCTTCTTCCAATATTTCACCTTATTCAATTTTAGTCGATTAAAAAGTCGATTGTGGTAAAAAATTGATCGTAATTCATCAACAATCAATACAGTTGACGAGCAAATAAACACGCAATCTTCTTTATATATATAGATTTCGTAAAACTTAGAAATTTTTGATTAACAGACTCTACGATTTGAAAGCGAGCAGTAGCAACACTTTTCGAAATAAAGCATTTTTATCTCCAAGCGCGAGACTGTTACCACTCAGAGAAATGACTACGAAAATGAGTGTTTTCAGCGTTTTTAATTAATATCTCGGTTGATTAAAGTCGTACGAAGGTGGGAACAGTCTAAATGGCTTCCCACGAATTGTTGGAATCGTTATATTATAAGGTATTTTTCCCGCCTTCCTAGAATGCCTTCGTGGTGTAGTGGTCAGCACGCTCCACGGAAAAACGGAGAGATCCGTGGTTCGATTCCCGGCGACAGCATTGCTCATTTTTCATCTCTCATTCGTGGTTCAAGTCCCGGCGAGGGCATTGCTCATTTTTCACCTCTCCTGCTTCCAAATAACCTAATAGCTCTACAATCTAATTGAAATTTAATGTTCATCAATGCTATTTTTTTTTCATTATAAAACTTAGAAAGTTTTTATTAATAAATTTTACGATTTGAAAGCGAGCAGTGGCAACACATCTCGAAATAAAGCAGATTTTTATCTCCAGGGTGCGAGACTGTTGCCACTCGGAAAAACGAGTCAGAAAATTAGCGCTTTCAGACTTTTTAATTTTCCAGGACCCAGAAATAAATTGTAGAAAGTTTGGTGACGATAGCTATAGCAGTGACTGAGTTAATCGCGAACAAACACACAAACAGACATTCTTCCTTACATATATAGATAAAAGGAAACCTAAGGCGCTTAGAGTTGTAAACTCAAATACGCTTAGGGTTATAACTTAAATACTCTTAAAGTTGCAACTCAATACGCTTAGGGTTATAACTCAATACGCTTAGGGTTATTACTAAGTTTCTCTGAAGGAAGACACTATGGTGCTTTCCAGTCAATGATGATGTAGTTGTCAGGGATAAATAGATAAAAAATCTTCGTAATTTGTTGTTGTTGCTAATGCTCACTTGTCTGACCTACAGTCAGCCCAAGCCCATGAAATTCCTCGTGGTAAGGAGCGCAAGTTTACCCCTGTCGTTGGCAACAGCCTTGAGCACACACATTACAGGTAACAATGCGATTTAGCTTAGTTCCGCCCCAATTTTGAGGAAGAGCATCCGGAAGGGGACGAATCCGAGGGTCTCCCCACCCTTCTTCCTCTACTACCAGCCTCTGGAGAGGACTTTAGGCTCGCCGCATACTTAGAGTGCCCCATGCCGCACGGACACTATACATTTACAATAATTCATGCCTTCTCCTGGATTCGATCCCGGACTCTTCGGCACGGCAGTCAGCGACGCTAACCACTATACCGGTTGGGCGGCTAGTAATTTGTACATAAATGAAGTGTAAACAGTTTCTTAGAAAGCAACGTGATCAGATTTTAAATTAAATCTTCAAGAGTAAGGTCTTTAAGCTTTACACGCTTTTCAGTTGCCATACATTGCACGTTTCTCTACCACACGTGGCAGATTTTTTAATTGCAATTAGTAATTGCTGTAAATAAACATTTATAACTACAAATTCTGAAAACTGCGCTGCAAAGACTTGCAAATTTAATACTTAAAGAATTCATCTAAGTGTCCGTACACTTTTAAGTTCTTTTAGAAAGTGTACCGGCGTAAGACATTGCGATGGATATCATTACGACGAAAAATAGCGGAGCATAACAGTTAATCACTTTTACGCTCGCTCCCAGCACCTTACGCCACGAAAACTGTAAAACAATTAAAAAGCATTTACGCTCCCTGTGACTTTATGATACTGAAAAACTTGGGGGTTAAATAAAAACATTTACCTTCTGCCTCTTTATAGCTATCTTCCCCCCTTTTTCTGCTTGCTCAATTTTTGAAACTATGCTCCTAAACAACGCGCGGCGGGAGAAGTATTTGATTCGTGGAATTGCTCAGCCCATTTGTTTCACGGGCTACGCGCACTTAATACAACAGGAGGATCGTAAAGGAAGGGAATAGGGAGGGAATGGGAAAGGAGTTATGAAAATAAAAGAGCCTCCAAAATTTTTTATTGCTATTATTTTAATATTTCTTTCTTCCAAGAGGGGAAAAAAGTGATGTTGCTTCCAGAATCTCACATCCAGTATCCATAGGAAGGGAAATTTTATACCTGGGGAATAACGAGGGAACACTTGAGGCTCATTCATGCGATGGTACTTACGCGCTATGTTAAAAACGTGACTCAAATAAACTGCATATGCCAACAGTTTTTTTTTCCTCCCCATGGGCGAAAATATTTCTGGATATGTTCAGAGCGGTGGTTAAACTCCTGTCTTTGCCATGTTATTGGGAGTTCAAATGCATACTTATTCCGGTACACTTTTTTTCTTCCTCAACAGGTAATGGAAGCCTAACTTAAAATGTTGTTATAAAACAGAAGACTATGCACAACAATATCAAAGAACTAATGCCTAAAATTAATTGCAGAAAAAGGGAACCTAAATACTAGGTACGTCAAAGATTTTAAGAGAAAGATACGCCGGAAAAGTAAAAATACAAGAGCACGCACATTTAACATTGAATAAAAGCTTATCTCCACAATTTATTTTTTTTAATTTGCATAAATTTAATTGACTAGCAGTAATCGTAATTATACTCTTTTTGCTTTCCAGAAATTGCTAGAACTCTCTCGCGCGGCTGACACAATAAGCTATAAAAGCTAGAGAGAAACATCTCAGCTCAGTTGTTTTAAGTGAACTGTTGTTGTTTACTTAGCCGCTGTAATTTTGTTGTTTGGATTAGCTTTTTCTGCGCTTTGGATTGCGTTTTATTTAACATTTCGGTAGCATAAAATATAGCTACTGTTTATATTGAGTGATATTGTGATATTGTACGAATATCTTTGAGGAATAATCCTGCGTTTTGATATATTTCTTGTGATTAGAATCAATTTTATTAACTTTTGATCGGACTTGCGCATTCAATCTATTACGAAGCCGTACGCAAGCGACAATATTTTGTTATAGTTTAAAATGAGAAGTGAAAAGAATTTACAGATAGGATAATAATAAATTTGGAAATAGCTACAAACTCAGCCATCATTATTATTCTATTATAGGCTACTACATTTCATGATAATTGCTAAGGCAATGATATCAAAGTTATCTTAAGCTTAAAATACTATCTATCAGTATGATTGGTTTGGTTTATTTAATTATGTAAAAGCACTCTAGAGCTATCTGTCTAAGAAAAGGAATGCCTTCGTGGAAGATTTTCTAAAGGAAACTGACTCGTATACACCTTACACCTGAGAAAAACCACGAAACCGCCCATGCAGCCAGCCCATTCACCGGATTCGATAGCGAACCGAACTACCACTGTTCAGCGACTTTACCGCTCAACCGCTGGTGGGCCTTGTCCATCAACAGGAATCATAATATCAAGCGATGAATCTGCAGGGTCCAATTTAAAAGCTTTGCTAATAGTAATTTTAATGTGTGAGCTTTTCCTGAATTCTCTTACTTCCCCTCACATTTTCTCGCCAGGATGTAAAAGGAATAGGTGAATGAGAGTATTTAAAATGTTGGAATGAAAACGTTAGACAGAGCGTGATTTCGCTATTGTGAGCGCACGTTTATTAGTTTCTACCAGCTGTTAATCTTAGTAGCAGCCACGCGTTCTGGCCATCTAGTTAGTGTATTGCCAGTATAGATATCTGAGTCAGCCTGTTATATTAAATTGAATTTTACAGTGTAACACTACATCTTTGCCTTTAAATTTATTGTTGAATTAGTTTTTAAGTTCATACCTTAAGTGGTCGGTGCTGTTTTGTATGCACGAAAGTCCGTGACTTCTACTAAATAGTTTGTGGTCAATGAAAGAGTCGTTTACACCCTTTCCCCGATTGTTTTCATCTTGAAACCTATGCGAGAAGTCGCAAAGGCAATACTTAAGTGTTCTATAGTTATCATTTTATGATCGCGAAATGTACTAGATCTTACAAATTAAATGCAGATAATTTTCAGTTACAAACTGGTTTAAAGTGCATATAACATCCTTAGAGCGAACCCTTATTAACCCGCAAATTCTTAGAAATGAACATTTCACAGTCAGTATGTTTTCACAACTGTTACATCTTCTGCGCGGACAGACGTTAATGTTCATTTATTTAGTTAATTACCTTGTCGAAACATAAGTTTCTTCACATCTTCCGCTTGTAAATAGTTTCATTCAGTTTCCAGTTTATATGTAGGAAGACGTGCAAAGAAATAGCGACTAATACAGTTCTTTATTGCCTAAGCTTCCAGATTTACTTTACTGTCCTTGCAGATTCAACTTGATGGGCTAAAGCTGTGCAGTACGGGAACAATCTAAATATGCGGCGAGCTGAAAGTCGTCTCAAGAGGTTGATGTTAGAGGACTTTCCAATCGTCCCCTGGGGTCCTCTCTGTCAAAATTAGGGATGGAAGTGGGCTAAAGTCGGGCTGTCATCTATATGGCGCACAAGGTTCTTGCCAACGGCAGCCCATTGGACTCCTTGCCACGGTGAATGTGGTCTGCTCTTGCTAACCATTGTCAGATAAAAGAACAGCGTTTCGGATTCACAAACGTGTAACAACAAAAGAGTTTCGGATTCACAAAAATCAGAAATTTTGAAGAGCAGCATGTAACATATCTTTAGAATTTCCGATAGAGAGTTAAGCATTGCTGTACACTGCGCAAAATAAAAAACGGGACAGTTCTATACCTCCCGTTCTACTGGACCGATCGTCGAAATTTAACTTGCTTTTTCCATGCTCCGAAAGAGCGATTTAAGGATATATATTAGATTCTTATATAGAGTTGTTCTAACATAGGTATTTAGACACAAAATCGGACTTTTTCTGAAATGACATGCCAATTTTTTTTTAAATATTTCGATTCTACAACTCAGATTATGCCTAAATATTAAATTTTGTAAAATTTGGTGCGCAATTTAAGAAGAAATTTTAAAATTTATCTTTGCGAATTTTTTTCTCTTTGGGCCTTTTTTTTCAATGCAGACGAATGGGAAAAAAGGCATCGTTCATACTTTCCAATAATTTAAACAAAGTGCGTAAACCACATTTGGCATTATTATCGCTTATAAAAAATATGCCAAATTGCAAAACGCACCAATATGTAAATACATGTATATACTAGTAAATTTTGAATAAAAAAACTAACTTTTTGCAGGTGTGCCTAAAAATACATCTACTTTAAGATCATGATCAAAATTTTATACGTCATAATTCAAAATGTTTTTCCAAAAGTTTATAAAATTATTAAAAAATATAAATTTTTAAAATAAATCGCGAAAAATGAGTGAATTTTATTTGGAATGAACCTAAATTTCGAAATGTGAAAGGAAGAATAAAAAATGTAATAGAAAAAGAGCTATCAATAATTTATTATC
>KK112047.1:209863-311941 GCA_000611955.2 Stegodyphus mimosarum | reverse complement strand
TGCGAGTTTTACAAAACTTGGCAGTCTAGCATAATTTGAGTCTTAGAATCGAAATATGGAAAAAAAAATGACGTGTCTCTTCAGAAAAAGTATACATAATTTTTTTTTATTGCGTTTGTTATACTATTTACATTTGCTATGTTATCTCTTTAAAAATAATGCATAGGAGTAATGTATGGTGACAGCATCCTTTTATCCGAATGGTAATTCGATAACAAAAGCGAAACGCTCAGAAAATTGAGAACTGAGTTTAACACATTTAATCACTTCATAGCGAGAACTCGTCTTCAATTGGAGACTTTTTTTCGTTGCTTTTAGAAAAGTTTCAAGAATACAGTTAATACTTATAAACGCAGAATATTCTTCTCAACCATATACCTGTACCAATAAATACCAAATTTGAGAAGCTTATCTAACAGTATACATTTTGTGGAAGTCTGTTCATATCTTCGAGCAAAGTATCCCTTCAAGTTTGTCAGTTTTAGCTAAAACTTAATATGCTATTCCTAATGATATAAAAAGCCTAAAATAAAGAAAAAGTTTAGATCATATTTTTATACAGTTTTCATTAAAAATTGTTATAGGTTTCAAGTAAAGTACGTACCATTTCCATTTGCCCTATAAGTTATTTTCTCCTTTATTCCAGCATGCTTTCGTGTTGTAACGGTAGCACATTTGGCGCGTATTCGAGAGGTCCAGGTTCGAGTCCCAGCGAGGGCACTGCAGACTTTTCACGTGTATTGCTTCAAAATAACCCAATGACACTATAGCCCAGTTTTACCCAAAATCTAATCAACTGTTTACATGAATTTAGAAACCTTACATACAGAAAATGGAAATTCCGTGTAAGATTTCTCGAGAGCAAAAAAAAATCGTCTCCTACATTACACTCTAAGACACCATTCTAAAAATAGTAAAAACGCACTGTAAGGACCCTAATTCGTGCGCATTCTCTGAAAACTCACTATCAAATTTTTGGATCGAAAACTTTACACCTTACCTATTTTGGGTAACTTTACCCATTATCTACCTTACCCTCCACCTAGTGTGGAGGGAAGTAAAAAATCAATCATTATGCATGCTTAAATATACAACAGAATTTTGTGTAAAAAAATGGTTAGATGTTTCCACTCGAAATTCATTTTTTGAATATGTCTCGTACATATTAAACTTTTGTATAGCAGTTTGTAGAGTCATTAATTTTTTTTGGTGGGGGGGAAAGAGACATGAAGAAATGTGCAATGCTCTCGCTGGGATTCAAACCTCGGACCTCTCGAATAAGCGTCGAGTGGGCTCACCATCACACCACGAAGGCATACTAAGAAAGGTGGAGAAATACCTTATATACTCCCCCTTTTAAAGGGTGAGTGGGGATTAGGGGGCCCAATCGCCAAATCCGTGGAGAATCATCATCCACCATCATTTTTAGTTCGGGCGCCACTGTAGAGTCATTAGTTCGAGTGTGCTCACCATTACACCATGAAGGCATGCTAAGAGGGGAGAGAAATACCTTATAAGTTCATATACTTAAATGCCACTAATAACTTAAATCTCTTCATATTTTATCTAAACAGACATTCACTTTCAGAAGTACAGAGCTGCGTAACGTATAATCACATAAAAATTTAAACCTCAAGCTATAAATAAGTGATGAAATTTCCTCCGGGATCTAAATCTTGCTAACATATTTGAAATATTTAAACTTATCCTAAATTCCAGCAAAGTTTAAATTCTTGGAAAGGTAATTCCAAGACAAATCACGAAGAGGAATGCATTAACGGAGCCATGGCGATTTTCTGAAAAATTATGCATACATACCACAGAGTCTATTCAAATAGTTAAAAAAAAAGCAAAATATTCAAAAATCTTTCAGTGGGGTAGAAAATAATTGGCGAAAATCATATTTGAGATTTCGCCTTCATCGCTTAGAAAAATAAATGAGAAAAACAATAAAAACCCAAAAGCGTGAAAGCTTATATTTCCTCCCGATAAAAAAATGAATTCAGGAACTATGGGGGATGAGAAAAACATGCATAAATATGCATATATATACAGCCCTGAGTCTCCTCTGGAATTGATAAATGAATGACCAGAACTGGGGCTTAGTTTTAATCTAAGCCCTAGCAGCCATAACAATAATAACGAATAATAATAAATAATAACCTAATCATACACAGGACGTTCTTCCTTTACTTCAACAGATAAGTGACAAATGTTTTTTAATTTTAGAAGCCGAACGTTTTAGGGGGGGATGAAAAAAATTAATAAAATGCTATCTATTGTATTCAGTTGGTGGCTTCCTTTCTCAGCACCCCCCCCGTGACTTTTTGCTACCCACCACGTTCCGGAAGAAACGAGGAGAAAAAAAGTGAATAAAAAATAGTTCCTCATATGTGGAAAGAGAAGAAGGGGTGGTGTGTGTGGAAAGTGAATTACATTAAACGGAAAAGGTTCTTTTTTATGTTTATATATATATTAAAAAAAAGAAAGAATTGCATTATAATCCACGTACGTACCCCAAAAAATAAATAAATAAAAAATGAAACATCCCTGTATTTTGCACGCCAATGAACTTCATTTAACATGCACATTCCAAGCGTTGGCGGATCAGGAATGCAGAAGCAGGGGGGGAGGAAGGATCTTTTATTTCTTTTTCAGGCGAGATTAATCATTTTTAAATTGCACGTGAATTTTTTCGGTCCTCCATAAGGGTACGTAACTCACTGGAGCAGACTGGGGCATGTGGTGTATTTGGAATTTAAGGCATTTCAATCTTTCGTACCCTCCCGGCCTACCCTCAGAAGAGTGACTAGGGTTATACGGCTAGTGCGTAGATGTAGATATTTCCATTTTTTTTTTTTTTTTCATCCTTGAAACCTGGGGGTATACCGAAAAAAAATTGAAGTTTTGTGGGGTGGGTTTTCGTAATTGAAAAAAAAAAGGGGCAAAAAAAACATATGGAGGTGGGGGGTCGGGCATTTTTTCGTCGATCCTTCCCTTTCCCGTGGAATGCAAGAACAGCCCTTGTGGTTTACCCACAGTTTGCGGTGTGATATGATTGGCTCCAATTTGAGGATGAGCACATTGAGGGAGTTACTTTCAGGGGAGGAATTTTAAAGGGAATTTAAGTGTACCCACGATTGAAAAGTTGTTCTTGACGAAATCGAAACGGATCGTAGAAGTTTTGATTGTAATTAGGAATACAGTCAAATCTCGATATTATGTCACTCTGAGGATTAAATAAAAGTAGCGTATTAAGAGGCATTTTAAGGCCGAGATTTAAAGGAAAAAATAATTTAAATTGCCTTTAAAGATTTTTCCATAAATTCAGTATTTTTTATGAAGAAACAAAGAGAGCAAATCTGAAAGCTTTCAGATTTTATATGACGCTCAAAGGGGCGTTGTTTTAACGTTTTGTGAGTTACCTTTATTTATTAAATATTATGCTCATCTCACATAAACTATATAAAATTCAATTCAACAGCATTATCGCAAAATATCTAACAAACAGTCTCGTGCTCTGGAGATAAGAATGCTATTTTTTTTTTCATAGAGTGTTGTCACTGCTCGCTTTGAAATTGTTGAATTAGTTAATCAAAAACTCATTAAAGTTTTCCAAAATATGAAACAGATAATAAAACAAATTCAGATTCGGGCTTGCAAGTGCTCACGCTCGGGTGGAGGATTACGTTATTCAAAATTTTACGGCTCTAGGTACAGTCTTTTTTTTTTTCACAATGCGAGAAATATACATACATTCATGCAAATTCTTCGCTTTTTAATCTTTTAAATATAATACAGGGGGATAATTTTTGGTGGCAACAATCTGAAAAGTGAAACAGCGCTTTTAGTGAACCGACACAAAAAGCCGTTTCGAGAATAATAGCCTTTCTGAGCTACCGCTTCTTTTCGGCTAATAATATATTTATTTATGTATAATTTTAACTTTTTTCAAAAGAAGCTATTGATTGCATTTTGGCTATATATATTTGAGTACGAAATCATCTTTCTCTTATCTAATCTATGTTAGTGCATTCTTTATACTTCAGTGCATCTATGTTAAGTTTTACCTTTCAGTGCAGTCAGTATCTTAAGAATTTTCTATTTAGTACTTTTGCAGAAATTCACTTTATACTACCATTATCAGATGCTAAAATGAAAGAATTCCTTCTTTTAAACTTCAGCTGTTATCTTATAAGGTATTTCCTCCTCCGCCTTCTTAGCATGCCTTCGCGGTGTAATGGCCAGCACACTCGGCGCGTATTCGAGAGGTCCGATATTCGAGTCCCGGCGAAGGCTTTGCTCATTTTTCATGTCTCCTACTTCAAAATAACCTAATGACCTTACAATGGTGCCCGAACTGAAAAACGTGGTGGATGATGATTCTCCACCACCAGGATTTGGAGTTTGGGTTCTCTAATTTCCAGTCTCCCTTTAAAAGGTGGACTATATAAGGTGTTTCTCCTGCCTTCTTCGCATGCCTTCGTGGTGTACTGGTCAGCACGCTGGACGCATATTCGAGACGTCCCAGGTTCGAGTCCCAGCGAGGGCAGTGCTCATTTTTCATGTCCTCTGATTAAAAAAAAATCTTAGTGACAACCTCAGGTTCAGCATCAGCAGAATTGCTCAAAACTCTGCCAGTACTAGGATATATATATATATATATATATATATTATATGGGAGTAGTATATTTTTATTAAAAAAATGTATTTATTCCAAGACTTTTCGCGCATTATGCAACAGAAAATTTATCAGTAAAAACATAAAGAAAGAAATTTAGAACTAATTTTTCACAAAGAGTTGAAATTTATGTAAATAAATATCAAAAGATCGTATTAATGTAGAGATATAATTATGTGGATGTAAAACTAAAATTAAAGTAAACCATCTCAGAAAAGAAAAACGTAGAAAAGCACATGAAAGATGAGGAATTCAATCAAATCCAATATAACGTCGTCAGAAGGAGGTACACTGCGAAAAAAAAAGTAAGTTAGAGTTCTATATCTCCCGTTCTACTGGCCCGATTTACATAATTCAACTTGCGTTTTTCATGTCTCGAAAGCGTGACTTAGGGTATGTATTAGATTTATATATAGCGTTGTTCTAATATAGGTATTTTGAGACAAAATCGGACTGTTTATGAAATGACATGCCTATTTTTTTTTTCATATTTCGATTCTACGACTCAAATTATGCCAAACTGCCAGGTTTTGTAAAAATCGTAAGAGTAGTTTTTAAAAGATCAGCTCTCAAAATTTTAGCTCCTCAATGTTAATTGAATTTGATATATATTTATTAATAGCTTTCTTTTTATTAAGCTCACTTGATTCCTTCTTCCAGAATCTGATATTTAAGCTTAATCCAAATATAATTCGCACATATTTTATGATTTACTTTTAAAATTTGTATTTTTAAATATTTTTTATGAATATTTCGAAAAATAAATTCTTATTTAACGTATATAATTTTTAATATCATCCTAAAATGGATATATTTCTAAGCATATCCGCAAAAAATTAGAGTTTGTCAATCAAAATTTTCTAAGATATACGTGAATTTATATAGTGGAGCGTTTTGAAATTTGGCATATTTATTATAAACTATAACACCACCAAATGTGGTTTGCGTACTTCGTTAAAACTATTTGAAAGTATGAACCAAGGGTTTTTCTTTCGTTCGTCTGCAATGAAAAAAAGGAAAGGAAAACATTGCTAGAAATTAAGAAGTTCGCCAGGTGAATTATTCTTGGCGCAAACTGAAAAAAGTGCGCCGAGATAAATTTTTGAATTTCTCCGTAAATTTAGCAACAAATTTTACAAAATTTGATATATAAGCATAATTTGAGTCGTAGAATCGAAATAGGGGAAAAAAGTGGCATGTCATTTTAGAAACAGTCAGATTTTTGTGTCAAAATACCTATATTAGAACAAAACTATATATATATATATATATAATATATACTCTAAGTCACGCTTTGGAGACATGAAAAACGCAAGCTGAATTTTGTCAATCAGCCCAGTGGAACGGAAGATTTAAAACTGCCCCACATTTTTTTTTCTCGCAATGTACATTGAAATCAATTAGAGTTTCTCTTTCATAAGAAATTTCTCGCTTTTCTGTGTCCAGAATTAACTGATGAACAATTTATACATATATTTTTTAAATCTTAATAGTTCACCCGAAAGTTCCGGCCCTCCCCAAAATCATTAATGAAAATTATTTCAAATTAAAAAGAACTTTCCTAAAATCAAAAATTACTCAAAATATAAATGAGTTAAAACTTCAGTGACTTTTGTTTTTTAACGATCAGTAGGTTCTGGATGCAGAAAAGCAAGAAATTTGTTACGGAAGTGGAATTGTAATTGATTTTATGTACTTTCTCCTGACGACGTTATATTGGAGTTGATCGAATTCCTCTTCTTTGTTGATCGAATTCCTCTTCTTTGTTGATCTTTCTTACTTCCTTTGTTTTTCCTTTTTCTTGTGAAGGTTTATTTTAGTTTTATTTATACATCTACATATTTATAATTCTACATTTATAGGATCTTTTGAAATTTATTTATTTAAATTTCAATTTTTGTTATCTGTGAAACATTCCTAATATATATATATATATACATTTATTAGTATAATATCCTTAAAAGTTACTAAGGATTTTGAATTAACACAACATCAAGCTTGTTTCTGAAATGACACGATGGATAAAATTTCCTTTAAAACAGTTATAATTAGGAAATCTACCTGTGTGAAGAGAAATGCCATTTTTATTCTTTAAAATGACACTTTCACATTACATCCGCTGAAAATACATACCCTTGATTCCGTTTGACAAAAAGAGAGAGCATGTGTGGAAATTTAGGAATGATATTATACCATATCTCGGATAGATTTGTGGTTTAAAAAATTAAATGTCTTTTACCAAACAGAAAAAATGAATGGAAGTAAAAGTTCAATATTGATGTAATAAGCGGAACTTCTTTCCCTTGATTAGAGACCAGAAAAGTTGACTAATTTGCGTATATAGGTTCAGATGTTCTGGAAGAAAGAAATGGTTTTTCCTTCCTTGTACGAAGTAAAGGTAGTACTGATATCGCGAAAATTTCGGGTATCATATTTCAATGAAAATATCCATTTTGACCGCTCTCGAATCCATTTGAAAAAAAATAATCCGTTAAATCTGTATGCACGATCAGAATAAAGGACTCTTTTTCTCAAAGCAGATTGTAAAACGGATTCAGAAGAAATACTTTTTTGTGATGTCTTTATGTACATACGTATGTATCGTGCATAACTCAAAAACGAATAGCCGTAGAATGTTGGAATTTTGTATATGGGACTGTTATAACATCTAGTTTTGCAGCTCCCTTTCTGGTTGCAATAGGCCTCACCAAACACAAATAGTTTCCCATTTAATGTGATCTATCAAATTCGGGACACATTTTCCCGCTGAAATAACTTGCACTCAAAAATTATAATTCAACCACTTTTAAGAGCCCTTAGTAGTTTTCTTTACTATGTAACTATAACTTACATGCTGACGACAGTTCAGTTTGGCCAATATTACGTTTTATAATTACGTTACAATTTTCTCCCTCGTTTCTGCGTGCCTTCGTGGCGTAACTGTTAGCCCACTCGGTGCGTATTCCAGAGGTCCAGGTTCGAGACCCGACGAAAGGCTTTGCTCATTTTTCACAACTTCTACTTTGAAAAACCTTATTACTCTACACTGGCGCCCAAACTAAAAGATCATGGATGATGATTCTTCACCACCAGGATTTGCCGATTGGGTTTCTTAATCCCCAGTCGCCCTTTAAAAGGGGGAGAATGTAAGGTATTTTCTCCCTCCTTTCTACATGCCTTCGTGGCTAACGTTTAGCACCCTCGGCGCGTATTCGACAGGTCCAGGTTCGACTCCCGACGAAGGCACTGCTCATTTTTCAAGTCTCCAGTATCAAAATAACCTAATGACTCCACAAATGTGATACATTAAAGGTAATGAAAGTATTGCGATGGATTTTTCTTTAAATTCATGTATCTGAATGAAATTTTCGCCATCCCAACACTTTGCTTTGTGACTCCATTTGGGGTCGCATCACATATTTAACAAAACACTGATTTTTACTATAAAGTGGGACATAGCGTTGTAATTTAAATAGCGAATATTTTTTTCTTTCAACGGTATTTACTTTTTACCGTCCTTAACATTATACACAATTTATGGAAATATGTTTTCGAAATAATATCTGACAAATGGCGATCGTTTTTAGTCTCGACTTAACATAGTATCTAGAGAGTTCTTCGTAGCTCTTATTACAATTTTGAATTGTAACTCTTGAATTTCTTGTTGAATACCGGCTTTAAACTATTGTGTGTGTGTGTGTGTGTGTGGTCATAGTTTATTTGCACATTTCTTTATAACTAGCTCCAGAGAAAATATCTTCAATCGCTAAATCTGCCGATTATGATAACCATTTATCATAATCGAATATTATTCTTAAATCAGAATTCTAACTCTTGAATTTCTTTCCGAATACTGCCATTGAACTGCTGCGTTTGTGGTCATAGATTATTTGCATATACCTTTCTTTATAACTAGCCGAAGAGAAAAATACCTCCAATCGTTAAATCTGTCGATTAAGATAACCATTTATCATAATCGATTCTAACTCTCGAAGCAGAATTTTAATTCTTGGGATTTCTTTTCGAATACTGCCATTGAACTATTGAGTGTGTGATCATAGTTTATTTGCATACACATTTCTTTATAAGTAGTCCCAGAGAAAAATATCTTCAATCGTTAAATCTGTCGATTATGATAACCAGTTAAATCTTAAAAATCGATAAATGATATCTTGAAAAAGATTTCCTCCGAGAGTGCCATGGTTGAACATTTTAAACCAGCTGGTAAACAGATGGAACACTAGACGCGTTCTAAATATTAAAAAAGCTACGATACGCTCATTGCAACAAAATAATTAAATGCTGATATTCAAATTAAATTAAAGAATTTTCGAGTTTTCTTGATGGCGAACTCCATTATTAAATCTACAAGTGTTGGATATACAGTTTTAAAAAGAATAAGGAAAAGTAGTACTGGAGGAAAGGTATTTAGTATTTAAATATTAACACTAATTATGCTTTAGCCCGTGCAGTACGTATATTTAATGGCGAATTTATCAAATATATCATGCAGAAAAATTATGAATTCCCATCACAAAGTAGAATCATCGTACACAGTCTCAGTAAGCCTGAATAATTGGAATTTTACGGTATTAAAAAAAAACGCACGGTGAGGTTGAGATGCAATTGTCAACCGGAAAATGTGTCTCACTATAACCAAATCAGTAGGCGAGGAAGAAAAAGAGTACCATTTAACAAATCACCATTGCCTTTTAATGGGTCTCTATCACCCTAAAAGAAGACGAGCACTCTATTAAAGTCATTTCCAACCCATCCCGCTGTTTATTTAAATATTGCCGCACCAAGTCATATATCACTTTGGGAGTCGCCATCCATAGCGAAAGAGAGGGCAGAGTTTAAAGCAAAAAGAGGAAAAATCGGGAGTAGAAAAAACCAGCAAGGGTAAAAACATGCATCTTAAGAGCAGAGATCCATTACAAAATGGTGTAATATCTTCGCATTCGGCATGCAGAGTGCGCGAGCGGCGTTGCCTCACTCTCATGTTAATTGGGCGCGTGGGTTAACGGACACGGATTCGAGAACGTGAGACACATACGGAATTCATATCAGCAAACCGAGCAGAATACACATTCTCTGGAATAATTCTTTCAATTTAAATATATTTCGCTGTCACCAGATATTTGTCATTCACTGAGGCGCGGGATCGAAGCTTATTGCTTCACCTCGAATAAACTTTAGCAACGGCTTTGCTGCGAAGACCCCCAAAAATGTATCTGATCTAATAGGAATCTTTGTAAAAATTGCATGCCGGGGTTCGAGTCCCGGCGAGGGCATTGCACATTTCTCACATCTCCTGCTTCCAAATAAATTCTAATGTCTGTACACGCTCTTAATGATTAATGATTTCCAGTTTAAAGAAATATTATAATGAAATTAAAAGTCTCTTTATTTTAAATTTTATATATAAAATTTATCAATGCAATTTTTTCTGTAAAATATTTCAAGGTATCTGCTTAAATAGCATTGTTATTATTATGCCTAACGATATTGTAACTTGATTAAAGCGATTACTTTTAAACCAGCAATAGCTGTTTATGAGGAAAAGATTCATCATTTAAATAAAGGCTGAATCAGACATAAATGAGTGTTAATCTAAATGATTTAATTTAAGAGCGTTTGAATCAATAGGTTAAAAATTGTAATGCCTACATTTGTAAACTGTTGCTGTTATTCTAATATTAAATTTAGAATTAGAAACTTTTTTGAAGCTTAGTTAAGGATTTACAAACAATAGTCACCGATTATTTCGAATGTTATACTTTTGAAGGAAATCAAATGAAAGCAAAGCACACTAATTATTTCCCTTGCCGCGAATTTGAATAGTAGCTTCAAGAGATTCATAAAAATTTCGGCTTTAAAATTTACAAACAAAAATGCTGTTTCTTGAGACAAAATGATGTTGTCTTTCCTCGTTGAAAGCAAATTATTTTATGCGTATCTTTCTAAACCGTTCTTGAACCCTTCCAAAACGATTCCATGAAATGATAAATTTCTTTCTTTTTCTCGTTTATCAAAATCTGTCAGTTTTGTAAATAAATGATTTGATGCCAATCCTCTTTTATAAAACTGTTAACAAACGTTAGCTCGTAAATTTTTATTTCTGTTCTTTCGCCTTTCTATTTTGATGAACGAATAATATGATTAACAAATACGTCAAATCGAAAGAGAGTTAACGAGTATACAGCCTATGGAAACCTTGTTCGAGAAGAAGAGAGATTAATCAGTTCCTCTTTTGAAATTCAGCGAGATCTTGCAAATGAAATCGATGATAAACTAAATCTGAATTTTTCTAATTTTATTTACTATCATTATTCAAATTAAAATTTTAAAAAAATCTGAATGCTTTCAGATTTTATATTACACCCAAAGGCACTATTTTTTTTCATTTATATAGACACACACGTTTCGAGAGCATTTAGGCTAATCTTCCCTTGGGCATTTAAAAATAGCATATCTCTAGAATTTCCGATAGACTGTCTCGCTTGTTGGAAATAAAAATGTTTTTTTCCGTACAATGCTAGCTTTGAAATTGTTGAGTTCGTTAATAAAAAATTCACTAAAGTTTTACAAAATAAGAAATGCAAAATAAAACAAATTCGAAATTCAAAATTCGGGCTACCAGGTGCCCATGTTCGGGGGAAGACTAGGTTATTCAAAATCTGATGGCTCTAAATACTTTTTTTTTCACACTGAGAAAAGCATGCATACATTCCTGCAAATTCTTCATTACTTAATTTCTATAAATATAATACAGGCCGATAATATTTGAAGACAACAATTTAAAAAGTGATTCCCCGTTTTTAGTTGAACGCCACAAAATGCCGCTTTCAGACTGAAAACCCTTCTTTAGACTACCGCCTCTTAAGACTAAAAAGGAATTATTTGTTTCAAATAATGAATTTAATACTGGATTTTATTTACTAACTTTAATTTATCCCAGAAGGACAAAAGAAAGAACAAAAACGCGAATACGATTTCTAAACACATTCTTAGTCATAAATTGTAAGATTAAAATTATTTGATTTGAGTGATGTGTAAGCTGAAAATTTTCTGCTTGTAATCTATTTTCCTTGAAGTTTTGGGCTATAGTTTCACGGAACAATTGCATCATGTTACACCCTGTTCGTTAGATTTGTATAATGAAAATTCTTTTAAATAGCTTTATAGAGTTATTAGGATTTTTGATGAAGCAGAAGACAGGAAATATGTGCAATGCCATCGCCGGAACTTAAACGACGGTCCTCTCGAATACGCACGGAGTGTGCTAACTAGTACACCACGAAGGTATGCTGGAAGGAGGGAGAAAATACCTTTAAGGAGGGCTGAGGATTAGAGAACCCAATGGTGGTGAATGATCATCATGTACCACCTTTTTTATTCGGATACCACCGTTGATTTATTAGGTTTTGTTAAAGCGGGAGGGACACATGAAATATGTGCAATGCTCTCCCCGGGGCTCGAACCACGGACCTCTTGAATACGCGCCAAGTGTGCTAACCGTTACACCCCGAACGCATGCCGGAAGAAGGGAGAAAATACCGTATAGCTTGTTGCAAAACTTTGAAGTTTAGAAAGAGACAACTAGCTAACATTTGCAGCGCATTCCCAGCTTTTGTTTGAAACTGATCTATATTAATGTTTAACTATTCCACTAATAAAAGTTTACGGTTTGCAAAAATTATTTCAGCTCATACATTTGTATTTTAAAGGCTTTATATAAAATTTTTGGAGAATCAGAAAAGAACAAAAAAGAATGCGAATAAAGTGTGTCATTCATTTAAATTTCAGGTATTAAACCAAAGTCTTTCGAAGCGAAAGGTCACAAATTTTTAGACGCATGTGCGTTTGCTTTCTTTACACTTCTGACAAAGGGGCATTCCCTACGCGTCATCACCGATTTCTCTCAAATGTATAGGGCATGCAGGACTTGGCTAGAAATGAAAGCATCCGAAGTGGGAACTTCAGATGGCCAAGCGTTTAGAAAATAAAAATTTTGACGCTGTTCTCGTACCATATAAGCCATTTACCTTAGGGCGTTTGCCAAGCAGCGGTTGGCACGGTGGTGAGAGCTCGGACTAGTAATGCGATGATCGTGGGTTCGATTCCCCGTGTGGAGACATTTTTTTTTTCTGAATTTTTAAGTATTCTTTTTCCAACTAAGCAAAGAGGGGAATATTTTATTTTATTTATTTATTTATACTCAGAAGACATAGAAAAGGTAAAAATTTCGGACTTTTCAGCAAGGGATTATAATTAAAGAGCATACGAAAGATTTTATACATGAAAATTCAAAACTTTTGTCGACATTCGATGATTACATGTGCCTGGGTGATATTTATTGTAGAAACAGGGGAAACAATAATTATTTCTGCATCTAGCACACAAAGCCGTATTCTCACAATAACATCGTCATAGAAAAACATACTTGACTGGCATTCATAAAGCATTCTCTCTCATCGCAAAGTTTAGAAGCGAACCACGCGTAACGTAACATGTTACCGAATATTGGGGCGGAGAATGGATGATGAACAATCGAATGCATTTTTATGCAGTCTTCTCGGGGAGTTATTTCTTTTTCTTGCTCGATGAGTAAGAACAATTTTCTATTTTTTTAATAAAGTTTTTCACTTGATGATAAAAATATACGTCGCAGGGTTGCACTAGTGATGTACATTTAGGGGGAATTACTTTGATGCTACATGTTGGCAATCCTTCTTCATCTTGGAAGAGTTCGTCGTATTGTTTGTCCTCCCCACGAGTCAACCAGCGGAAGAAATTTGTTCTGTTGTACAAGTCTCTTAACGTACGTACAAGAGAACAAATATCATCCCGACACATGTAATCATCGAATGGCTACAAATAAGGTTTTGAATTTTCATGTACAAAGTCTTCTCGTATGTTCTTTAATTACAATCCCTTGTTGCAACGTCCGAAATTTTCACCTTTTTTATGCCTTTTGAGAATAAATAGATAAAATAAAGTAAAATATTCACCTCTTTGCTTAAATGGAAAAAGAATAATATAAAAATTGAGAAAAACAAAAAAAAAGTCTCCACACGGGGAATCGAACCTAAGGGGAAACGCCCTAATGTAAATGGCTTATACGGTGCGAGAGCAGCGTCAAAATTTTTATTTTCTAAACGCTTGGCCATCTGAATTTAACACTTCGGGTACTTTCAATTCTAGCCAAGCCCTGCATGCCCGATAAATGTCAGCGAAATCGGTGATGACAAATAGGGAATGCCCCCTTGTGAGTAAAAAATAAATGTTTTCTAATTTGCTCACAGCCTCTAAAATGCTTCAAAAATCTGGTTGTAACTGTCTATATTCGGTTGCAATTCCCCCCCTTTTTAGTCCAAAGCTGCACTTTGCCCAGAAGAACTATTAATTTCGTTTTCGCATTTTCCGTTGATTCACTAGAAGCGTTGTTTAACTTTTCAAATTGTTGCCACCAAATATTAGAGCCCTGTATCATATTTAAAGAAATTAAATAATGAAGAATCTGCATGAATGTATGCGTGTTTCTCGCATGCTGATAAAACAGCGGTACCTAGACACACCAAATTTTGAATATTGAACGTTTCCAGCCAAATATAGGCACCTGGAAGCCCAAATTTTAAATTTGGAACTTGTTTTATTAACGATTTCATAATTCGTAAAACTTTAGAGAATTTTTGATTAACAAACTCAAGGATTTCAAAGCGAGGAATGGCAACGTTGTACAGAAAAGAGCATTTTATCTAATTTCGTTTTGGCATTTTGAGTTGAAAACTATAAACGGCGAATCACTTTTCAAATTGTTGCCACGAAATATTAGAGTCTTCTATCATATTTAAAGATATTAAATAATGAAGAACCTGCATGAGTGTATGTATGTTTCCCTCATTGTGGTAAAATAACGGTACCTAAAGCCATCAAAATTTGAATAACGTAATCTTCCATAGAATATGGGCATGTGAAAGCCCTAATTTGAATTTGAAATTTGTTTTATTGCCGATTTCATATTTTGTAACACTTCAAGGAATTTTTGATTAACCAACTCGACGATTTCAAAGCTAGCAATGGCAACACTGAACGGAAAAAAAATTATCTCCACCGCATGAGACTCTGTACTGAAAATCCTAAAGATATGCTCGTTTTAAAATCATTTTGGGACATTGCAGTCGAACTGAATTTTATGGTTTGAGTACGTAGAACGTGATATTTAATGAATAAAGGTAACACACAAAACGTTAAAAAACGCCCCTTTAGACGTAATTTAAAATCTGATTAGATATGATTCAGATATTATTTTTTTTTGTTATCTCTGTATTAAATAAAAACACAGGTCGTTTAACATACAGCTTGTTCATTTCATGAATTTTAATTTTTTTCCTATCATATATATATACTATTAAAATCTGCGTTCGTCTGTCTTTTTTTTTGGCAACATCTCCTCCGGAACGGCGGGAAGTTGAGTTTCGAGAGATGTACCCCCCTCCCGGATTATACAAATTAGGTGGGAAGCCGTTTCGACCATTATCATCTTTTTACGACTTTAATCAATGGAGATATTAATTAAAAACGCTAATTTTCGTCTTCATTTTTCCGAGTGGCAACAGTCTTGTATGCTGAAGATAAAAATCTGCTTCATTTCAAAAAATTGTTGGCACTGCTCGTTTCAAATCGCAGAGTTTGTTAATCAAATATTTGAAAGTTTTATCTTTGAATTACAATTTAAAAGGCACAATTGCAGTGTCCGAATCCCTTTTTAAATTGTTGCCATCAAATATTATTGCCCTGTTCTATATTTAAAGAAACTAAATAACGTATCTACATGAATGTATGTATGTTTCTCGCACTGTTAAAAAAACAACGGTACCTAGATTCATAAAATTTCGAATAACATAGACCTCCATTCGAACAAGGGCAACGGAAAGCCCGAATTTGGAATTTGTTTTATTGTCTATTTCATATTTTGTAACACTTTAACGAATTTTGGATTAACAATCTCAAGCATTTCAAAGCGAACATTGGCAACAATTGACATTTATCATAAGTTATTTTAAACTTCTAAGATGAGCTGAAATTAAAATATTTATGTTAAAAATTTCGTTCGTAATTAAAATGGATGTTAAGAAAATTACTAGAATTGAAATATACAAATATGGATTTTAACATTAAAGAGGATTTAGAATTTCAAGGTTCGAATATTATACTAGATTTATTAAATTATGACATACAGAACTGTTTGAAGAAACTGCAATGTCAGTTTCTTCAAATAAATTTTTTCTACACATTATTCTTAATTGAACAAAAGAGAATGAGGTATTTAAATAGATTATATTACTATTTAGTAAGTTATATAGCTCTTAACAAAATTTCATAATTCTTGAGAAAATAATTTAAAGCCCTAAAGTGCGATTAAACGATTAGAAGCGAATGAGTTACATTTAAGTATTTATTACAAGAATTAAAACTTTTGCTTTTGACAACACGATCACTTTATTTCTACTACTTTTATAGTGAAAACACTTCTCAAGCTTTTATCAGAATAAAGAATTAAATTAAGACTTCCACTTTCCAAACAAAAGCTGCAGCATACTTTGTCTTTTACATTTTATCAAACGCTGCACCATATAATCAAGTTTAAAACTAATTATTTTAATGCACTGCTTGTAATACTAAAAGAGGACTTAAGTAAAATCAAGTTTTATATGAAAATAATTACATACGTACGCTACGTTTATTAAATTTTGGAATGTACCATCTGCAGATTACATCGATCTACATTTTATACTTACAAGAATTAAACCACCATAAGCTGCTGTGTCACTTTTCAGATTGTCGCCATCAAATATTATCGCCCTGAATTATACTTAAAGTAATAAAGAATCTGCATGAATGTATGCATACTTCTCGCAGCGAAAACATAACCGTACCGATGGTCATCAAATTTTTCAAATTTTGAATAACATTGTCATCCACCGGAGCATGAGTACCTGGAAGCCTGAATTTGGAATTTGATTTAGTGTCTATTTCATATTTTGTAAAGTTTTAACGAATTTTTCATTAACAAAGTCAACGATTTGAAAGCGAGCGAGACTGTCTATAGTAAATTCTAAAAATATGCTGTATTTAAATATTATTAGCCCGAAGTGGCGTTAACCGAAATAGCCTCGAAACGCATGTGTTTGTAAATGGAAAAAAACTGCCGTTTGGGAGTAATATAAAATCAGAAAGCTTTCGAAGTTCTTCTTTTAATTACAATTTGGCATGGTCCTTTTGGAATTTCCATACCCAGCGCGAGGAATTAAAAGATAAGATTAAATCTGTGGAATTGGTGGTGATTGTTAAATCAGCACTTTAATGCGCTAATGTTAAAATCGAAGCAAAATTTTTATTGGTTACCTTTCCCGTGAAAACATTTCACATAGCACTAAACCTTTCAAATGAAGCCAATTTCCAGTTGGCTCTCATGTAAAACATCTCTGCCGTTTTTTGCATGTTGCTTGGATGTAGGTACAGGTGCTTAATGTATTCGACATTGAATAATTGAAACAAGAAGCCGAACGAGACCGCACCTGTTCTTCTCAGGAGTGAGTGTCGTTTATTTTCCTGTTTCCGAGCATGATTTCTCTACGCGGAGCAGCCACCCATGTGTTTCCTGCCAAACCTAATTTAGCACTGAGCAGAAATTCATTCGCCGATGTGTACGACATGTATATTTAACCGCGTATCTATTTCTCCTTGAGATGTCACATTCGGCATACATAAGTTCCTAACGAGACTGGTCTAAGTCATTATTCTTCCTTATATATATATATATGTATATTATAAGAAGAAAAACGTGTAGTTGGAAATTTAAGAGGAAATGTGCTTTATGAATGTCTTGGGATCTGATTTACATCTGAGCTTAGTTTCTTTAACTAGAAGCGTAATTTTCACCATATCTTGAAATTAAATGATTTAATTACTCTATGGTAATTAATTTTTGATATCATATTACTTCGAATTTAAGCTGTAATAAGACTCTTTTGAAAAAATAATGAAAAACAGCCGAATACGAAATTAAGCCCAATAGGTTAGGTTAGGTATAAATGTAGGGGGCCACCTATTATTTACCCTGGGTAAGTAGGTATAGGCCCCTTATGCTAGCTATCCAGATTAGCAAAGCCTTCCTGGGGACCCACGGTGCCGTTTTGGTGTAGAGGTGCTTCTGTTGTCTAGAGCAAGCGACATCACAAGCTCTGCCACTGCTGGCGTCGTCACTGTCTTATGCCAATGTCTACTTTGGCTGCTATTGCATGTTCATTATACCTAGTCGTTCATTGTTTGTAGATTCAATCTATGTGTTTAATTTGGTTGTTGATAAGCACATTGAATTTTTGGAATAATTGAATTACTCATGTAAGTTCGTTGACTAGCTGGTGTTTTTAAGTGCTTCTTACCATTTATATGACGATTTGAACTATTTTCAAATGTTTTCATTATTTGCTGTGTCAGCTAAGGATTCGATTAATCATTGGAGGTTATTCTTTAATGAATGAGTTGGAGGATCACTCTGTGTTGCACAGTTCTAGACCCTTTGATGCCAGAGTGTCCATTATTTGGGATGTGTGCTTCCTCATATGGTTATTATTGAGTGCGCATCTGAGATACAGATTCACATCTTGGTCTAGCCTTGGTCTTGTTAGGTGCAGATTTGCTGTTATGGTGCACGTGAATAGGTAATGTTCTGGATCTCCCCTCTGCCCACATACACAAAGATTTGAAAGTGAGAGATTCCTCTAGCCCAATAGGTTATAAGGTCTCCCTCCTTCCAGCATGCCTTCGAGGCAGCACGCTCGGTGCGTATTCAAGAGGTCCAGGCTCGAGTCTGGAAAGAGGGCACTGCACATTTTTCATGTCTCCAGCATCAGAAAATATAATGACTCTACAAATGGCACCCAAACTAAAAGACGGTGCAGAATAATTCGTCAACACCAGGATTTGGCGATTGGGTCTCTAAACCCCAGTCACCCTTTAAAACGGGTTGTATATAAGGTACCAGAAATGGGAGCAACCCGACCCACTTAACCAAACAAGTTCCTCTTATGCTCATAAAAGACCACGCCAGGAGTATATAAGCCATTTCCTCCCTTCTTCCGGCATGCCTTTGTGCTGTAACGGTAGCACACTCGGCGCGTATTCGAGAGATTCAGGTTCGAGTCCCGGAGAGGGTATTGCACATTTTTCCCTTCTCATATTTCAAAAAACCTAATGACTCTAAAAGGTTTTTTAAATTGGGAAATCGTAAAAATAATAAGAAGTAAAAATTGTTTTATAAAGAATGTTGGAAAAATAAGTTTACTCTTATTTACTTGAAAAGATACAAATATAATAAGCTCTATGACTTATTGAGAGTTTTCTTCAAATGTGTTATTACTTTCGACGTGTTTTCTTTTACAACCTGAATTTTCATCCCGTTAATACACTCAGCACATGCTTTTCAAAGCAATAAAATTATTAATAATGCAATGTCTTAAAATATTTTGGATAATTAAATAACTTAAAAGGTATTTTAATTGCGATTAAGAACATAAAATTGTATCATTAAATATTATATCATTTATATCATTAAATATCTAATTAGAAATAATTGATGCATAAATGTTGCCAAATCTGCAAATGATTCTGCATTTGGGGCAAGCAACAAATATTATTACATTTTTTAAAGTTTTGTGATATTGCTGTTGAATTAAATTTTATGGTTTAATTGCGAAGAACACGATATTGAATAAATAAAGGTGTAGAGTCATTAGGATTTTTTGGATGCAGCAGACATGAAAAATGTGCACCGCCTTCGCCGGGAATCGAACCACGGACCTCTCGGTTATGCGTCGAGCATGCAGACCACTACACCACGAAAGCATGCGAATAAGGCGGGAGAAATACCTTACAAAGGTAGCACACAAAACGTTACAAAAACGCCCCTTTGCGAGTAATATAAAATCTGAAACCTTTCAGATTTATTTTTATTTAGCACTTATTCATGCTTATTAGCCCAAAGGGCGTTAGCTCAGAAGGTTTATTAATTTCGTATTGTGATCTTGCGTTCTAAACTTCAAATGTCGGTTTCACTTTTTAAATTGTTGCCGCCAAATATTATCGCCCTGTGTTATATTTAAAGAAATTAAATAATAAAGAATCTGCATAAATGTTTTTCGCACTGTCATAAAACAACGGTACCTAGAGCCATCGAATTTTGAGTAACATAATCTTCCACCGAATATGGACATATGGAAGCCCTAATTTGGAATTTTTTTTATTATCGATTTCAAATTTTGTACAACTTTAACGAATTTTCTCAACAATTCCAAATCGAGCAATGGCAACATTATACGGGGGAAGGGAAACATTTTTATCTCCAGCGCGCAAGACTGTATATCGAAATTCTTAAGAAATGCTCTTTTAAATATTTTGTGATAGTGATGTTGAATTGAATTTTACGGTTTGAAGGGGAAGAACAGGATATTTAATAAAGATTACACAAAACGTTAAGAAAACGCCTTGGGCATAGTGTAAAATCTGAAAGCTTTCAGAATTTTTTTTTATCTATATATTTTATTTTGTTTTACTTTTACTTTTTTTATAAAATTAATGAAGAATTTAAATCGCTTTCAGCACGCGAAAATTGTTTTTAATATTATTTGTGATAATATAATATCAGAACTTTCTTGTAGAAATGAAGTACATAAAAATGTTAGTAGAAAATTTTTTTATATATTTCTTAATTTAAAATTACTGAATTTGAGAAAAAAATGCTTGTGTAAAAAATTAAAATAGGTTTACAAAACTTATGTAGCTATTATTCGTTTTGATGATGAATTGAAACGCTTTTATTACTTTCAAAAGAAGACAGAGAGAAATTTATTTCTGCTACATAAACGTATCATGGTGCAAGAGAAATATCATCAGTTTTTTTTTCCTAATGTAGAATTTATTTGAAAACTTTTGACTCATCCAATTTTTGCTTCTGGAAATTTTTCACCTGAACCGTCTGAAGAAAACAGCTGTCTGTATCTAAAAAATAATAAAAAACTATTTAAGGAATACGGTGTCAAAAAAGAGATTAAACTGTATGTATGTATTTTATATGGAACAAGAATTATTGAATAACTTCGATACTTCAAAAATAATTGATAAATTTTCAAGAAAGAAGCCAAAAAAAAGAGTTACCAAACCCTTTATTAATAATTCTAATTATTTTTTCTTTTAAAATAACTTAATAGTCATCTAATTTAATAATCAGTTATTTGAATTTAAGCGTATTCCATGAAAAGTTTTAATAATATATTTTATATAATTTTAATTATGTATTTTAGTCTTGATATGCAAATGAAATAATAAAAGAATATTTAAAGTAAAAATATTGAATCCTAGTTTCATTAAGTCTTGATAATTTTGAATAGTTACCTGGCTTTCATTATATATTAATTATTTATTGTACTTCAGCACTTTTTCATTCTTATTTATTATTTATTACACTAATTATAATTCAAGCACATAGTGCAATAAATTTATTAATTATTTATTATTTATTACACATCAGCACTTATTCATTCTTATTTATTATTTGTTGCACTAATCGCAATTCAATCAATTGGCGTAATAAATTTATTTACACTTCTGCACTTATCATCCTTACTTATTATTTATTACACTAATTGCAATTCAAGCAATTAATGTAATAAATTTATTAATTATTTATTATTTATTGCACTTCTCCACTTATTCATTCTTATTTATTATTTATTACACTAATTATAATTCAAGCACATAGGTACATAAATACTTTCTTTGGGGCCCCACAAATTTCACCAACCGACTCAACCCGCCCTTGAAGGTAATGGTCACTTCCATAGAAAATTTGACTTGAAAAGGCGGTCTTTCCAAAATGGTTTTCTGTGTTATATTCATACATTATATAACAGCAAGCAAGCTAAGGCGTTAAAATAATTTTCACCTAATTTTTAAGTCTCCTTAAATTCTTGACGTTTTTTGGAACAATGTAATGTGTTATGTTTCGAATGGATCTCGGTTTTGATTGCCGGTTCCTATTTGTAGGGGTGAAAAGACTTCTCGTTATCCGCCAGTTCTGTGTTCCTCATGATATCGGCGCTTAGAATGACAGAAAATCGAAGTTCCCTTGCACGAATTCACAAATTTTTAAAAACAGATCCAGACGTTACATAATATTCCTAAAACAAATTTAATAAAATGTAATTCGAAATATTCTGCGCTAGTTTGAGCTTCTTAATGCCGTTTTCCGTATGAGGTGCCGAGGAAAAAACCTAAAATGGCCCAAGTTATCATGCAAAGAAGAAGCTTAAAAGTGTCTCAAAATAATCTTAATAGATCTTGCTTTATGAAACAATTTTGATTCGAAGTGAAATAGAAAAAGGAGAATGTAAATGCTTCAAATGCATAAAAGTAAATACAAAATCATCTGTCAAAAATTAACTATGATATTATGTTAAAGTAAATAAGTGACAATAAGGTAATTATATTATTACAGATTATAACTTTTTCAATGTTTTTTACTTTCTTGTACGAAGTAAAAAGGAAGTATTGTAATCGCGAAAAATTCCGAGTATCATATTTCAAAGAAAATATCCATTTTAATCGCTATCGAATGGAATTTAACAATGTATTTGCGTGACATCTGTACTTTAGAACAGAATAAAGGGCTCTTTTTCTTCCAAAAAATTATAAAACTAATTTAAAATGGATTCTGAAGAGATTTGTTTCGTGGCGTCTGTACGTACATACGTACGTATATATTTCTCATAACTCAAAAACGAGTAGCCTCAGAACGTCGAAATTTTGTACATAGGTCTGATATAACATGTAGATGTGCACCTCTTATTTTGTTTGCAATCGGCAGCGCCAAAAGTATATATATATATATATAGGAATATCCACTTTATTACTCCACTTCATTACTTGAGCTCATTCATTCATTCTGCTCAGTTTCTTCATCCTTATATGTTTGTAATTTGAGCAACTTTTGCATTAATTGAATTATGCTGTCTTAGGTTTCAGATTTTTATGCCTTTAGTAAGTCTGCATGCAATATTTGTAAAATTATCAAAAATTTAAAAGTTGTTTAAGCACGGCTAAGCCTAATTATTATTAAGATATCAGCCATATTTGTTTACATTTGAAACTTAGCAGAATTTGTTGCCAGTCTAGAGAAACCAAACTTCGCAACAACAAAGATAACGCCTTCTTTTATTATTGCGAATTAAATCATGCTTAATCCGTTCTGGAATTTGTTCGAGGAAATAAGTGTTTAAGATTTATTTCGTACTTTTTAATATAGACATTTTGAGTTTTTATATATTTTTGCCTCTTCGTGAAGTGAGAACTGAATTAATTGAATGAGAAATACTGAATCGTCTATGAAAAACTGTTCCCATTTTTTTTTGTTTAATTTCTTTTATGCATTGTTTTAAATTTATTACAGAATTTGAAAAGAACATGCGACAACGATTAGATAGTTCTTCAGCTGAAATAGCGTTTTGTGCATTCTGAGTCATGAAATGGATGAGATGTAACGCTGTTAAGTGAACCTAGCACCAGAGTGTCGCTATGGTAAACAAACATAGTGAATTTTACAAAGCTCGTTTATTCTATTGTGGTTTATGCGTTATCGACAAAATAGATTTAATTCAATCCAATAAGTTTAAATGAAATACAAAATGCTTATAATTTACTATTCCGTACAAGGAAGTCGTGTGGTGTACACATCAGATTTTTTATTTCTGTTATTAGAAGCAGTAGCAATAAATTGAAACCTATTTTTTTTTCATCTGAGTGAATTTAGAAAGAAATATTAATGTAATTCCAATTGATATAAATTGCTGAAGACTTCTGCACGTGATGAAGCAATTAGCTCAGTGCTCTTTGGTGAGACGAAAGCTTTTGGTTTCTAATTTTCCGAGAGAGCTGACAAGGTTAAGAGACAGAAATTATTCTGAGTCAGTTGTCATTGTCCGAGTTGGGCTTGCTGGAATCTTCATGAGATCACCTCCATAAACAGAAGGCGCCTGCAACTGTCAAGGTAGACAATACCACAAAAACCGAAATATTTTCCACACTATGGGGTAGTTATAAAATCACCGGCAATTGCCCCAACTAAAAAAAAAAAGAGAGAGAGAGAAATTTTTACACAGTAGTCACAAGTAACCGCAGAGAAAACTACAACATCAAACAATCAAGTAAAAACAGCCGACACAAAATAACCACGAAAGAAGTTTTTTAAAATATAATTTGGTCTCAACATAAAAGTGACGCACACCGGAGGGAGGGTGATCTTACATCTGACATGTAATGAGAAGTCAGAAATTAAAAAGTTGAGGGATAAAAAATTGTAAGAAAAGTGATTAGAAGAAAGCGGTGGAAAAGAAAAATAATATCGCAGTTGAAAAATCAGTGATCCATCATCGTCTGTGCCTGTGTCATTGGCAGCCGTGCCCTAGGGGGCAGCACTCGCTAATTGCGGGCGCCATATTCCGTATTTCTTCCTTTCCTTTGGCCTTTCTTCCCTCCCCCCATATGGGCAGCCTTATATCCTGACCGCCCGTCGTGTTAAAACATTAGCCGCATTAAAATAGAGAGAAAGAGAAGTTAGGGGGTTTCTATTTTGATTTATAGGCCTGATTTGTCAAGCCACGCTCAAAGGAAACCGCCAAATATAATGAAGAGAGTTCGGATCTGGCCGTAATGAAAAGCGCTCAGAGGGTTATTATGTGTACCAGTGGGGAGAAGGGGGTTAGAAATCCAGGGGGTTGCAAAATGGGAGGTGACCAGCACGCCTCGAAACTCCCCTGATTCTATCTATCTATCAGTGGCGATTATTTTTCTGTGCATTAGATGGATGTGTATGTGTGTTTTTGTTTTTGGCCAGGACGTCTGAATCCTCGTTCACACCTGGATTTTTCTGGGGGGTTAAAAATTGCATTACCTCATCTACCTATCGATTTTTTAAGGGGTGTTAATGTCGTGATAGGGGATATAATGAGGGGCGTGAGCCCAGAAGATTTCGGGATGGAGTTTAAATTTGGATGATGGCAGAGTTGTCATTTGAAGAAAGGAATATTTTATACATTAATAGACAGATTCCTTTATTATTGGAAGTATATATGCTAATGCAAATATTATTTAGTTCATTATTCCAGCTAATAATTTATTATTTATGACTTTTCTACAAAAAACGTTAAATTGTTTTGAGGAAAAATAATGCTTAAATGGCGAAAACAATGAAAAATACGCAAAATGTCTTCACAAGAATAGCTTTCAGGTAAGGGAAGTTTTTTTTTTCTTTCAGGCTTGCATTCGGAAGTATGAGAATAAGGCAAATTTAAAATAAAATAATAATAATAAATCTGAAAGGCTTCAGATTTTAACGTTCGAACAAAAGGATTTAAGATTTTTGATGCTCTCGCTGAACTCGAATTAAACCAGTCTGCTTTTATATTCCCTCCTATTAACCCACTTTTTTTTTTTTTTTTTTTTTTTTTTTTTTTTTTTTTTTAGCTTTATTATTAAACATTTTCTTCGCACCCTATACAATTCAACAGCGAAATTTAACAGTACACGTACTGTTAAATGTACGTAATGTACTGTTAAATGTACACGTACTGTAATTTAACAGTACATTAACAGCAGCATAACAGTACACGTTTAGGATTATCTGTGCAGCATTAAGTGTCGGCATGCATTTTTTTTCCGTCTTTCCACAGTTAACCGTATTATTGTCCAGTTTTCTTACCAAGATGGCTTTACAAAACCGTTTTTGGTCTTTTATTATAAACGTTTTGTGAGTTTATTAAATATCACGTTCTTTGCACATAAACCATAAACTTCAGTTCAACAGCAATATCACAAAATAATTTTAAAAGAGAATATTTTTAGAATTTCCAATACACTGTCTCGCGCGCTGGAAGTAAAAGAAAAATTTTTTGTTGTTGTTGTTGTTGTTGTTACGGTGCTGCCGTTGCTTTCTTTGAAATTGTTGAGTTTCTTAATCAAAAATTTGTTAAACTTTTACAAAATTAAAAATAAATAATAAAACAAATTCTAAATTACGGCTTCTAGTACCCATATTCAGGTGGAGGATTACGTTATTCAAAATTCGATGGCTCTAGGTACCGTTAATTTATCACAATGCTAGAAACATACTTACTTTCATTATTTAATTTCTTTAATATAACAGAGGGTGGTAATATTTGGTGGCAACAATTTGAAAAGTAATACAACACATTTAAATGTTTCGAAGCAAAATGTCGTTTCGAGGTCCCTTTTGGTCTAAAAAGTGGATATCAGTCTTAAAGAAAATTTGCAAATTATTTGGTCATTACCCTTCATGCCACTCATTTGCTAACTTACATATTCTATTTAAAGAATTTTTAAAGTGTGCTTACTACCACCGAGCATTTATTTAAAATTTTTTGCTTATAATTACTTTATCTATTTGCTGCTTGCAGACTCGAACATCAGATTAGAACATTTTTAAAGAATTACAGACATAGCACAGTGGTTCGTGTTTACGAACACCGTTAACATCAGAAATATGAGGACAATGTAAAAGTTTCCAGTTCGGAACTGTAGGTTCGTTAAATCCCATATTAGTATCGCTTCAATTTGACGATTACTGAACGGAATTTGCTTTTCCGTTCAGTAATCGTCAAATTGAAGCGATACTAATATGGGGCAAGAGATTATACAAACGCACTACTGATTAAGGAGACAGTTCATGCAGATCAAAGCAATCAAAGCAACAGTATGGAGTCAAAGATGGAGAGGATATGTTTAAAAGAATAATTCATGTTTATGTTTATGTTTATTGCTTTGTACCCTGTGATGTCAAGATGAGATTTAATACCTAACGAGTGCTTGAAAAGTTTTTGGAAAATATTGAAGAACAGAGGCAGAAAAAAGATCTTTTATTTTTGTCCCCCCCAGGCTTGAATTGAGTCCCATGTAATAAACGTAGTCCGTCACAAATGTTTGTGTTCAAGTATCATAAAATATTTGCATATACGGGTCTGAAAAACTTGAGGGAAAAAACTCTGAAGGAGAATTAGTGAAGACAGTACACTGAGGAAAGAAAAAGAGAGAGAGTTCTATATCTCTCTTTCTAATGGGCCGATTGACGAAATTCAAATTCCGTTTTTCAGGTCTCGAAAGTGCGACTTAGGATATATATTAAATTTATATATAGCATTATTCTAACTTAGGTATTTTGACACAAAATCCGACTTTTTCTGAAATAACATACCAATTTTTCTCTATATTTCGATTCTACGACTCAAATTATGCCTAAATATTAAATTTTGTAAAATTTGGTGCGAAATTTACGGAGATATTCAAAAATTTGTCTTAGCGTATTTTTTTCAGTTTGCGCCAAGAATGATTTGCTTGGCGAACTTCTTAATTTATAGCAACCTAATTTTTCTTCCCTTTTTCGCATTGCAGACGAGCAGGAAAAAAGCCATCCGTCATACTTTAAAAAGTATTTACGTACTATGACGACTACCTTGGCGACATCTGACGATACAAATTTTCATTGGCGATTTCTGGTTTATCTTTATAAATTCTTTTAAAAAGGAAAGTCCTAATTATAAAGGAACAAAAACTTAAAAACCCAAAATCCCGAATATATATATACATACATATTATAAATAAACATATATTAGAAACTCTATACGAAATTCGAATTAAACAAATTAACTTACTTAGAACTGGTTTAAAGAAAACGGTGAAGTTAATGGTGAGGAAAGTGGCGAGAAATAGTTTTCAAAATAGCATCGACAGGCATTTCCTGTTTTTTACGCCAAATAAATTCAGCTAAATAGGTATCGAAATGATGGCTTCTTGTCCCACGTTGTGGCTTGTTCCTCCATTTTGCTCCCTCCTTTCCACGTGTTGAGTATGAGTCTGCGTAGATGGGTCAACAAAATGGTATCCATGATTCGCCTTAAAATGTTCAAAACCGGCAGCAATGAGCTCCTCTGTTTGATATCCAGACCACGAATCTGACATTATTGTTGAGCCTTCAGCAATATTATTTTGGATTTCATGCATTAGCTCCTAAGCGCTAATCTATGTTTTAGGCAGTCTACGCCTAGGCTTTCTTAGGTAGTCATTATATTATTTTTTCCGGTCGCCAATTTTGGTGATATATATAAGTAGTCTTCATAGTACGTACGTACCCTTTAATTTTAACAAAGTGCGTAAACCACATTTGAAGTTATTGTCGCTTGTAACAAATATACCAAATTTCAAAACACGCCAATGTGTAAATTCACTTATACCTTAGGAGATTTTGAATAAGAAAACTAATTTTTTTGCAAATGTGCCTAGAGATACATCTACTTTAAGATGATGTTAAAAATTTTATAGGTTAAAATGCAAAAAGTTTTTCGAAAAATTTATAAAAAAAAATATTTAAAAGTACAAATTTTAAAAATAAACCATAAAAAATGTGCGAATTATATTCGGATTAAGCCTGAATTCCGAATTCTGGAAGAAGGGATCAAGTAAGTTTAAGAAAAAAAAAGAGAGATTAATAAATACATATCAAATTCAATTAACATCGAGGAGCTAAAATTTTGAGAACTAATTTTTTAAAAACTACTCGTGCGATTTTTACAAAACTTGGCAGTTTGGGATCATTTGAGTCGTAGAATCGAAATATGGAAAAAACCTGGCATGTCATTTAAAAAAAAGTCCTATTATGTGTCAAAATACCTATGTTAGAATAATGCTATATGTAAATCTAATAGATATCCTAAGTCGCGCTTTCGAGACATAAAAAACGCAACTTGAATTTCGTCAATCGGCCCAGTAGAAAGGGGAAATATAGTAAAACTGTCTCTTCCCCTTTTTCTCTTTCTCTCTCTCACAGTGTACATTATCCTAAAATTCAAAGAGGCTCAAGCAAAATCAACAGGAAATTGTTTGATGGCTTGCAATTGCTATCGATATTCCCATTAGCATTCAAATTGCAGGACACGAACTAAGCACGCTTGAAATATTACATTCTGCCCCACTTACAATGCTTGATCGTCAACTGAGATGATGTATGCGTAAGGACTTTGTTTCGTACAAGAGCTCACAGAATCAGATCAGAACAGATCTTCACAACAGAGACATAAAATTAGTTACATTTAATTCTTACATGACTTTTACAGTGCTTTCGTGATATTGTAAGCTATATGTGTAATTAGAAACATACTAGCTCTAAGTGAAGCTCTAAGTGTTTTTCGTAGTAAGATAAACATCAGGTTTTAACTCGATGGTATTACATACATTTTGATGAGATATCAACATATGCATTTGGAAGATTTTTTTTCTGGTTTTGTAAGGGCTCATAAAAGATTTAATTAGCTAGCCAAACAACCTGGATAGCGGTTAGTGGCTCTGACAGTCCTACAGAAAGGCCCGGGTTCGAATCCCAGAGAGGGCACGGATGTTTGCAAATGTATGCCGTCTGGGCGGCATGGGGGCACCCTAAATATGCAGATAGCCAAAAGTACTCTTAAGAGGCCGGTGGTAGGGGAAGAGAGGTGGCAGACCCTGGAACCCCTCTCCTAGGAGTGGTCTCCGACAAAATTGGGGGTGAAACTGAGCAAAGTGGTAGTACTGTCCCCTGTATGGTGCCCAAGCTCTTGCTAATAAACCACAGTAGAATAAATATACTCTATAAAATTCACTGTATTTGTTTAATATAGCGACATTCTGGAGCTAGGTTCACTTAACAGCGTTACATCTCATTCATTTTATAACTCAGAATGCACAAAAAATATGTATATCATCTGAAGAATTATCTAATCTTTGCCTAATGCTCTATTGAAATACTATAATAAATCTAAAAAGATGTATAAAAGAAATTAAACGAATAAAAAAGAAGCAGTTTGTCACACACGATTCAGCGCCGCTTACCTAATGCGCCTGCTCTACTCGTAAACCTTCTCCTCTGTCCGAGACACCTGGCGCCAATATTTGCTCCTAATACGAAACACTTATTTCCTCGAATTCTATTAGAGAGATATTTCTCATTCAGTTAATTCTATTCTCATTTCGCAACAAGGCAAAAATACATAAAATCTCAAAATGCCTACATTAAAAATTGAAAAATATAGAAAAACAAATAAACACCAAATACAGATTAAATAATAAAAAAAATTGCTATTAAAATTACAGTTTCTACGCAAAAAACAAGCAATTCGGCCAGCAGGCAATAAGGCAGATTTTTCTGTGCCCAAAAATAAAGTTTAATTTTGGCCCCACTCGCCATAAAGACACGGAATGTACGGAAACTGAATTCACTATTCCGCTAAGTTTCAAATGTAAACAAATATGGCTGCCATGATAAACAAGCCGCACTTAACCTACTTTTAAATTGTTGATAATTCTACAACTATTGCATGAAGATTAAGTGAAAACATAAAAACCTTAACCGACAGATAAGAACGACGTAGTTCGATCATTTTTAAAGCAAAAAATGCGCAATGTACCAACATATAAGATTAAAGAAAACTGAGCTCACGGAGCCGAGTAACAGAGTGGGTATATATATGTGTGTATATATATACATGTATATATAAAGTAAATAACGTTACCACCAAAAGTACATAAATATATATGTACTTCTGCTGCGGCCGATAGCAACCAAAATAGGAGGTGCACATCTACATGTTATAGCAGTCCTATATACAAACTTCAATATTCTGAGGCTTCTCGTTTTTGAGTTATGCGAGATACATACATACGTACGTACGTAAGCACAGACGCCACGAAAAAACATTTTCAGAATCCATTTTAAATCAGTTTATAATTTTTGGGGGGAACAAGAGTCCTTTATTCTGTTCTTACGTACGAATGTCACTGAAAGACATCCTTAAATTGCATTCAACAGCGGTCAAAATTGATGTTTTCGTTAAAATACGATACCCGGAATTTTTCGTGATTACAATACTTCGTTTACTTCGTACAAGGAAGTAAAAACGGAATATGTACTACAGATCATATAGCATCTATTTGGGGCTTATCTGATACCAACTAGGTTAGCTTACAAGTTAACTCAGGTGTTACGTAGATTTTGTGGGTGAGTTATCATCTCTAGAATTATTAAACTATTAAATCAAACAGTCATATATATACATTTATTTTGCTTCATCGTTTGTTAGGTTTAAACTAAAATACTAAAATATAAGTACAATTTACCTAGATCTGGTTAAGAACATAATCTCTTCATAACCTGTTCCAACTGCAAAAACTAATTGTAACAAGAGGCTGCCAGATCCATTCAATACCACCAACGGCGATTCAAAATTCTAACTTATCGAACCAGTTCTATGTTGTCATGACATACGTTAATATCTTGAAACTCTTGAAGTCACAATCTGAAACTTGCTTCCCAAATGGAAAATATAGCTAATTTTCATCGATTCCCTTTTGGATCCTTTCCATTGCGATAGTGAAAACAGCAAACTGTCATTGAATAAAAGAGAATCATTAAATGAATTCTTGAATGAGAACGGACTTAAAATGAATTCCAAGCAGAAGATATGATTAATTTCTAGATCGCATTACCGGTGAAAACAGAATACAGTTAATTGTGCAAAGGTCTTTAAAAATAATAATTGGTTGCTTCTACATATCTGAATGATAAAGGGTTTTCATCATTAACTCAAATAAAAACAAAGGGCTGAAATCGACATCATGGCATGGGCCGATATCAGACTTAAACTTACTAACATATACCCAAACGTGAAACAGCTGTTTACGAATTGGCAGACTCATTCATCTCTATACGGGCGCCAGCATTTATTAAATTTCTAAGTTAATACGATAAAGATTATCCAACAACTAATAGCCTTGAATTATTAGAACACAATGCAAATTTTCTTCTTTAACTTCGTTATTTAAGACCAAAATAAAATTAAGTATATGCTTGCAATAATATATGGTAAACAAATTTCTTTCAAAAATCACAAATGTAAAGTGGTCGGCAGAACACCTTCATTTATAAAACTGTTCCCCGTTTGGAAAGAAATTTGAGTAACGCAGAATTAGATTTTATAAACGAGGTTTTGTTCTACTTCAGTGGCTAAATACATACACTGCGCAAAAAAAGGGACAGTTCTTTATCTCCCGTTCTACTGGCCTGATTGACGAAATTCAACTTGCGTTTTTCATATCTCGAAAGCGCGACTTAGGATATGTATTAGATTTATATATAGCAGTGTTCTAATATAGGTATTTTCACACAAAATCGGACTGTTTCTAAAATGACATGCCATTTTTTTTTCCGTATTTTGACTCTACGGCTCAAACTATGCCAAACTGCCAAGTATTGTAAAAATCGCACAAGTACTTTTATAAAACTTAGCTCCCAAAGTTTTAGCTCCTCAATGCAAATTGAATTTGATATACATTTGTTAATAGCTCGTTTTTTTTATTAAACTTTCTTGATTCCTTCTTCCAGAATTCGAAATTTGAGCTTAATCCAAATATAATTCGCATATTTTTCTGATTTATTTTTAAACTTTGTATTTTTGTACAATTTTTATAAATTTTTCGAAAACATTTTTGCATCATAACCTATAAAAATTTTAACATCATCTTAAAGTAGCTGTATTTCTAGGCACAATTGCAAAAAATTAGAGTTTTTTATTCAAAATTTCCGAAAATATAAGCGAATTTACACATTGGCGTGTTTTGAAATTTCGCATATTCGTTACAAGAGATAATAACGTCAAATGTGCTTTGCACACTTTGTTAAAATTACTTGAAAGTAATGAACGTTTCCCTTTTTCCTCTCGTATACAATAACAAAAAGAAAAGGAAAATAGCTTGCCATAAATTAAAAAGTTCGCCAAGTCAAATGTCCTTGGCGAAAACTAAAAAAAGTGCGCCAGGATAAATTTTTAAATTTCTTCTTAAATTTCGCACGAAATTTGATAAAACTTTATATTTAGGCTCAATTTGCGTCGTAGAATCGAAATAAGAAAAAACAGTTGGCATGTCATTTTAGAAAAAGTCCGATTTAGAGTCAAAATACCTATATTGAAACAATTGCTATATATGAATCTAATATATATCCTAAGTCGCTCTATTGAGACGCAAACGCAATTTGAATTTCCTCAATCGGTTCAGGAGAACGAGAGATATAGAACTGTCCTTTTTTTTTCGCAGTGTACTTAAAACAACAAAGTTTTGAATACAGGCAGTTTTCCCATGTATTATGAAATGCTGTCACAAATGTATTCGATCGTCTGCAAAATGATATCAGAAGTGAAGAAACAATCGTTTCTATCAAGTCAACATCAGCATTTCAGATACGCTTGAAGTTGCTGCTCTGTTAGGTCATCTCCAAATCCTCAAAATAGTTTTCAAAATCTATTAGAGTAATCTCGTGGTGTTCAAGATTCATAATAAATTGCAAAATACAAGTCCTGGGCTCGAAGAATCAAAGGTGTATTATCACCTGGAATACTTTAAGAATCAACTAAGTTAAACTCATTCAAAAATCATAATTCAAGCCTAAGTATGATTATTTAAAAACCAGCCACAAAACAGCGAACTGATTCTAATGCATAATTTCTCTTAATGGAGATGGAATTCTTAGAGTAGAAGGACGTTTAAAAACCTCAAAATTGTATCAAAATAAAAAACACCAAATTCGTATACCAAAGAATCATCATTTCATCACCTCATTGGTACAATATCATCATAAATTTCATTTGTACTGGTCCTGATCTTATTTTGTGTTGTATCCGTCAAAAGTATTGTGTAAGTTCTGAAAAAGAAGCAGGTTAGACGAATTCTATCTAAATGTTTGACTTGTTTTCCACTGAAGTGGCAACCGTTAAATACCATCGTAGGAGACTACCCTTTTAATACACACTGTCCTCTAAAAGCTAAGGAACAACCTGTTTTACAAGGCTCACCATTAGAAAAATTCAGTAACGTTTAAATTCACAGTTCATATGCATGACAATAACGAAGTTTAAGAAAATATGTGTAAAAACAATTACTACCATTTTTATTTTATAGAAATGAATACTTATATAGGAGTTGGAGAAAAATGCAAAAATTGTAATTTTTTTTTTCACGAGTGTTGATCTTCAATTGTTATTACAGATTCGTAGACATTCCAGGAGAATCTCTCAATGTCCAGGAGAAATCGTTTGCCCGATTCGTTGAGATGGCGGTCGATCGGTTGGATGGAAATGGGGATGTCACAAGCTGATGCTGCTGGACATGTCAATGTTTCTCTTAGTGTGGTCCATCGACTATGGAATCAGTTTGAATCCGAGGATTTCATGTCTAGAAAACATTTTCCAGGCAGACAGAGTTACAACACCTGCGGAAGACCGTTATTTAGCTCTTTCGGCTAGAAGGAGGAATAACATTATTATGCCTCAGCTCATGGCAGATCATTTAGTGGCAACAGGAATAAGAATCTCAGCTACTATAGTTCGCAGACGCCTGCAAAATACAGGTCTGTATGGAAGACGACCAGTTGTTTGTGTCCCCTTGACATGAGGACAGAAAGGTGCCCGTTTATGTTGGGCAAGAGAACGCGTCTCTTGGACCAGTCAGCAATGGGCGTCTGTAGGGCGACCAAACGAGTCCAGGTTCATTCCGAGCTGAGCCTCCGAGCGTGTAGCACGCTCTACAGTTTTCTGCTTATTTGTTTAAGTTCTGACCCAGTCCCGTAGGTGGTCAGTGATTCGCTACATTTTTGATTTTTACTGAACAACTTCTGACTCCTAGGAGTCTATAAGTTTACCATGTCCTTCTTTAGGACAGCTGCAACAGAGGATGAATTTACGGAACAATCGGACTCTGAACAATCCACGTTTTCGTTGCCTAATGCCCCAAGAAGAGAAGAATTCCTGAAAGAATCACGAACGAAAAGAAAAGGAAACAGAAATTCGGAAGAAATGGGGAAAAAGTCGAAGAAAAAAGGAAAATGAGCCAAATAATACAGGAAAGGATAATACTCGTAGTGAAAAAGCTATTGAACAGGGTGAAAAATATGATAAAAGACAGATACAATTATGTCAAGACCTAGCCGCAGCAAAGACGGACGCAGAACGTGAGGCTATAATAATGAAATATCTCGAAGAAATCAAACCCATGGATATAACTAAACCTGTACAGACAGTTAAAGATGGATCCTGGATTACCCCTAAGAAAGTTGCAAAGACACCAGAAACGCATGCACCAATGGAAATAGTTAAAGAAAATAGATTCCAGATACTACAACAACTGATGGAACCGGCACCTGAACGAGGAGCCCGAGATGAAACACCGCCCCCACCTATTGTGATTGATAGTGAAGCAGTCGATTGGATGGAAGTAGATGAACACCTTCAGATTTGCTGTATTGAGCCCTACGAATGCAAATTGAAAGCGCAGTCAATATTTCTGTACGTGAAAAATCTAAAAGATTACAGCACAGTTATACAAAATCTAATAAGCAAGAACATCCTTCACCATACGTACAAGTTTGAATGTGAAAAACCAGTTAAAGCAATCCTGAAAAATATTCCGGCATCATACAAGGAAGAAGCTATATTACTGGAGCTACAAAGAAGAAAATTCCCTGTCACAAAAGTTAAGCAGTTTTCTAAAAAAGTTAAAGGACAAATCATCAAAATCCCGATATACCTGCTTGAATTGCAAAGAACTAAAGAAGGAAATCAAATTTTCAATCTAAATGACTTGTTCAGCTTCCCAGCAGTCATAGAAAAATTCACCCCGAGGAAACGGCCCATCCAATGTTTCAAATGTCAACAGTTTGGTCATTCTCAAATGTTCTGTAACAACCCAACGAGATGCGTAAAGTGTGGATCACATCACAGAAGCAATGAATGCACTATGAAACCAGAAGATAAACCTAAATGCATTTTCTGCGGCGAAAATCATGTAAGCAGTTATAGGGGCTGCAAAGAATACCAACGAAAATTTGAAAAGAAAAACCCGACTCAACAGCAGAAGACTCCCACTCTCACTGAAGAAAATTTCCCTTCCCAAATGAAAGCAAAGAATATAAGAAATAGGCCTCAAGTCCTATACAGCGACATACTGAAAGGAAACAGTAACCCACCACCAGAGCAGATTCAAGATGTTTTCTCATGGATGCAAGATGAAAAAATTAATAAGTTCCTGAGCACAATTATCACACTTATTGGGAAAATTAAAAAAGCAAAGACTCCAGCCGATAAATTACAGATTGGTTTTGAAGCTGCAATGACTCTATCAAATTCGCCGAAGATGAAAATTGAAGACTCTAACTACGAAATGTGATTACCTCTGACCAATAGGATTGCAGGGTATAACCGCGTTAAGCCAATCCTTCGTAAGCTCCGAAATCGAATTTATCCTCATGCAAATATTGCAGCTTTATCATTATCATCTGCCTGTTCAACCTTTTATCCCTCAAATATCTTCTAACTACGTGTAAATTTATCATCTAATTATGCTATGCTCATTTAAAGATATGCACAACTCTCCACGATAGTTCGACACGGGGTAGGGCGTTGCCCAGGAACCTGGCACTGTGACTTCGTCACCTAATCAGAGTCCAGGTTCACATTAGAGAGTGTTTCAGGTCGTCAGCCGATCTGGAGGGAACAACGCACCAGATACAACGAATCTCATTGTGGAAAGACACAGTTAAACAGAGGTGGTGGAATGATGGCTTAGGCTGAGAGCTCTCTCCGTGTCTGATCGTTGCTTCCCATTTCACAGACCGATAACTTAACTGAAAGCATGGAACATCGCTACCGCCACTGTATTGCAGCTAGAGGTGGATATATTCCTTATTAGAACCCATTTTTGCAATTTTACCACCCCATGTTTCCTCAAAAAACTCAATAGACTGTTTCTCCAAGACTGGATTTCTCTGACAAGAGTGGAATTTTTTGTTGTAATTCATGTTTGTGTTAATCTTTAGAAATATTTTGAGTCGCATTCATTAAAGAACTGAATATATCCTGTAAATTTCTTGTTCCTATGCTGCTTCATTCTCAAATTAGACACAAAAAAACATGCTGTTCCTTAACATTAGGGCAGTGTATTTAGGGCTTGCAGAGCATTTTTTAACGACTATTTTTTGACTTGATTTTGGTGGACCATCCATAACAACACCTAACCTGATTAGCAGTAGAGTAAGAATTAAATTCTACATTGCTCTTTTTATTTACTTTTTGACTAAAGCAATTCACCTCAACGTTGTTTCAGATTTATCAATAGATGCCTTTCTGACGGTTTTAAGACGATTTATCTTCAAACGTGGAAAACCAGTAAATTTGTATTCAAATAACGCAACGAATTTTCGAGGAACAACAATCTATAGGACAAACAATCTATAGAACAACAATCCATGGAACAACAATCTATATAACAAACAATAGAGCAATTTGTGTTTCTCAATTCTGCTAAAATTCAAAACTTTGTAACTCAAGAATGCGTTGTATGGCATTTTATCCCATCTTTAGCTGCACATGTCGGAGGTCTGTTGAAGGATGGAATCAAATTTGTGAAGCAACATTTATTCAAAATTTGCAAGTCAGCTATCTTAACTTTTGAGGAACTTACCGCTCTAGTAACACAGATTTAAGCATGTCTTAATTCCAGGCAACTGATTCCTCTTTCTTCAGGGGACCCTCTGGATTTCGAACCTCTTACTCCAGTGCATTTTTAAACAAGTGTTAGCATAACGTAGTTTCCTGTGAAAGCTCCAACAAAATCGCTTTGCTTAAAGTCAAGATGGCATCTGATTCAGCAACTTCGAAAATCAATTTTGGTCAAGATGGCGAAAAGAATGTCTGAGTCAATTGCAACTATGAGAAAAGTGGACTTTGCATACAAAGAATATTCAAATGAATGACTTAGTGTATCTCAAGGAGGATTCTCTTCTTCCTTTGAAATGGAATCTCGGAAGAATCACAGAAGTTTTTCTGGAATGGATAAAGTCGTTCGAGTTGTTGAAGTAAAAACGTCGACTGGACTTTATCAGCATCCAGTTTCCAAATGCTGTCTTCTTGCTAAACAGTCATTATGAACTTGAGTGTTCAGCCGAGGGGGGCATATGTTAAGTTTCAAAGTATTTTTGCGTCTTACTTTATCATCGTCTACAGTAGAGCTCTGTCCTCGCACTAGATGTTTACTATTTCGTATGCATTTTTTATTGTTTTGTTTTTTGTAGCAGCATATTTGAAACTAAAAGATATAGTAGAATCCAGCATTCAATGAAAATATAAGCGTATAAAAAATTCTACAAGTGCACATAGAAGTTTAAATCTTATTTATTTTGTATCCCTATCTATCCTGTCAAAAGTCAAGTGTTTCCAAGTAACTATAAGACTGTAAAAAATTCAAAGTAAGCTATTTAATAATTAGTAATTGCTGAACCAGACATAGGCCATGGAGTCATTATCTACCATATGGTGGATTTCAATGGAGCAACAATGAGGACTTATAAAACGGATGATTTAGGTACTGGATATATATCAGAAATTGATTTAAAACAAACAAAAAAAAACTACAGGATAAGCATTGAGATATCCCTTAAGAACCTGAAGATAGAATTCCAGATACATGTAGGCAAGCTAAATTACTACAACTTTATACGGTAAAGAACACTATGAAAATATTATTGAAAACTTCAAAAAAAGATTTGAAAATAGATTTAAAATTGGAAAATTTTCATAGAGTATTGGAATTTAAATAATTTCCTCGGTTAAAGAAATATATAGCTTATATAGCTGTGAATATAGAAATGTGGGCTAAAGCTATCAATGATTTTGAAAAAGATAAATTGATAAATATTTCAGTGTTTGGAAAAACAATGGAAAATGTGAGAAAGCGAATTGATACGAAATTATCTTATAGTTATAAAAAGCTAAAAATTAATTTCGAAATCAAGCTTTAAATGGAGGATTATATTTGATAAACATTTAGTTCCTATTCATATGAATAAAAGTTTAGTTCCTATTCATATGAATAAAAATTTAGTTACCCTTAATAAACCAATTCATGCTGGAATAAACGGTATTAGATTTATGAACAACGCATGTTTTTCATTGAACTCATAAATTTCCCAACCCTATACACTAATTTGTATTTCTCAGCGTCACCTTCAGTTATAAGGCAGACTGTGTATAAGTGAATTGTAATCTAACCGTGATAAGTGCATAACACAAGTTACTAATATGAATGTGACAAGCAAATATTACACAGGAACTCTGCAAATATTTCTATATCTCCCGTTCTACTGGGCCGATTGACGAAATTCAAATTGCGTTTTTCATGTCTCAAAGCGCGACTTAGGATATGTATTAGATTTATATATAGCATTGTTCTAACATAGGTATTTTGACACAAAATTGGAATTTTCTGAAACGACATGCCGATTTTTTTTTCCATATTTCGATTCTACAACTCAAATACGAACATTTTGTACTTTTTGGTGAGAAATTTCTGGAGAAATTTAAAAATATATCCTCGCGAAATTTTTTCAGTTTCCGCCAAGAATAATTCACTTAGCGAACTTCTTAATTTATAGCAACCTATTTTCCTTCACATTTTCTTCATTGTCCACGACCGGAAAAAAAGTCATCGTTCATACTTTCAAATAATTTTAACAACAATTTTCAAATAATTTTAACAAACAACCATATTTTTGTTAATATCGTTTATAATAAATGCGCCAAATTTCAAAACGTTCCAAAAAGTAAATGCCCGTATATCTTAAGAAATCTTGAGTAAAAAACTAATTTTTTGCAGGTATACTTAGAAATACATCTACTTTAAGATGATGGCAAAACTTGCATAGGTTATAATTAAATTTTTTTTCGTAAAGTTTATAAAAATTATTTAAAAATACAAATTTTAAAAACAAATCATAAAAAATATTCAAATTTTATTTAGAATGAACCTAAATCTCGAAATAGGAAAGGGAGAATCAAACAAGTTTAATAAGAAAGTGGTATTAATAAATAATAATAAAAAAAAATCTGAAATGTTTCAGATTTTAAATTACGTCTAAAGGGACGTTTATTTAACATTCTGTGTGTTACCTTTATTTGTTAAATACCATTCTTTGCACTTAAACCATAAAATTCAGTTCAACAGCAATATCGCAAAATAATTTTAAATTGTGCATATCTTTAGAAATTTCGGTACACGCTCTCACGCGCTGGAGATAAAAATGTTTTTCTGTACAACGTTGGTATTGCTGGCTTTGAAATCTTTGAGTTTGTTAATGAAAAATTCGTTAAAGTTTTAGAGAATATTGTTACGAATTTCACATTTATTTGGCTATTTATTTAGAACTGTAATTAAAATTCCTTTTTATTTTCCCGTGCAACGCACGCAGACGATTTTTGAAGAGAAAGCTACGTCAAAAAAAAACATGCATACATTTATGCAGATTTTTCATTTTTTAAACTTTAATGCAGAGCGATAACATTTAGTGGCAACAATTTGAAAAGTGAATCGGGCATTCAGAGTGAATCAACGCAAAATCGCAAAACGAAAGTAATAGTCCTTCGGGACTAAATCCCTTTGGACTAATAAATCAATTCAATTAACAATGAGGAGCTAAAAGTTTAAGAGCTAATTTTTTAAAAATTACTCGTGCGATATTTACAAAACTTGGCAGTTTGGCATAATTTGAATCGAAATATGGAAAAAACATTGGCGTGACATTTCAGAAAAAATCCGATTTTGTGTCAAAATGCCTATATTAATTAAAATGCTATATAGTAGATATCCTAAGTCGCGCTTTCGAGACATGATAAATGTAATTTGAATTTCGTCAATCGACTCAGTAGAACGGGAGATATAGAATCGTCCTTCATTTTTTTTTCGCAGTGTGCATTAATATACCCAGTTGATATTGTTCTGTATAATTCGTCAGGATAACTTTTTATATCCAGGTTCCCACTGACTTCTAGAGTACACATTCTCTCTAAACTCAGAATCACAATGTATAAAACATTGCTAAAATCCTCATTCAGCACAGTCAAGGTCTTGACAGGGTCTCTTTAATAACCACATGTCACAAATCCCCATCTTCCGAAGTAGCTCTATAAATTCCGCAGCAATTTTTAATATTCTATAGAGATTTTTGGCTAGGTTTAGCGACAATAGAATGTTCCACCAACTGAGTACAAATGCTGATAGTCATATAACAGACGGTAGAGCAACTCAGCTGATGGTAAGTAAGTATTAGACTTATCAAAGCAATTAATGTATAACTTTCGTTATAACATAACGTAACCTAAACATTCAGATAATATTAATACGAATAAATCGATCGATACAGATATAATACAGATAATATCGATACCGATAATATAATCGATACAGATAGTTGCATGTATTTTATTCAAACTGATGATTTTTATGAAGATATGAAAAGTATAATTGATTATTTTGATACATATGATTATCCAAAAAGTTAGAAAAATACAATATTTTATAAGTAAATAAGAATGTTTAAGAGAAAATAAAAGATAAAAATATCGGCATAATTGTGGAAGAGTTCGTTGAGTTAACTTTTCAATCCCAATGCGTTATATAAGTTTTAGCAGATGTTTAAAGAAGAATGAGGGAATTAAGCGCATCCAATTTACTACGTAGTTGATGTTCCTCTGGTAGTAGGCATCATTTCTAACATCCCCACTACAAAATAGTACCAATGGGATACATACGTCCCACCATTACCACCCCGTGGGACATATTTGCCCCAGTCCCCCGAAATCCTCCCATTTTAAAATAAAATTTTTATAATGATATTTTTCAGTTTTTTGTGATAATTACCAAGAGTACAAAAAAAATCAAGTCAGTTGAAACAAACAAATAAATTGGAACTGAAAGGGTTGAGAGCGAAAATGTATGCTTGTAAAACTGAAAAGGTTATAACTAAGAAGTCAAAAAGTGTAAAAAATATGAAATATGTGTTGTTAAAAACGAAATTTCATTTGAATTATAAATATTGTTTGCTTCATAACAATGAACGTTGTAGAATCACGAATTTAATCATAAGTATAAAACGGGATTTATATTCTGTTTAAATAAGCAAAAAATCATAATCACCTACAGATGATAAATGTTTTATTTTAAACGATGGAATTCACAAGAGAGCATTAGGCTATTCTAAACATTTTTTCATTAATAAATAATGAAAGACTTACAGCTTGGGATCTTTGCACTCTTAAACTGAGGGCTTTTAAATCCATAAAAATACAAAATGATATCTTTGAAACACGTCATATCAAAATATAAAGCTTTAACAATTGCTAATGTAGCAGTAGGCGATAAAAAAAGAGTTATTGTCTTAAAAAGTGTCATAGAAAACTCTTTGATGAGGCCATTGAAGAACTAAATTGTGGGGATTATATTTTCACTTTCAAAGAAAGAACTAAGTAGTAAGTTTTATGACTGCGAATTAGAAAGTTTGTACTAAAATAAATGCATATCAGTTAGCCAGAAGTTTTGAAAACAGACAAATTATCTGAAAGTTTAACCAGAAATTTTGAAAATGTGGGAGATTGAACAATTATTTCAAAACATCGGGCATCGGGACATTATATTTTAGAATGTAAACATGAAGTAGACTGACATGGTATTTGTACATATCAAACATTATCAGATAAATCTATAATCTAGAATGTACACTTAATTTACTAGAATATCGTTTCTAGATATCAAAAGTTATCTGAAAAGTTTATTATTGAAAATGCTGCAAACGTGAGTTGGAAGAAAATATCAGAATATCAAATATTAAGTAGTAGTTTCATTATTGAGAACTTTGATAAATTAAATATGATATTAGTTCATAAAAAATTATCCGAAAGTACTGTAGAATGCTTGAAAGATGTTATAGATTGGAATGTGGTTTACAAATGTGAAGCACTTTCAAAACCTTTCATAATCAAGTATATTGATAAAGTACAAGGCCTGCCACATGATTTTGAAAACTGACTTATCTGAAGAAGTCGTTAGTGTTATCTTCTAGAAAATGCTTTTCAAGAATATGGCTAAAATTTGTTCAAAAATCTAATTACTTTTTATCTTCTTTATCATTCATCCATATTTATTAGTATTTTTTATATATATTTTCCTATCTTCATCTATCTTTTATGCATTTTATAATTAAATTTCTACGTATGTTGTCTGTACTTTTTTATTATCGGTATCGAACTCATCGCCAAGTAATTTGCTAAACTCGCCAGTCTTAATTTTTAAAATAATTACAGTGTTTACCTTTTTAAAAGAAGGTAAAAGAATGTCTTTTCGAAACTGGCAGGGAGAAAGCAAAAACGGTCACTTATGTTTTCATTATTATCTGCCAAGGCTACGAAAATTTGGTATTTACCGAATGATTAAACTTCCATACGATTTCTACAAGAACGAGGAATCCCTCTGAAAGAAGTGTGCGGAAAACCATAAAATGAAGCTACTTCATTTCGAAGGAAGCACCGATTGTGTTCTAGAAACTGATTTGAGGAACTGAGAATCAGTTGCTTAATGGCAATTAGTTTCATTTATACACGGTGCTTAGAATTAACTTCCATTGAATTTTGTCAGTATCAGCTTGACATGAATTATTGCACTGTTGATGATTAAAACAGTTATATAAGGAAAGTCTGTGGCCAGGCATCGATCTCTAGGCGGTAAGTTACAATAAGCGGCCATATTGTCGAAGTTGGCGAGTTTTTTTTCGGGTTGGAAAAACATTGTTAGTCGAATCCTTCAGCCCTTATGTAACCAGCCGGGTGTGCGGCGGGATTTGCAGAAGAAAAAAAGAACTTTTTTAGTTCACCTGCCTAACCGTTGTGCCAGAACTTTGCCTAAAGTTACTGAAGAAAATATTATTGATGGCACTATTATATACACAGATTGTTGGAAAGGTGTAGCAGTGAAGAATTAAAAGTGGCCGGTCTTGAAAAATTCTGAGTTGTCCATAAATATAATTTCATCTCTCCCGATAATGGTTACTGGTTGTCATACGCAAACTATTGAAAGGTTATGGGGCAGGACAAAAGGGCGAAATAAATGTCAATGCGGCACTGGCCATAACCAATTAGATTTTTATTTAATTGCGTTTATGTTGCATCAGCAGCGTCCTAAAATGCAAATGTTTTCGGACATTTTTAATTTATATCCACAGTTTCATGCCTCAGCTTTAATCTTAATTCATTAATCCAATTTTTTTCACTGATTTCTTTGGTAAGTTGTTTAATTTACATTTAAAGTTTCTAATTTTATGAATATTTGTTACTTTATATCTTCGTTTGAATTTTTCTTCAACTTAACTGTATAGTAAATATTTTTGGTGACTATTTTCATGTTTCGAATTTTTCGTCAAATCGTCGGGGCCCACCAGCGGCCGAGCGGTAAAAACGCTGAACACTGGTAGTTCGGTCCCAGGTTCGAATCCCGCGAATGGGCTGGCTGCATGGTCGTTTTCATGGTTTTCTATATATTTCTTTCTTTCATGGTTTCGTTGTATACGAGCCAGTTTCCCTTAGAAAGTCCTCCACGAAGGCATTCCTCCCTTTAGGCAGATAGCACTCATGTGCTTTGCCATAATTGAATAACCTAACCTAACCTCGGTAAATCGCGAGCTATTGGCAATATCTGAATCCCGTCCCGATAAAAGAACAGTAGCATATTTTCTGTCTTCATCCATTTATAATTTTTTTTATGATTTGTCCTCTTATTATTATAATGAACAGCATCTCGTTTCGTGAAAGCTCTTTTTATCATTCATTCGTTTTTAATCAGAAAAACTTGATTTCTACTCGCCATTTTAAGATTTTTTAATAACAGGTTCGATTTTTTGTCATTGTGTTCTTTAAGAATCTGAAAGTCGAAAAATATTCTAATTTAAATTCATTTTATGCTTGTTCCCATTTTTTGGGGCATCCTATTTTTAATACACTTTTAAATTTTTACCGTTATTTTAATGCTTGTTTTTATTAGAAAATAAGAAATTTGAAAATTTGAGCCGATGAGTTTGGGGGGGGGGGAATCAAGTAGTTCCCAAAATCGTTAAATTTACTCATTTTTAATACTTTATGTTTATTTTTGTTGTTGTTTGAAAGTTTGAATTCTTTGAAATCTGTTATTGTTGTGACTTATCTCACTTGACTAACAGTGACATCAGAACAAGCCCACGAAATTCATCATGGCAAGGAGTACAAGGTTACGCCTGTCGTTGGCAAGAGCATTGAGACCGTACAGTTGACGGTACGACTTTACTCATTTTCGGTTCCAATTTTGATGGAGAGCACCTCGGAGAGTTGGGTCTGAGGGTCTTCCATCCCTCTTGTCCTACTACGGACCTCTCGAGAAAGCTTTCGGCTCGCCGCATACAGTGTCCCCATGCAGCACAAACACTATACTATGCATTTACAAACATCTATGCCTTCGGGATTCGAGGCAGGCTGTTCGGTACGGCAGTCAGAGTCGCTAACCACTCTCCCGGTAGGGCGGCACTTTAAAATTTTGTTATTCCCTCGAAGGTACCCTAGCTGGATAATTTTATTACTACTTGCATGTCGTTAAATATGTTTACAAACGTTTTATCAAAAAGCTAAATCTAAGATTTATGAGTAAATTGTTGTTGGGGCTAATTCTCCTATTCTAAGCATAACATTGATTAAGTCGACATAAATTAAGAACGAAGAGGTTGCGCATTAAGTTGGCAAAAGCAGTGAGCAGTGATACATGACAAACAAAGCCACATACATACATGATATACACAAACACATACAAAAGCAGTGATACATGACAGTATCGTGATAGAGGTTAGACTCATCACCCAGTTTTAATGGGAAAAACTTATAAACATCACCAAATTGACTACTGACCCTAGGAATTGACGAGTCTCTTGGTGCATTTGTAATCTTTCCAGATGCCACTCAGCGGGTCAGATGGCATTTTTTTCTACAGGAGGTTACAGGCACAGGTACATATAATTTTACATACCATACAGTTTTATGTAGATATTTTTAAATATAATAATTTTTAGATTTTTAATGGTAGAATATTAACAACAGTAGTTTGTTATCAGAAAACATGACTTAGTAGTTACAATTCTTGTTTGATGGGTATTGCAAATGACTCACATTACTAATAGGTATATAAGGTTAACAAAACATAATATAAATGATAACTAAGAGTCCGAAATACACTATAACTATATAATTAATATCTAGTATTACTTTTTCATCAATAATTTAAATAAAACAAGTTCGTACTGAAAAACTGTAATTCAGAATAAATAAACGCTAGTTAAATTTAATTACCCATGATACATTCTGCAAATTTGGATGTTGGTTTCAATTCCTTTTAAATATATATATCGTTTATACGTAACTTTGCTTCATGTCTGAAATGGACTGTCTACACTTAGCTCAGGTGGAGTAGGTTTCAATTTTAAATACAGGTCTCATTTTTGAAAAGAGATATTCATAATCGTAACCACAATTAAATACAAATATAGACAATTACAAGAACAGTAATTAACTGAAGATATGAATTAAAATAATACTGCTCAATAAAAACAAAACCCCTTAATTTGCATTGATAAATATATATCGCAATAAATAAATTACCTTGTAAGGTATATTTTAATTTTTGTCAGTTATTTTAAGTTTATGCTTCTTTCCTATACTTCCTAGCTTCAACTTACGACTCCCTACTAGAATGAGTTTTTAGAATTGAGTTAAATGCAAATGAGGAGAAGAATAGTATTCAAGTTCCACTGACTTCGCCAAAGAGAGTTAGGATTCCTGAATGGCGCGCGTTTGCCTTTGGGCTACGTCTCTAAGCTGTTGTTACGCTCGACCGTATTACGTGCCTTTTGACAGCTTCGCTGGCTAATTTAATATTACGGGCCAACTAGTTTAGAATTGTGTTAGCTTCGGCTAAATCTATTTCGTTAGTCATTAGTTAATTCTTATTTCTTACTTTTTGAGTTTAAGACCAAGTGGAGGCTTTGCTGTACGCCCTGAAAAAGAGGCCGTTTGTTAAATCTTAATTTTGAGCAAATAAAGGGTGATTAACACTTCTTGAAGTTTACGTTTCTGTTGTGGGACTTAAGCGATTATTCGTTTAACAGTTCACTAAGTTCCTTGACATTGCATTTAACAAGATAAAAGTGAGGATCCCTACAACTTACACTTAAATAGGAAATACATAGATGCAACAGAGAACGCCACGAGGAACAGATCATATGTTCACCTACTTTTCCATACATATCTCCAGTCTTTCAATAGGAATTGGCGACACTATAATGTTTTAAGTACCCCTATGGCCGACCATAGGGATATATAGTGAATAGTTGGACAATATAGTGGATAGGGGAGCCTACTATGATGACAAAGGGCCTGGGTTCGAATACCGGAGATGAAGATCTCGGCATGGAGGCACTCTAAATATATGGCGAGCGAAACTTCTCTCTTGTGCTTTGGGGATAGACGACAGGATGGGAGTCCCTTGGATCACCCCCCCCGAGTTGCTCTCCCACAAAACTGGGGTAGAATTAGAAGTCCAACCTCATTGAGATTCTGGCAACTATCCTTTCACGAATTAACATGGGCAGTACCCTTATATCGCAAAGACTGCATTCATTCATACCTTCTCTGGGATTTGAACCAAGGTCTACCCCTGGGGCAGCCGGGTCCCCTACCACCATGCTGAACATGAGAAATTAGTATGGGAAACTAATTGTACAGAGTGTCCCAATAAAATGTATACACTCTTCAAATGACAATAACACTAGCAATTATTATAATACAGAAGAGTTTAAAAGATGAAAATAATGTGAACAAATTTAGAAACCAGGCAATTATTGAAATTGTTCAAATTTTGGCCATTGTGGTCCATGCACAGCGGATTGAATCCAAAACGTTCCTAATCATTTCAGTTGGTATTTTGGCACATTCTCTTTAAATTTCTGCTCTCAACTCATTATAGCTGGTCTTTAGGTGTAAACATTGTGTTTAACATGCCCCACAGAAACAAATCCATGAGGGTCATATCCGGCGAGTGCGGAGGGTACTCGATACTTCCTCTTCGCCCTACCCGTCTGTTTTTCAGGTGACCGTCGAGATAGGCCCGTATGTTTCGATGATAATGAGGAGGTGCTCCATCCTGTAGAAGCACCAGTCTTCATTTCTAAACATCTCTTGGATGCTTAGTATAGAGGATTCTAGTAGCAAGTTGAGGTAATTTGTACCATTCACTGTAGCATCAGAAATGAAAGGTCCAGTTAAACCAAATGTTGACAAACCACACCACAGTGTAATCCCTGGTAAGTTCGCATGATGTTCCACTGTCGCATGAGGTTTGTTAGGTGCCCAGGAAGTGCAATTGTGACGATTAGCTGAACCATTCAACTTGAACGTAGCCTCATCACTCCAAACAATCTTGTACGGGAATTGATTCTCCTCTGCACATTTTGCTTGATACCACTCACAAAATGCAAGTCTTTAGTCAAAATCATCTTCATTGAGAGAGCGTGTACTAATCTAGGAATAAAACTCCTCCATTGGACACGCTTCAAAATGCAATGGACAATCTAGATTTTGGAATTCCTGTTTCACGATCCGCTTGCCGAGCAGATTTTCTTGGCGATTGTTGCAATCTTTCAATGACTTCTCCTTCTCTTGTGGGGCTGGTGGATGATCTTAGTCTTCCGGAATGGTTCTTATGGACATCCTTAACAGTTTCTCCTTCATCAAACTTCTCCCGCAAACGAGTAATTGTGAGTCTTGTTGGTGCATCTTGTTGAAACTCCATTCTAAAGCGTCTTTTCACTTTACTTATGTACTCTATTTTCCAGTAGTCCTTCAGAATGAATTTTCTTTCCTCAAAGTTTAATTCGATTCCAGCCATTATTTTAACCAGTCACACCTGAAGAAAGAACAAAAAATGTGGTTGTTGCGAACTGTTAAAGAGTGTATACATTTTATCAGGACACTGTATATATCAAATTTTTTAACACATGCGAATATTTTTAATTTTATTGAGCACGTTCATAATGCGAAGTATTTTGTAAATAACCTAAGAATTTTTCGTCATAAAATTAATATCGATTTTAGGGATAATTTCCTTATCAGTGCGAATAAAGTTTTTAACACAAATTAAACCACAACTATATGTTTGGTTTTATGGATGTTTCATTTAATTCAAAATGCCACTTAACTAAACTGCTAAATAACACCTTTCGGGAATTTCGTAGCCTTAATGGAATGGTACTTATGGCAAAATTTGTATAAGACAAAAAACTCATACTAAGCTAAGAAAGGAAACAAATAAAAGCTATACACGGGGAATCCCACGAGTAGCCGAATCCCCCCCCCGCCTCTTTTTCCCCTTATAGGCGCATCTCGCATTCTTCCGCAGTAAACGCAGAATCCATCAGAATATAGTGGCAGTCTTTTGGCGATCAGCAGACGAAAAGCAAAATGCCTCCTTGTTTTCAACTCACGTATTCTGTTCAGGGACAAGCTTCACTTAAAATGCCACCTACCATATTGTATCCGAATTATTTTAGATTCGGTTAAGGGGGGAGAGCCCATACGGAAATGGGTGGCAATCGAGGTGGCCTTGTTTTTGGACGCTGGCGAATTTTCTCACCTAATCAGTTTAAGCCCCTCTGTTCCGCAGAGAAAAGAAAGCGAGAAATCAAATTCATTTGCAGCCATTGAGAAAGTCAATTCAATTTGATGGGGGCGTTAAGTGCGAGGGACAGACCCTCCCTGTTATGGGCCCTTTCTTTATTTTTTTCTTACCCCCCCTTATTTTCTTTTATTTGCCTGGCAGTCTCCACGGGCACTAGAGACTCGGGTATACCAAAGCAACTGTTTTAACCCCATAAATAGCTCTTCTAGTCGCTTGCAAAGACTTCATTTTAAGCAAATGCTCGGTGACAGGTTGGATTGTTAAAAGGACCCGACCCTTTGGTCGAACGTTTCAGGGTTGCTACTGACAGAAGCGTTTATATCGAGAGTCTGCGCAATGTGGCGCATGGTTCTCTCGCCAATATGTGCCACAATTGTTTATTTGCTCATAAGTATCGTAAACAAATTTTATTTTCCAGATTCATATATTTATTTAAAATTTATGGAATAAAACGCTTTTCGGTAACAAAAGGAAGAACACAAGGGAAAAATTTAGTATGTTCAATTTTTTGTCTGATTGATTTACAAAGATTAATTTTGCTTTAAGAGTATGTAGTTACAACAGACCGAGTTGTAAAAAGTCAGATATATTAATTTCTGTAGGAGGATTGTTCAGAAATTTTAATGACAGCTGTTCAGAAATCTTAACATGCCGAGATGGTGTTACAGTAACTTACTGCACTTGGGTAATCACTCGGAATTAATGCAAAACAGTAGTTATCATTCCTTCACTAAGAAATTTAAGGCAACAGAGAAAAATTTATAGCTTAGAAATGGCAAGCAAGATTTTATATATTCATTAAAATAAAACGTAAAATTAAAAAATATATATTAAAAAATCTGGAAGATTCCAGATTATAACTGTCGCCCAAAATGGTATATTAATTTTTTTTTACACTCTCGCTGACCTCGCAGTCTACCCAAGTGCGCTGTTACACTCACTCCTGCTAACTTAATATTTTTTGTCTTTTTAGCTTTAATACTAAACATAATTTTCTTTACACTTACGCCGCATACAATTCAACAGCAAAATCTAAAAAAATTTAAAAGCAGCACAGGAGGATACGTCTAGAACTTCCGATGGTGATTTAAGTATTCGCATACTTTTTTTAAATTTCTACTATTGACTCAGGCTCTCCCTATATCTTGTTCAAATTTTCAATCGTTAATAAAATACTTTTTATTCATCCACTCAAGTTCAATTACATTTTTTTAACTTGTAGTGAATGACACTTGATGTTAATAAATTTTTTTCACATATTAAAAATGTTTAAAATTTTTAATTTTAATTTTTTTTATTTTATTTTTTTTTTCTTTGTGTACCTACCTACCTTGACTTAAAAAAATTATATTACTTTTTCTGTTCTTTTTTCTAGTCTTTTCTCTGTTCATCAAATCAATATTCAATTTTCTTATTAAGATGGTTTTGCAAAACTTTTTTTTTGTCTTTTTAGTATTAACGTTTTCTGTGTTTACATTATTCATTAAATATCAAGCTCTTGGGGCTTATGTCGCATAAAATTCGATTCAAAGGCAGAATCGCAAAATATTTGAAAACAACATATCTTAAGAACTTCCGACAGACAGTCTCGTACGCTGGTGATAAAAATGTTTTATTCTCTACAGTGTTTCCACTGCTCACTTTGAAATTTAGAGTTTGTTAATCAAAAAATTCATAAACGTTTTACAAAATAAGAAACAGATAACAGCGAATTCGAAATTCAAAATTCGCGCTTCCATTTGTCGCGCGGACCATGCCCGGATGGAGCACTATGTTATTCAAAATTTTACCGTTGTAAATACCATCGCTTTTTCACATTGAGAGAAACAGACATAAATTATTGCAAATTCTTTATTATTTAATTTCTTTAAATATAATATAGGGCAACAATTTGAAAAGTAATGCAAATGCATTTAAGTGTTCGACGCAAAATGCGCTTCCTACTAACATCCCATGCGGTACTAACGCCCTTTTTTTTGGGCTGAAAATATGACCAGAATATTCAAACTTCTAACTCAAATTAGTTGTTAAATTATGGCTGAGCTCATAAAGATCATTTGCAACGTAATGAGTATCTTCAATGGAGAAAATTACTACGAATAGACTCGTATACACATTAAAATGCTTTTATTTACATTCTTAATTTACTTTCCGCTTTTGCCTTTAATAGTTTCTGTCCACGAAACGCTCTGTAATACAAGAATTCACTTGTTTTTACAAACCGAATTAAAAGTAAACAGAAAGCTCCTGCAACTACCAATTAGGCAACAATATACACGGTCGAATTAACTATAACTAAAGATATTCCTGTAGTTACAGATTGTTGCCATCCGCATCAACAGAAATCAGCAAATAAACTAATCGCCTAACATTTTTTTTTTGTTTATTAGTCCAAAGAGCGTTAGCTTAGAAGGGCTATTAATTTCGTTTTGGCATTTTGCATTGAAAACTTTAAATGTCCGTTTCCCTTTTCAAATTGTTGCCACCAAATATTATCCAGCGCACGACATTGTCTATCGGATATTCTAAAGATATACTGTTTTTAAATATTATTACCCAATGCGACATTAGCCCAAATGCTCTTGAAAGGTGTATGTGTCTACAAATGAAAAAAGCGCCCTTTTGGGACTAATATAAAATCTCATCAAAGTTTTCAGATTTTTTTATTTCATAGGGACAATTGGCCCAGAAGGACTACTAATTTCGTTTTGGTATTAAGCGTTGATTTACTACAAATGTCGGTTCAATTTTCAAATTGTTGCTACTAAGTATACTGTGTTATATTCAGAGAAATTAATTAATGAACAATCTGCGTAAATGTATGTATGTTTCTCGCATTGTGATAAAACAATGGTATGTAGAGCAATCAAATTTTGAATAACGTAATCCTCCACAGAACATGGACTTCTGGAAACCCCAATTTGGAATTTGAATTTAGTTTTATTATCGATTTCATATTTTGTGAAACATTAAAGAATTTTTGATTAACAAACTCAACGATTTCAAAGCGAGAAATGGGAACCATTGTACAGAAGAGGGGGGGAAAAAAGCATTTTTATCTCCAGCACGCGAGACTGTGTATCAGAAATTCTAAAGGTATAGTATTTGAAATATTTTGTGATATTGATGTGATGTTGTAATGTATTTTATGGTTTAAGCGCGAAGTACATGATAAGGTAACGCAAAAAACGTTAAAAAACGCCCCTTTCGGCGTAATATAAAATCTGAAGGCTTTTAGATTTTTCTCCCTCCCCCCCCCAATTTTTTTATTTCTTTTTTAGACAAATAACTTGTTTTTATTTTTGTTTTATAGAGTTAGTTATGTTGAGAGTTAAGTTTTTTTATAGAGTTAGTTAAGTTGAAAGTTGAGTTAAGTTGAGAGTTAAGCAATATGCTTAACTCTCAACTTACTATGTACATAAATTGACTTAACCATGGAATTATCATTCTCGTCTAGGCAACTGTTCAACTCTCACAACAGCCTAGTTTACGTTCCATTCAGTAAATCACATATCGACCTATAGCAGGAAAACCAAGTATCAAAAATGGAATTAATATTACTCAGTTCTGTCAGTGATTCAATCATGCACACGTTCTTGACATTACTTCTCTTAATTTACTGGTGAAACCATGAAAACGCCGCAGCCAGGGCCGGTGCTAGGCTTCTCACCGCGTGGTGCAAACCGTGCAACTTCTAAATTCTACCCTCCAGTTTCTTCCTAAATTCCTAAAGTTTTGCAGCCGCTAAATTCTACTGCCCAGTACGACTTCAAAAGTTGCACCGACTCTGCATTCAGCCAATCTATTTCTTGTGAAATTTAGATGTTTTTATTATTTTTCATTTATTTAAATAAGGCAAAGCAAGCGAATGTTATCTGCCTAAAGGAAGGGTTACCTTCGTGCAGGACTTTCTAAGGGAAACTGGCCTCGTATACACGTTACAAATGGGGGAAACCACGAAAACGTCCACGCAGCGAGCCCGTTCGAGCTTTCTTGTAAAATTTAAGGCTGCTTAAAATTATCAATAATTTTAATCTTTCTTTAGCTGAGACGTTTTATAATTTTATCATGATAAAGATTTCTCATCCATATTAGAGCTAAATCTGGCAACAATCGAGTTGCTTTTTGTTGCGTACCAACTTACAATTTTATGCTTAATTTATTCTTACTTATCCACCGTCCTATCAGTAGTTAATACGCAAGTTAGACCAAAAAAATATTAATACTAAAACTCTGAATATTGAATTGCAAAACTGTTTCTCTAGACGACGTTGAACTCTTCCAGATTGTCGAAAATAAATGTATAAATGATCCAAAGTGTGATAAACAGCCAAATGTGGCGACCTACAATCGTCAGCTACATTAAATTCCTCTGGGATCTGTCGTTTTCCATCCTATCCCAATGAGCCGCCCTAGAAAACCGGTTGACATTTTAACGAACCGTCGCCGGAACTCCCAAAGGGGGCCACTTTCATCACATATTGCGTAAATGGAAATTGCTCTGTGGGACTTCCGAGCCCCCTCTCCACTTTCTACTACACGTTCTTTATATTTTCTCTGCTCTCCTCCCCACCCACCCTTATCTGTTCCATCTTTGTTATTTTAGTCTATCCTAATCCTGAAATCTTCTCAAATTGCTCTGCACCCTCTATCCTAACACACAGCGTTATGTTTCAGCTACACAAGTGAGATAAAAATGACACCAATTATTTTCCGAAAAAAGACTTTTAGCTGATGTGAATACGAAATCATTTTAGTGCCATTTGGCACCTTTCGGCATTCTCTGTAGTATTATTATTGAGTAATTTGCATATTAAAAGGATGTGTGATGTGGAAAAATTGACATTTAGGAAAAGGGGGAAATAATTTTGGGGGGTTCCTTTCATGGAAGAAGAGTTACTGCTAATGGTTTTGTAACATTAATAATAAATATTGTCTGAGAAAATAATTTTTTCCTAACATCTTACTTATTATTATACTATTTATTTAAAAAAACTTTTGATATTTCTATTACAGCGTGTAAAGACTGAAGACATTTACTTCAATTTACATTAAATCTTGTGTATGTTAAAATCAAAAACTATTTAGACGCAGCTGTACATAAAAAAAGTCTTAGGCATAATGAATTGGAAAAAAATTACATTTACTTCTCAAATATATGATATTTGTGTTTATTTTCATTAGCATAACCAGGTTATTAGTCTTGTTGTGTTTCCTACTCAATAACTACTCAGATTAAATTTGAAAATATCCATTTGAACAACACCCTGGAAGATGAAAGTATTTTTTCTCCGGCCTCGGTAACACATTACCGAATATTATTAATTAAAATAGAAAGGTAAGTATCTAACATTTTTCTTAATGGTAACAGTCTCGCACCCTGGTGATAAAAATGTTTTGCTTCGAGCAGTGGCCATAATCGTTGAGTTCGTTGATCAAAAGTTTTACAAAATATAAAATAACGTATGAATATGTATATTTATTTAACACTGCTACATATCCTGACTTATCTTTAAATTTATATTACTGAATAGCTTCTATTCTGAAGTGTTGTATTTCGCTTTGTTTGCTGGAAAAATTCCACATAAGTGTATAATTACGAACAACTTGTAAATAACAAGTCTTTGTAAATTTTTAATACAATTTTTTTAATCTTAAATTGAATTTTGAATTCAAAAAATTGTATCGTAAACTTTCTTTTTCTCAGTTTCAATCCATAGCATTTGATTATAATAGTAACAGAAATTTAGCTTTCGTTAAGGTTATTTAATCAAATCAAAACACTGTCTAGTTGTCACTGTTCACCAATTTTTGATTTTTAGGACATCCTTAAGACTTTTCTCAAGGTCTAGAATGTATTCATTTAAATTCCCATCTGATAATTGCATTACTTTGCCATTTGGGTGCCAAATGATTTGGCCGTAAATAATTTCGTAAACTTTCTACTACTCATTTTTGTCTTATAAGACAAAAACGTTTTACTTTTTGCATCTTCATAAAGTTAGTATTATCTGATTTGATACAGTTCAATAAAGGTAAAACTTCTTTCGGCTTTGCTGCATATCATTTGTTTTCTGTGCAATATCGTTCTTTCATTGAGAAGAGTTTGTTCAAATGTTTTCTCAAAGTCACTTTAGTTCCTTGCACGAGGTAAAGGAAGTATTGGAATCTCAAAAAATTTTGGGTGTCATATTTCTACGAAAATGCCATTTTGACAGCTATCGAATGCAATTTAACTGTGTTCTTACGTGGCATCTGTACAGAAAGACAGAACAAAGAGCTCTTTTTTCCCAAAAAATTATAAAACTGATTTACAGTGGATTCTGAAGAGCTTTTTATAGTGGCGTCTGTGTGTACCTACATACGTATGTATGTATGTATCCTTCATAACACAAATCTCAACGGGTAGGCTCAGAACCTTAAAAATTTCTATATAGGACTGCAATAACATGTAGATGTACACGTCCTACTTTGGTTGCAATCGTCCGCCCAAAAAGTATATAAATATATGCATATATACTATATCCACTTTGTTACTCGGCTCAGTGAACTCAGTTTCTTTATTCATATATGTTTGTAAATTGTGCAATTTTTGCTTCGCAACAACAAAGTAACGTCTTCTTTTAATATTGCCAATTAAATTATGCTTTATCCATTCTGAAATTATCATTTAAGTTATTATATTATCCCAATATTGACTCAGCATAGAATACATAACAAATTAAGTCAGTTTCTACGCCTTCAGTGTCTTCTTGGCGAGTGAGACCAAAAGGAAACTTTCAGTTTCGTGAACCGAAAAATCTGCTTTCTTGCCCACCGGCCGAATTGCTTGTTTTTGCATAGAAACTCTAATTTTAATTGTAAAAATTAATCTTTAAATTGTGTTAATGGCATTTATGTTTTATATTTTTCAATTTTTAATAAAGATATTTTGAGGTCTTATGTATTTTGGCCTTGCCGCGAAGTGAGAACTGAATTAGTTGAATATATCTCGAATGAAATGCAAGGAAATGAGTTTAAATGAAATGCAGGAAAAAATGCGTATAATTTACTATACCTACAAGGAAGTCATGTGGTGTACACATCAGATTTCGTTTCTTATCTGTTGATAAACTATGTATTTTTTGCTTTAAAAATGATTGAATTATGTTGTTGTTATGTTCCGGTTAAGGGTTTTAAGCCTTTAGTTAATCTGCATGCAACAGTTCTAGAATTATCAACAATTTAAAAGATGTTTAAGTGCGGCTAAGCCTAATGGAGCAGCGATATTTATATACATTTGAAACTTGGTAGAAGAGTGAAGTAAGTCCGTTTTTACGCCTTCAGTGTCTTTTTGCCGAGTGGGACCAAAAGTAAATTTTCCGTTTTGTGCACTGAAAAGTCTGCCTTCTTGTCCGCTGGCCGAGTTGCTTATTTTTGTATAGAAACTGTAATTTTAATTGTAAAAATTGTTTTTTTCAACGGTTTTTAAGTCTGTTTGGTGTTTTAGATTTTTCTCTATTTTACAATTTTTAATGAAGAAGATTTTAGCTTTTATATATTTTTTCCTTGCCGAGAAGTGGAAATTCAATTAATTGAATGAGAATAATATATATAATTAAATTCGGGGAAATAAGTTTAAATGAAATGCAGCAAAAAAAAAGTGTATAATTTAATACGCCATACAAGGAAGTCATGTGGTGTACACAACAGATTTTTTTCCCAGGGTTTCAATGGTTTGAATTTTCGTGCAGAATTTCTTCATGCAGATTCGTTCATCGGAATTTGCGCGAGTTTCCATGTTCCAGCCAATATATCCAGCGGATCTAATTAGAAATTGAATAACATACAGTACTATTTGTTTCCTCCATCTTTTCTGCTTCCAAAATTCTGCTTTATGCTTATAATTCAGTTAATTGTTTATCTCAAAGAACTAAGTTTTTAATTTGTTCAATCTTACAGTATTTCTTTTCCTCTAAGATTCATGCATCGTTTGCAGTATTTTGCTTTGATTGAGAAGAGTGTGTTTAAAAGTTTTCTCAAGGTCTTCTTACTTTCTTGTACGAAGTAAAGGAAGTATTGTAATCGCGAAAAATTTCGGGTTTCATATTTCAACAAAAATACCCATTTTGACCTCTTTTAATGCAATTTAACGTTGTTTTTGAGGGATATCTTTACGTAAATATAGAATAAAGGATTCTTTTCCCCAAAACGAATTGTAAGATGGACTCAGAAGAGACTTTTTCGTGACTTCTGTACGTAGGTATGTATCTCGCATAACTAAAAAACGAGTAGCCTCAGAACGTTGAAGTTTCACATATAAGGCTGCTATAACATGCAGTTGTTTTGTAACTCCCTTTTTGGTTATAATGGGCAACAGCAAAAGTATATAAGTATGTATATTTATATACCCGCTCTGTTACTCGGCTCTATGAACTCAGTTTTTTATTCTAATATGTTGGTAAATTGTGCATTTTTTTGCTTTAAAATGATTGTAACACAATTTAAAATAGAAACGAGCGACCCTCCATGGTGAGGCCATTATATTATTATTTCTAATTATTGTAATTTTGATATAATGCTATTAGAAAAGTTCGAAATATTGGAAAATAAGACTATGTATAAAATGGATGAAATATCATAATACGCGGGGGGGAAGGAGAAATTCAGAGAACTGATAAATTTAACAATGTACAAAAGTACGGAATACTCATTAGAAGATTTGCAGTAAACTCGGTAAAATCACAGAACATGTACAGGCCTTGGTATGACTCTTATTTGCCCAAATGTTCAAAATAACCGCAAATAACTGGTTTGATGTAGGATTGCTGCAATTTTTAAACTTGCAATAAAGCAAAGCAACTGGAGGTTTACTATTAAATTGCCTTTACTCTCCTTTTAAGCTCTCTCCAATGATTAAGATGTTATGTTCTAAGCGTATTTGATATTTCCAATTCCTTAGAAAGATCATTTTTGTGCAAGTCCAACCAAAAACTACACCGAAGCTGTCTTCTATTAGAAAGCGAACTAGAGTGGGAAGCGAAAATAATAATGACAACGCATTACAGCAAGAGAGGCTCCGCCTCTCTTTTAAACAGATCATAACCTGAGGGGCTACCGCAGACAGCAGTGACACAAATTATTTCTTTTCGCACATGCTTTGCAAAACTGCCCGTCGCACACGCACGCACACACACACACACACACACTCACGCAACCCGTCACGCACGCACTCGGATTACGCTGCAAACACAAGAAGAGGAGACAAATAAGAAGAATAAAAACAAAAATGCCCCACGGAAAAAAGGAGAAAAAAGCTATCATTTGAACGTTCTTGTCACTCGGTCAACTCGGCAGGACTCTCAAAGCAAGAAGGATTACAGTGATTGAATATGATGAATGTTCTCTCATTATGGCTCATTACTCAAATGGTGGGCCACTTACCTGCAAGCAACAAAATAGTTCTCCAGGTTTCTTTCTTCATTACGGTTTAGTTTCGGGAGCCTCGATGGCGCACCGCTAATGGAAAAGGTTTGGTCTTAATCGTTATTGGTTTTAGCGTCGGGCTTTATATCTTCCCATGCATTAAAGTTTTCGCCGATATTTAAGATTGATGCGTCCGGGCGATTGATTACAAACGTTTGCGCTTTCCAGAAGTATTGGTAATGAATTTGTGTCCAGGGTATATTTCAGATGCGTAATTTGCCTGAAAATTGTATGTTTGCTTTCCGTTTTCGGGAAGATTACTCATTTCGAATAAATCCACGTACTACGTTTATTTCAGATTTCATTTCAGACATCTCTCAGTTGATGAAACGTTATTTGTACCTCAAGAGGCAATTTCCAAAAATTTTAGATTTGATCTAATTACAGTTCTTTCTTTTCTCGTATGCAAACTATTCAAACTATACACCAAAATCAAAATGAAAATTTAATTATTAGCCCAAAGGGGGGTTAGCCCAGAAGGTCTATTAGTATTGAAACGCATTTTGTGTCGAATCACTATAAACGGCTGTCTATCTTTTCAAATGGTTGGCCACCAAATATTATTATAGCCCTCTATTATATTTAAAGAAATTATTAAACAAATAAAAAAAATCTAAAAGCATTCAGATTTTACATTACGCCTAAAGGGGCGTTTTTTAACGTTTCCTTGTTATCTTTATTTATTAAATATCATATTCTTCGAACTTAAACCATAAAATTCAGTTCAACAGCAATATCGCAAAATAATTTTTAAATGAGCATTTCTCTAGAATTTCCAATACACCGTCTCGCGCGCTGCAGATAATTTTTTTTATTCGTACAGTGTTGCCATTGCTCGATTTCAAATCGTTGAGTTTCTTAATCAAAAATTCGGTAAAGAGTTATTACAAAATATGAAATTGATAACAAAACAAATTCCAAATTCCAAATTTGCTTTTCCAGATGCCCATATTCGAAGGAGGATACGTTATTCAAAATTCGATGGCTCTAGGTATCGTTGTTTATAACAGAGCGAAAAATCTGCATACATTTATGCAGATTATTCATTATTTAATTTCCTTAAATCTAACGCAGGGTGATAATGTTTGGTGGCAACAATTTGAAAAGTGATACGGACATTTACAGTGAATCGGCGCAAAGTGCCAAAACGAAATTAATAGTCCTTCTGAGTTAACGCTCCTTTGGGCTAGTGAAGAATCCGAATTAATGTATGTATTTTCTAGCATTATGAAAACACAACGATACCTACAGCCATCAAATTTTGAATAGCGTAGTCCTCCACCCGAGTACGGGCACCTGGAAGCCCGAATTTTGAATTTTTTTCCCTATTTTGTAAAACTTCAACGAATTTTTGATTAACAAACTCAACGATTTGATAGCAAGCAGTGGCAACATACTGTACGAAATAACATATTTTTATCTCCAGCGCGCGAGACTGTGTATCGGAAATTCTAAATATCCGAAGTTTTTAAATATTTTTAACCCAAAGGGGCATTAGCCCAAATAGGTATGTGTATGAACGTTTATGTGTCTGTAAATGAAAAAACACTCGTTTGGTAATAATATGAAATCTGAAAGCTTTCACATTTTTTTTTAATGTTTCACATTTAAATGACTTATAAATATTCTTAGACCATATCCTTCTTTTATGCTTTACTAGGCGCTATGCTTCAAATATAACTCACAGAACCATTAAATCATAAATTTTATAATAATAATGTATTGACAAGTGTAGAAGTTTCGTTTAACTATTTTATACTTACTTTTGGTTTTGAAATTCTTTCCATTGTCTTGTTTCCCACCGCAACTCCCTACCAGAATGAGTTTTCAGTGTCGCGTTTTATGAAAATGAGGTGGAAGTAGTATTTAATGGGAAGTTCGTTCACCTCTCTAGAAGTTCTGTAGAAGTTCTCTGAAGTTCTCTGAAGTTCTCAGTGAAGAGTGCTCTGCCTTCTGGCCAAGTCGTTGCTTTAAGCCTATCTTGCTACGTTCGGTCGTAGTCTTACGTACCTATTCGTCAGAGAGGATTGATAAAGGGCCAACTCGGTTAGTTATTTATGTACAGCTTCCGCTAAATTTTAGTTAAGTTAGTTTCTTATTTTCTATCTTACGTTAAAGCCGAAGTGTAAGCTTTCCTGTACGTGTAAGAAGAGACAACTGTAATTATACTTTGAGTGGAATAAAACGGAATTTTAAGAATTCTTTGGACTTTGTTTCCGGAGTCGTAAGAAAAACAGCGAATAGTCGTTATAATCTTCCCAAGGACCTAGTTGCCAAGGACATATAATTTAACTAGAACCGTATGTAGGAAATAATTGTTCGTCCAAGAGAAATATATTTCTTTTTACTTCCTTGTACGAAGGAAATATTGTAATCGCGAAAAATTTCGGGTATCATTATATCAACGAAAATATCCACTTTGACAGCCGTCGAATGGAATTTAATTATGCTTTTGAGTGACATCCATACGTAAGGAGAGAATAAAAGACTCTTTTTCCCGCAAAAAAATTATAAAACTAATTTAAAATGGATTCTGAAGAGATATTTTCGTGGCTTCTATGCGTACGTCCGCATGTATGTATGTATGTATCGAGCATAACTCAAAAACGAGTAGCCTTAGAACGTTGAAATTTTGTATACAGGACTGCTATAACATGTAGATGTGCACAATTCGTTTTGTTTGCAATCGGCAACACAAAACGTCTAAATACATATATGGTATATATATATATATCCACTCTATTACTCGGTTCAGTGAGCAGTTTTTTTATTCAGTTTTTTTATTCTTATATGTTGGTAAATTGTGCATTTTTTGCTTTAAAAATTATTAAATTATATTGTTCTTTTCTTCCATTTAAGGTTTTTGTGCCTTTAATAAATCTGCATGCAAGATTTGTGGAATTATCAACAATTTAAAAGTTTTTTAAGTGCAGCTAAGCCTAATCGCTTTTTTCATGGCGGCCATACTTGCTTACATTTGAAACTTAGTAGAACAGTGGATTTGTTGCCAATCTAGAGAAATTAAGCTTCGCAACCACACAGATAGCGCCTTCTCTTATTATTGCGAATTAAATCGTGCTTAATCCATTCTGGAATATATTCGAGGAAATAAGTGTTTAAGATTTACTTCGTAATTTTTAATATAGATATTGTGAGTTTTTAATGTATTTTAGCCTTGTCGCGAAGTGAGAACTGAATTAGTTAAGTTAGAATTACTAAATCGTCTGTGAAAAACTGTTTCTTTTTATGTTTGTTTAATTTCTTTTACTCATCGTTTTAGATTTATTATAATATCTGAATTGACCATGTGGCAACGATTAAATAATTCTTCAGATCATATACATATTTTTTGTACATTCTGAATTATAAAATAAATGAAATGTAACGCTGTTAAGTGAACCTAGCGCCAGAGTGTCGCTATGGTAAATAAATATATTGGATTTTAAAGAGTGCATTTATTCTGTTGTGGCTTATGCGCTATCGACGAAGCAGATTTAATTCAATCGAATAAGTTTAAATGAAATGCAAGACAAAACGTGTATAATTTACTATTTCGTAAAAGGAAGTCATGTGGTGTACACATCAGATTTTTTTGTAGTCTGATGAGTGTACCTCAATATATTTATAGAATTTATGAGCTATGCTTTATTAAATTCTATGATGCTACAGATTGGGAGGTCCTGGTGCCAGTAGCATTTATTGTCTACCTAAAACAGTGCTTCTCAACCAGTGTAACGCTTACCCCTCGGGATATGGGATGGCATACTCAGGGGTTCATGAAAAAATTATCAGCAATGGAGGAAAATAGCAAAGTCATAATAAATACTGATAAAAATCAAATGTCCAGAAAATTTTAATTTAGTCTTGATTATAAATAGAATCTATTTGACTAAATACAATGTGAATGTTATTATCTCAAATGAGTTTAAAAGGAATATAATAAATTACAGCTGGTCCGGTCGACAATTGTCATATTACTTGGTTCCGTATGCATCATATCTAACCATTCTTTTCCTTGTTCTGTCACAATACTATGGCTATATTTTCAGCATTTAGGGGAATATCAAATCAGTTATCTAGCTCTCTTTCTTTAAATTTTGACACGCAAATCAGTTTGGCTGTGGAGCTTTGTTTTAAATTCGTGTTTCCTATAAAGTTGAGAATCGTAAAGCATTGTCTTATAAAAACGTGTAAGTAATTAACAAGCAGATATTTAACACAGAACACAGAGGCTGTTCGCGCAATTTTTAGCCGATTTTGCTTTGTTATAAAAAAAAGCTTCACCTGCTTGTTTGTTTTTTATCTGTAGCAACATTGCCTAAATTCAATGTTTGGGTTCAAGTGGAAAAATTTTTCCAAATACATTGCGGAATCTCACCTGTAGAGACATTAGGTATTTTTTCAAAGCAGGAGAGACAAAAATGAGCAATGCCCTCGCCGGGACTCGAACCACGAACCTCTTGAATACGCGCCGAGTGTGCTGACCACTACACCATGAAGGCATGCTAAGAAAGCGGGAGATATACCTCATACATCTTCTTTCGGAGCATAAACTAATGAACTGTAGAAAGACTGCAGAGGAATAATCCTCTTGTCTTAAACTTCAGACAGACAAAGTCAGAAGAAGGGTGTAAATAGTCAATCCAGCCAAGCACTTCTGTTTTAACAGAAATACGTAATGTTGAACTAATTCAAATATGGCAAATTAGCCTAACGGCTCACAGGATACGCAACGCCCAGGAATGCTCTGGTTTGTAGAAAACCGGCGACGTAAGCCAAATTGCTAGAAACGTTGAACGCCACAGTACGAAATCGCTAATAATCACGGCACAACGTGGCCTAAACTAGGTAAACACTTGAGTAACAATAACTTGTGTAACCTTCGCTTAAATAGCACTTCCTTCTACCTCTATCTGAAGAAACCCTCGCTATCTCAATGATATTCCAGCATGAATAACGTGGGTGAAAAGATTGTGATAGAAAAGTCTTTCAACTTAAAATTAACTATCAATTAAAAATAAATAGGTAAACCTCACAACAAATCCAAGGAAAAAAGGGAATGTTTCAAATTTTGCAAAGGTTGTAGAGACATTAGGCTACTTTTGAACATGAGATGTAAAAAAGAGCAATGCTCTCTTCGAGACTACAACTTGGGCTTCTCGAATATACGCCGAGTGTGCTACCGTTACGCCACGAATGCCTGCCGAAGGGAGGGAGAAAATATTTTATAAACTTCCTTCTTTTAAAGGGCGACTGGGGATTAGAGAGCCCAACCGCCAAATCCTGGTGGTGAAGAATCATCATCCACCACCTTTTTACCTCGGGCGCACTGTAGAGTCATTAGAATTTTTTAAAGCAGGAGATGTGCGAATTTGCTGGGACTCGAACCTGGGCCTCTCGAATACGCGTCGAGTGTACTACCGTTACACCACGAAGGCATGAAGAAAGGAGGGAGAAAATACCTTACAAGGTAAGATCTTTAATGTTGAAAGAAATTCGCCGAGTCAAAGGACAGTAGCAAAATTATTAAAATGCTCATTGTCAACTGTAAACAAAGTATGCTGATTTGAATCTTAAAAAGGCGAAAAAACATAACGAGCGTTATCTTTCTCTACGACATATCGCCAAACGCAGAACGGATAATTCTTTAAGGGAAACATTTATCCGGGCAAAAATGGAAAAATGTTGTCAGGATAGATGAATTTTGGATGTATTTAAATGACTGCAATAAAAATAGAGATCCATTATTACCATCAAAGAGGAGCGAAAAAAATCTTAAAATATGGTTCAAAGAATCTTAAGAAAGTTTTTCAAGGGAATTTATTATTGTTGCTGATTTTTCATATAACGACAAATTAAATATGGAAAGTGTAGAGAAAAGTGTTGAGATTAACTCCACATATTATCAGCAACATATCTGATACCCAGTTTTCAAATATGAAATAATTTTTCTTTAGCCTTAGTGCCATCAAGCACTAGAACTGCATCGAAACAAAGCAAGCAACCAAACGTCAAAATGCACTGTTAATTTCCTGTTAAAAATGGAGCAAGAAACGGGTACCAAACTCCTACGCTTCAGTCATATATATCACTATTAAATATCTGATGTATCAGCAATGGATGTTTTGCGCTTTTGGATTTTTAAAATGCGAATTGCCCAAACGTCGGCCTACAAACCTCCTTGGATTTTGAAAAGATGTTCAAGAGGAATAGGATAAAATACCTTTTCCGACACTACAAAAGGCTCTACTGTTTTTGAAATTACGATGCAAAAAGGTAGTAAAGAATAAGGGCTATTTAATAGAACATTTGAAGTACAAAAATTCTAGGTAAAATATTTCTGTAACTACGAAGAAAATCGTCTGAAAATGTGGGAACAGCCTCTGTAGAAACTATATCAAATAGTTCCGATTTGGCTTCTGCGCCAAGCAAATTTTTGGTGACCATCCATTTCAAATGAGCTTGAAATTGCACAGTGATGAATGAATGAATGTCTTCAAGGACTTTATGACGGTCCTATATTTTTCTTAAGTAAATGAACTCAGCTTAGGTTTACCGAACAGTTCCATAACTCTTTTCACATCATCTAACAGAAATGATTGTATATACTCAGTATGCTGAAAAATTTTAAATTTATGGGAAGCATGCAATGAAAATAAATTAGATTGAATTTTCGAGACACTTTACAAAGTCTTGTTAAAAAAATTAGCTTCATTAGCAAAAGAAGTCAAACAGAGTATAAGAATCCACCTGAAGAGTAGTTCAAGAACTGATTGCCCGAACGAAGTGAGAACGACTATTGGATTCCAGATCCTATCGATGAATATACCTTTAAAGCAGTCCCAAGATTAACATTCTCTTAAAAAGAACAAGTTGTCCGATTTTATTTATTGCAATTTATTAATTTTATGATACTGAAATAAAAGCATTGTAATATATACATACAAAAATACTGGAGCAAGATCAAAGGGTCATAGGTTCTCAAGGGAAAGATCAGGTGTACTCTATAAATTAGTCCGTCTCATTCAGGGGTACACGAAATAATTAAGTCTCTTTAAGGGGCACGCGAAAGAAGAAGTTAAGAACCACTGCTCTAAAAGATAGCTGATACTCCTTATAAGAATAAAATACCGCAAAACCGGGAAAGTGGTTAGTGACTCTGACTGTCGTATCGAAGGGCCCAGATTCGAATCCCGAAGAAGCCATGGATGTTTGTAAATGTCTGTGCGGCATGGAGCACTCCAAATATGCGGTGAGCCAAAATTCCTCTCGAGAGGTTGATGGGAGAGGAAGAGGGGGGACAGTCCAACGGGGTCTCCCCCGAGTCGCTCTCCATTTAAACTGGAGGCAGAACTTAGCAAAGTCTTACTGTCACTGATATGGTGCTCAAGGCTCTTGCTTATGACAGGCGCAGTCTTGTACTCTTTGGCAAGATGAATTTCGTGCGTTTGTTGTGATGCTGGTGCCAGAGAAGGGACATATAAGTCAGAACAACAACAACATAAGTGTAAAATTTGAAATACCTGGATTTTCTGAGGGGTGATTAATGCTTCGTGTCTCTTGACAGATGTTGCATATAATAATGCTGATCTCAAAAACATTTTGTTTAAGATTACTCTCCTTTTCGATAAAAGTTTACTTTTCCTGAGTAAAGATTTAAACTAGAAATCGCGATTTCGCAATATTCTCAGTTCCACGATGAAATCCCAGTATTTAATTAATATAGATTTTCAAAATGGGGCGTCATAGCCATCCTGCTATCTAAAATACCGTTTTGTGTTTTCTGGTGTACTGCTGATGATAACCTTCCTAAATATTATTGCAGTTAATTTTTAGATATTTGCTACTACTCTCTACGGGGAAAATTTACCTTTAAGAATATCAAACAATTTTGCGTTGATTTTGAAATATATTCACATTTGAAGCTTGAGTAAAGGTAAATGTACCGTTATAAGGTAAAGTAGACGGAATTTTAGGATCATGAAGGATATCAGCTGCGTAAATATCGAATAAATATGGAACCAATACAGTGATGAACCCCACCATAAATGTTTCTACATCTGATATAATAATTTTTTCTAAACTTAACTGTAAAATGCCTCTTATAAATATAATATGCAGTTAATTTAATTGTAAGAAAATTTTTTTCTACAAACTCAGAAATTGTAGTCAAAGTCATATTTTTCTTAATTTATTTAATTTGCATTTCAACTTTTCCGGAGCTAAAGCAAAAAATCAGAGAACAAATAACACGTTTTTGTTATTCAAATGTTGCATTTGCAGATTGAATTTTAATATATTACATAAATGATAATGACTTAATTTTACAAAATGGTAAAAATACAATACTTATCTACCAAACAGAAGGGAATCAAGCATTTCAGTTCTCCTTTAAAATAAGAAAGTTTCCTTACAGCAAAATGGAAAACAATTCCCTAATAGCAGCAAATTATTAAAGTAAATGTGTTCATAATATTATACAACGTAAATGGTATGACATCGGTATGACATTAGGCTGAGTCGTCAAAAGTACTCAGTGACTTGTCGACATGTGTCTGGCAGAGAATAAGGTCTTTTTAAAACATAATATGTATTTTACATTTATAAGGTATTTTCTCCCTCTTTCTACATGCCACACTCATTTCACCCCAATTTTGAGGGTAAACATCCCGGGAGGGTGGTCTGAGGATCTGCCATCCCTCTTCCTCTACCGCTTTAGAGGACTTTCTGAGATCACTAATTTCTGGCATTATTATTATTGCTTTTACATGCGCATTTTTGACGAGTCTTATAAGACATTTTCTCCCTCCTTCTAGCATGCCTTCGTGGTGTAACGGTAGCACACTCGGCGCCCAGGTTCGGTCGAGGTACAGTAGCGGTCCAGGTTCGAATCCCGGCGAGGTCATTGCTCGTGGTGAACGATAATTCATCATCACCAGGATTTGGCGAATGGGTCCTCTACTCCTCTGTCAACCTTTAAAAGCAGGAGTATATAAGGTATTTTCTCCCTCCTTTCTGCATGCTTTCGTGGTGTAACGGTAACACACTCGGGGCGAAATCTGGAAGTCCAGGTTCGAGTCGCTGCGAGGGCATTGCTCTTTCTTCAAAGATCTCCTGTTTTAAAAAATCCTCATGCCTCTACACATTAAAATAAGATATAACATAAAACTAAATAATATATTTTACATGAAGTAAGGTATTCTTGTAAAGATATCTCCGGGAATTTCTACCTTTCTCTTCGTGTTCTGTATCAAAGCATTTTGGATCCATTTCTGAGCAGCATAGCAGTTAGGAGATGAATATATTACAGCTTATTATTTCGCATTGTACTGAAATATGTTACATGAAATATAATCTTTATATATTATTACAAGCATTGGCACAATGGAATAATTAAAGGAGAGATTTGTAGAGGTTTGTTTTTGATTTGGCTATAAGAACGAAAAACGTACGTCCTTTCTTCAGTGTCAGAGAGAAACAATTTTTCCTTTGAGTGGCAGTTTAATTTGGGGAACATAGAGAGAGACAATTCTGATACACAATCAGACAATTCTGGAGAACAGAAGAAAGATTGAATGAACGCAGTTGTTTTCGGATTAGAAACTACTGTATGTTAAATGAGCAATGCAAAGCAGATTGTTGTGCAGTAAAACATTCGGGAACAATGGCTTTTCACTGACTGATGAAATGCAGAGAAATTTTTACTTTCTTGTACGAAGTAAAAAGGAAGTATTGTGATCGAGAAAAATTTCGGGTATTATAATTCAACGAAAATATCCATTTTGACCGCTATCGAATGCAATTTAATGATGTTTCTGCGTGACATCTGTACGTAAGGATAGAATAAAGGACTCTTTTTTCCCCCAAAAAAGAATAAAACTGAATTAAATGGATTCTGAAGAGATTTTTCGTGGCGTCTGTGCATACGTATGTATGTATATATCTCGCATAACTCAAAAACGAGTAGCCTCAGAACATTGAAATTTTGTATGTAGGAATGCTATAACATGCAGATGAGCACCTTCCTTTTTGGTTGAAATCGACTGCACCAAAAGTATATAAATATATGTGGGTCCTTGTGTTTGACAATCACAATTCGTGTTCAAACAAAACACATTTAATGAAATATTAATACATCTGTACCATCGTATATCTATTAGCACAACATCTATAACATCTTACACCTATTAACACAGCATCTATACTTACGATATAATGTGCATAAATGTATGTGTGTTTCTCGCATTGTGATAAAACGACGGTACCTAAAGCCATCGAATTTTTAATGACGTAATCCTGCTGCTAATATGGACATCTGGAAGCCCAGATTTGAAATTAGGGAATTTGCTTTATTATCGATTTCATATTTTGTAAAGTTTTAACGAATTTTTGATTAACAAACTCAAGGATTTCAAAGCGAGCAATGGCAACGTTGTACAGAAAAAAAGAAAACATTTTTATCTCCAGCGCGTGAGACTGTGTATAGGAAATTCTAAAGATATGCTCAGTTTAAAATTATTTTGCGATATTGCTGTTAAAGTGAATTTTATGGTTTAAGTGTGAAGAACATGATATTTAATAAATAAAGGTAACACACAAAATGTTAAAAAAGCGCCCCTTTGGACGTAATTTAAAATCTGAAACCTTTCAGATATTTTTTTCTCTTCGATTACCTTAAAGTAACAGCCAAATTCAAATCTAAAATTAGTAGTCAAAGACTACACAATTGATTTTAAATTCTAAGTTAACTCACTTTTCACCGGCGTAATAATTAAATGTCAGTAGCAATAACACAAAGCCGAAGAATGGAAATTTTACTGGAGTTAGCGAAACCCACAGCGTGGTTTCGAGAACAAGCTGTCTTGCATTCGAGAAACCTCAGCTTACATACTCCCCAACTGATTTACATTTCTGGCGAGGAAACGGAATATATAAGTTACAGTAAAGGTCTAAATTATAATAAATGGTTAATTAGAATTTTTTGGAACATGCATATAAAAAATCTGATGTGTACACCACATGACTTCCTTGTACGGAATAGTAAATTATGCGCATTTTAACTAAACGTATTGGATTTTTTTAATTAAACTTATTGGATTTAATTAAATCGACTTCGTAGATAGCGCGTAAACAACAATAGAATAAACGCACTCTTTAAAATTCATTATATTAGTTCACCATAGCCAAACTTTGGCGCTAGGTTCACTTAACAGCGTTACATCTCATGCTTTTTATAACTCAGAATGCACAGAAAGGATTTCGCCTGAAGAATTATAATTATCTAATCGTTGCCACATGTTCAATTCAAATACTATAATAAATCTAAAACGATGTATAAAAGAAATTTTAAAAAAAGAAAGAAACAGTTTCTCACAGATGTTTCAGTATTTCTCATTCAATTAATTCAGCTCTTACTTCGCGACAAAGGGAAAAATACATAAAATCTCAAACTATCTATATTAAAAATTACGGAGTAAATCTTAAACACTTATTTACTTGAATAAATTACAGAAGGGATTAAACATGATTTAATTCGCAATAATAAAAGAAGGCGTTATCTTTGTTGCTGCGAAATTTTGTTTCTGTAGATATGCAACAAATTCACTATTCTAGTAAGTTTCAAATGTAAACAAATGTCGCAGCTATAGGCTTGGCGCGCTTAAACAACTTTTAAATTGTTGATAATTCTACAGTTATTGCATGCAGGTTATCTAAAGGCATAAAAACCTTAACCGGAAGATAAGAACAACCCAATTCAATCATTTTTAAAGCAAAAAGTTCACAATTTACAAAATAAGCTTAATATAAGATTAAAAAAACTGAGCCGAGTAACAGAGTGGATATATATATATATATATATATATACATACTTTTGGAATGGCCGATTGCAACCAAAACAGAAGGTGCACATCTACATGTTATAGCAGTCATATATACAAAATTTCAACGTTCTGAACCTACTCGTTTTTGAGTTATGCGAGATATATACGTATATACGTACGTACGTACGCACAGACGCCACGTAAAAAATCACTTCAGAATCCATTTTAAATCAGTTTTATAATATTTTTGGAGGCAAAGGGTCCTTTATTCTATTCTTACGTACAGATGTCATGCAAAAACATTGTTAAATTACATTCGATAGCGGTCAAAATGGATACTTTCGTTTAAATATGGTACCCGAAATTTTTCTCGATTGCAATACTTCCTTTTTGCTTCGTACAAGGAAGTAAAAATAACAAAGTAATTTTGAAATGTATGTCTTTTACTTATCACTATGTTTTACTTTTGTAAACGCAAATGCAGGTGTTTTATTTCATTAAACCTGGCGTCAGAATTATTAGAATATATGAGTCCAGAACCCTTTGACCTTCACCACCTTATGCATATAATATTTCTTACCAAATATGTATTTCTTCTGTCCTTTTACGTGCACTGTTCCGTGGAAGAAAAGTGCTGCTATAGTATCGATTGCAGAAGGAGAAAGGGGAACAAAGGAAGACTGTCCCCAGCAGTAATTACCACCTCCTCCAGGTATTGTGTATCTTGAGTTTCTCAGCTGGCCGCATACCGCATTATGCTCGGCATGCTCCAGTGTATGTACACTTTGAGAAAACTGTATGAGGCTTATTTTTCTTTGATTACTCTTCAGATGGAATGGCTGTGAAGAGCAACAGTGGGGCGAGAGGCCTCAAAGTATATAATAGAAAGGAGAGCGGGTGTTGTAGGTTTTACCAAGCGGAGGGGGAGAAGTGATACAGCAAATTCTGAAGCTAAAATGATTATTTATTTGATGAAGAATATTGGAGAGTAAGATATTTTTGATGTATACGCTTATGATTGTACAAAATTTATATCTGAGGTGCTGGAGGAAATTTTGAAAATGAGTAATGCTTGGTGACCTTTCGGTGATAAAAGAATAAGCTTTATTGAATTTGAGGGAATGATAAATCTTCTTCCATTACAAAAGATGATTTTGTTAATATTTTTTCGCTTACGACTGCGAATGATACTTAAACAAAAATTATTCTGGTGTATAAAAGAGCAAATAGCGTTATACAATAAATCTGACAATTGGTAAGATAAAGGACAGCTGATGAAATGTTTGTCAGTATGCAAAGATTTATAAGGCTCAAAGATAAATGATTTTAAAAAAAAATTAGTACTGCTATTGCAATCTGATTCAACATTTAGTTTTTGAATGCAAATTTTTGTTTGCTATTCTGTTTTTACGCTTGTTCAACCAAGATGAAAACCTGAAAAGTAAATTCTATAAACCTACCAATAGGAATTAGATTTCTGAATTAATTTTTTTTATAATATAAACTCTCTCTCTTACCTTTAAAAATCCACTTTTTCGGAAATCAGTAACTTTCATTTTACGTGTAACTTTACATACATCGCCCATATTATGGCAGCATTTAAACTTTACATTGAAGGATAGGAATTTTACACCAGAAAAAGAAAATTTCGTAAATTTTCCAAGCTAACATTATCGTCCTTTAACTTGTAATGTCTAGTTAATTAACTTTCAGAGTGACAGCTAAAGTAGGTGCAGGAACCAGACAGGAGAAGGGGTAAAAGAAGCTCCTATCAAACTCTTTAAAAATTCACAATGCGTCAACTTGACGCTAACAGACTACGCCTCGCCTCACTCGGACGGTAATTCAACTAACAAGAATTAAACTTAAAATGCAAAGATATTAACACAATAGTAGACTTCTCCCCAAGGCTCAGATAATCTTGTTACCTAAAACCGCGTCGAAGTCTCGTGGCAGCAAAGCAGTTACGCCACTTTAACCAGCAATAAATGCATAAACAGAAGCTCACGCTACAAAGGTACAGCGTTTGTCCACTCTTTTCTAACTTTCCCTTCTAGAAGTCAGTATTTAAACCATTACTGCGAATGGTAGAATCTGCATTCCTTCACGCACGCTCCCAAATTTAAATATTCTGGCATTGACAATCAGGGGAAGGAAGGCTTATAAGAAAGAAAGCGTAAACTTGACTGATTAGTGAAAGCAAATATAAATCCCTACAAACTAATTCCTTAACTTTAGCGTTGCTAAGAAATGTTGCCAGTTTCCGAAGTTAATTTGTATCACCAATTAGGGATTTAACTAACCCTAACTAGCTCAAGTACAAATGAATTTTATGCATTATTATTCCATGGATTATTCCATGGATGAGTTATGCATTATTATTCCATGGATGAGTCCTCGCTTCTAAAATAACTAAACTCTTCAAACAAACAGAAACAGAGGAATGTTTAAATTCATTTTACCTCTTCCCTTGTGATGATTAACCTAAAAATACTAAAGCACAAAAGTACCAGTCATCTGGACCTACTTGTAAGCCCAAGATTTCTTTTTAACCACTTCTAATTACAGGATTAAATTCTAAAAAAGGTTACAAGATTCAGAAGTGACAGGTAACAGTGACTCAAAATTCTAATCTTGTCAAACTAAGCCTAACTTGTGAATGTCAGTCTGATGTCAGAAAGCAGTTACTCAACATGAGAAAATTAGGGTACCATTCCATCGGTGTTAAATTCAAGACACTCACACACAATCACGAACTGTTCTTCTAATCTGTAGTAAAACTGTTTGCCATATAAGCACCTATAAAGTCTGGAGTCAGCGAAGCTCGTGGAGAAATGAGGCAAAAGAAAATATATATCTTAATAAACTTGCCGGTGAAGCTCCAACATGACGCCACAAATTTCTTCAAAGCAGGTCGTTATCCAGCAAGTTCTAGGATCAATTACTGATTTTGATTCCAGTTTGGTTCAACAGACTTCACTCATTTTCTTCTTATTTTATCCAAAATTTGGCGATACAGTTACTTATTGTTATTACATTTTTAAAACAACCAGTGTCTTGCTCTTATGCACTTGCCAAGAAAGATCCTGAAACCATTACTTATTTCACTGTTCTATAAATGACAAAGTACCCAAGATGTACCACAGCCCTCAAATGAGGGAAATCAGCTTCACAATCAGCCTTCACTGACTATTATCAGAGCTCTATTATACTATTTGGAATCCTAGCCACTGCATTTTTGCAAACGTCTCCTAAAATCATCTTTCTTTGTTTTTGTGAAAGGGATTCTATAAAGATTTAAAGATCCTCGAATCCTGGAATTCTGGATCCAACCATTGTAGACTTATTTGATTATACAAAAAATCCCTACCACCAAAAATGTTCTTTTTCATCTCGTAAAATATTTATTTATTTTATCTAACCAGTAAAGTATTTATTTATTTTATCCAACCAGTTATTTTATGTTAAGCATCTTTGCTGTCATTCTCATTATCCTCTTCCGTTTTTGTGCCAGAATGCAAATTTTAGCTTGTTCGTATTCAATGGAGTTGGGGAGTCATTAGGTTATTTCAAAGCTGGAGACATGAAAAATCTGTACGCGCCGAGTGTGCTACCGTTACAATATGAAGGCATGCTGAAAGGAGGTGGAAAATACCTTATATACTCCTCCTTTTAAAAGGCAACTGAGTTTGAGGTGCACCCAATCGTAAAATCCTGGGGTGATGAATTATCGTCAACCACCTTTTAGTTTGTGCACCGCTGTAGAGTCATTAGGTTACTTCGAAGTTGGAGACATGAAATATGTGCAATGCCCTCTCCGGGACTCGAGTCTAGACCTCTCGAATACGCGCCGAGTGTGCTACCGTTACACTACTCATGCCTGCTAGAAGGATGGAGAAAATGCCTTACAGAAAGAGATAATATTTAAAGGCAACTTTTAGATTGCCTAGGTAGAGCATGTTTCGCCTGAAGCACACGTTACTAGTTGAAAATTCTATGACAGGTGTCTATCTTCGACACTGCTTTACTCTTGCTAATTGTGCTTCTCACAACAGCATAGTTTTGAGCTAACTTGCTCGTTACTCATTTCTGTGTAACATTTGGACTAAAGGTTCAACTTAGTTTTAATATGAAATCCTTACTTCCGAGTTACGCCATAAATGCTGGCTAGTTTTGAAAGCATAAGAAGTGCCCTTTGTTCAGCTATTTGATTTCTTAATAAAAGAGTCATTTACACCCTTTTTATTTAACAGAATTATTGCACGAAGTTAGAAATAATTCCTTAGTTCTTGCTACTTGAACGAAAAATTAGATTAGGAACACTGCTCAAAAAGAAAAATGGGACAGTTCTATATCTCCCATTCTATTGGGCCGATTGACGAAATTCAATTTGCGCTTTTCATGTATCGAAAGCGCCACTTAGGATATGTATTAGATTTATATATAGCATTGCTCTAATATAGGTATTTTGACACAAAATCGGAATTTTTCTGAAATGGCATGCCAATTGTTTTCGATATTTCGATTCTATGACTCAAATGATGCCAAACTACCAAGTTTTGTAAAAACCGCACGAATAGTTTTTAAAATATTAACTTTCAAAATTTAAGCTCCTCAATGTTAATTGAATTTGGTACATATTTATTAATATGTCATTTTTTATTAGACTTACTTGATTCTTTCTTCCAGAATTCGAAGTTTAGACTTAATTCAAATATAATTCGCGCATTTTTTAAGATTCCTTTTTAAAATTTATATATTTATATATTTTTTATATATTTTTCGAAAAACGTTTGAATTGTAGCCTGTAAAAGTTTACCATCATCTTAAAATAGATGTATTTCTAAGCATACCTGCAAAAAATTAGAATGTTCTATTCAAAATTTCTTAAGATATACGTGAATTTACATATTGGAGCGTTTTGAAATTTGGCATATTCTTTAAAAAGCTATAATAACGCCAAATGTGATTTACGCAGTTTGTCAAAAAATATTTGAAAGTATGAACGATGACCATTTTTCCGCTCCTGTATAAAGAAAAAAAGGAAAGGAAAATAGGTTGCTATAAATTAAGAAGTTCGCCAAGTGGGGCGAACTCTTGGCGCAAACTGATAAAAATGCGCCAAGATAAATTTTTTAAATTTTCCGTAAATTTCTCACCGAAAATTAAGAAAATTTAATAGCTAAGCATAATATGAGTAGTAAAATTGAAATATGGAAAAACGTTTATATGTTATTTCAGAAAAAATCCGATTTTGTGCCAAAATACCTATGTTAGAATAATGCTACATATAAATCTAATATATATTTTAAGTCGCGCTTTCGAGACATGATGAACGCAATTTGAATTTCGTCAATCGGCGCAGTAGAACGGGAGGTATAGAACTGCATTTTTTAACCCTTCCCGCTGTGTATTTATGAGCCTCTTAACTGATTTAAAGTCTTCAACTTTGAAAGGTTTCTTAGTGAAAGATTTGGTAAGGGAATCAAGCTTGCCTTGGAATTCGCAGAAAGAAAACCATGTAAACTTCAATATAGCTAGATCTCTTATTTGCTAGGATCAGAATCCATGATGAACTGGAAGTATTCGGCTATGTAACCGCGCGATAGTTTGACAGAATATTCATAAAAGTTATATATTAACCTTGCAACTCGCCTTTCTTTACACCAGCATTCTACTCTTTTGTTGTCATTGGTAAAATAAATCTCCCGTTTCTGATTTTTCTAGACTTGGTTGGAACAAATCGAATAAAAGGAATTAAATAAATATTGAACTTCTTATGTTCAGAAGAGAAAAAATAATTCATAAGTAGAATGCAATTAACCGGTATTCACTGCATCTTGATGAAATCGAATAATCGATTCATTCTGTGCATCGTCTTGTGTACAGACTAACACCATTCTTGTCCAGAGAACAGAATCCGTTGGCAACAAATCCACCCACTTTCCGTTACTCCTTTCCCTTCCTATAACATTTCGAGCTTCTTTCGTTAATGGATCTTCTCTTCGTTTTTTTTTCTCCAGTTTCTCCCAAGTAGGACGGACGAACAGATAGCCCTTTGTGCTGTATGCAACAGGAACCCGCCTATTTAATGCATTCTAATGCGTTTTGCGGGCGGGAACGCACTTCGGTCAGCCGGAAACGCGTTCACCTCGCGTGCTATTTCGTTTGCAGACAGTGTTTTTACTATTTTATTTTAATCTTGTTTCCATTTTATTTTCTCACTGAATGGCAGAAATTTATTTCTAACACACCGGCGTACATTAAACGGGGAAACAAACTTTCTTCCTTATCAATGATGAATTCATACTCAGCTAAAATTCGTTTCTCAAAAGAACACGAAAAATATGCTAAAAATAATCTGTTATTTTTACTATAAGGGTCACGTTTTGGACTGTAGAAAATTGTTCCAATTTAGACAAAATTAACTAATTGATTTACGTTTTATTGAAAATTCCAGTGTATTTCGATGGCTCAAATGATAGGTCAAGGAACAAAAATATGTACAAAAATATATTGCCCTAATTTGTAAAAAATAGATTGCAGGAAAATAAATAAACTAACTAAGAAATAGAGGCGTTAATAAATGTAGAACTGTATCTTGTCTAAAAGAGGGAGAAAAGGGGTGAAAAATCTGAAGAAACGTTCTTTAAGCATTTTGGAGTAAACACTATGGAAAACCATTAATTAAAATTGCAGTAAAAAAATCTGCAGCAAAGCTTCTGAATGCTTTAGAAAGAAACAGGAATATAAATCTATCGACTAAAGTTGCACATATTACTGAACCTGCAAAGTTTGTTGTTGTTGTTGTTGACTGATGTTCATTTGTCTCACCTACAGTCAGCCCAAGACCACGAAATTCTTCGTGGCAAGGAGCGCAAGATATGTTTGTCGTTGACCACAGCCTCGAGCACCTTAGAGGTGACAGTGCCATTATCTTATTTCCGTCCTCAATTTTGATGGAGACTCCCTCGGGGGAATGTGTCCGACGGTCTTCCACCCCTCTAAAGAGGTGGAAGACTCTCGGACATAGGTGGTTCCCTCGGAGGATACCACCAACCTCTAGAGAGGACTTTCGACTCGCCCTATATTTAAAGTGTCCCCATGCTGCACAGACATTATACATTTACAAACATCCTTACCTTCTCCGGGATCGAACCCGGGCCCATCGGCACGGCAGTCAGCCACGCTAACCACTAAACCGGTTGGACGGCACCTGCAAACTTAAAAAGATAGTAAATTTACCAACAAAATCATGATTACTGAATTTCTAGCATTTAACGAGCTCTTTCGCATGGTATTGCTTTATAAAGGTGCTCTGACATAAAGGTATTTTCAACTTTAAGCAAGTACATCACTGTTCGAGAAGATGCAAACTTTGAAAGGATAAAATAATTTTGAACCAAACAAAAAAAGTTGGTTTTGTTTGGTTCATTTGAATAGGCAAAGCACACGAAGGCTCTCTGCCTAAGGAGATGGATGCCTTCGTGGAGGTCTTTCTAACGGAAACTGGCTCTTATATACGTTACACATGAGGAAAGACGCGAAAACAACCATAGAGCCAGCCCGTTTGCCGAGTTTCGAGCATTGGCCCGAACTAGCAGCGTTCAACGACTTCACCGCTCGGCTGCTGGTGGGCCACTTTCAAAAAGATATCCTGGCACAAAGATACGCGCTCATCTAAGAAGATTAATCTCTTATTTTAAAAAATAAATAAATGTGATATACTGTGTCCAAAGGGGCGTTTTTTTAACGTTTTTTGTGTTACCTTTATTTATTAAACATTATGTTCTTCTCACTTAAAGCACATAAAACTCAATAATTCAACAGCAATATCACCAAATAATTTAAAAATAGCATATATTTAGAATTTCCGATAGACAGGCTTGCGCGCTGGAGATAATTTTTTTTTCATACAGTGTTGCCATTTTTCGCTTAGAAATCGTTGAGTTAGCCAAAAATTCGTTAAAGTTTTACAAAATCTGAAACAGATAATAAAAGAAATCGGAAATTCAAAATTTCGGCGTCCAGGTGCCCAAGTTCGGGTGGAAGATTAAGTTGTTCAAAATTGGTGTCTCTATGTACCTTCGCTTTTTCACAATGCCAGTAACATACATGCATTCATGCAGATTCTTCATTATTTAATTTCATTAAATATAATACAGGGCGATAATGATTGGTGGCAAAAATTTAAAAAGTGTTTCGCCGTTCATAGTGACTCGCCACAAAATGCCGTTTTGAGATTAATAGTCCTTCTGGGTTACCGCCCGATGTGCTAAAAATCTGCATAAAGATAAGATCACCTTGTAGAGTCATTAGAATTTATTTAAATATAAGGAAGTTGAATAGAAGAGCAATGCCCTCCCCGGGGTTCGAACCTTGGACCTCTCGAATAAGCGCCGAGTGTGCTGACCATTGCACCGCGAAGGCATGCTAAGAAGGCGGGAGAAATACCTTATAACCTTTATTCCGGGGCACTACGACCCAAGTAAGATTTAGTATGCTATTCTGATTGACAAAACAAATGAAAATTCTACTTATATCTTGATGTCCTAATATGAAAGAGCCTGCACCTTTATGAATGCTGTTTTCATCGAGTTAGAAATTAATCTTCATAAGCATGTGTTCACATTTATGCTAGGCGATCTTCATGAAAGTTTCTGTCTTTACATAAAGGGGCTTCCATTTGTCTGCTGGAACACATTTATGAAGGCATTCATTCCACATATACTTTTTTGGTGTTGAACCCATTTCAAAGAAAATCAACGAGAGTCTCTGTCTAAAGAGATAGAAATTCCAGTTGATTTTTCGGTTTGGTTTATTTTAATTATGGCAAAGCACAGGAGGGCTATCTGAGTAAAGGAAGGGAGGCTTACGTGAAGGACTTCGTAAGGGAAACTGGCTCGAAACCCCAACGATTGGTTTTGTTTTGGTTTGGTTAATTAAGGGAAAGCCTCGGAGGCTATCTGCCTAAAGGGTTAGGTTAGGTTAGGTTATTTAATTATGGCAAAGCACACGAGGGCTATCTGCCTAAAGGGAGGGATGCCTTCGTGGAGGACATTCTAAGGGAAACTGGCTCGTACACACGTTACACATGGGGAAAACCACGAAAACGCTCATGCAGCCAGCCTGTTCGCGGGATTCGAACCTCGGACCGAACTACCAGTGTTCAGCGTCTTTACCGCTCGGCCGCTGGTGGGCTCTCTGCCTAAAGGGAGGGATGCATTTGTGGAGGACTTTCTAAGAGAAACTGGCTATTATACACATTACACATAAGTAAAACCACAAAAAACATCTATGCAGCCCGCCAGTTCACAGGATTCAAACCTCGGACCGAACTACCAGTGTTCAGAGACTTTACCACTTGTCCGCTATATAAATATAGAACTATATCTTGCGTAAAAGAGTAAGGGAAAGGGGTGAAAAATCTGAAGCAAAGCTTTTAAGCATTTTGGAGGAAAACCCCTAGGGAAAAATATTAATTAAAATTTCGAAGCCCGCATATATTAATCATCTGTTCTATATCGATGCGTTCATGAAATGTTTTAAACGTATAAAATAATCTTTTGTCTTATAACTAAAGGATAACTTCAAAAATAAAATCAACTCAGTTAAGGACGTATTTATAATTTTTCAAGCATTGGCTTAAGACCCTTTAATTATTACCTCTTACAGCCCCGCCTGTCAATAACGAAGTAAAGGGTTTTTTAATATATCTTGCTATTCCGGAAATCCTATAAAATGTCTACCCTTCGAGATCGAAAAATTAACAATTAAATATGCAATATTTTACCCAATTTTCCAGCTTACAGGAAACCCTTTTTATCTTTATTTTAGTTCTTCGCTGACTATCGGAAGTATGTCCATCATTAAGAACAAGCCCGGAATAACACATACGAAGGAAAAAACTAAGAAAAGAGTAGAAAATGAGAAAAAGAGACACGAGGTGGGGGGAAGGCAGAAAAGGGGGTATAACTGGCGCAGAAGTAGCTTCTGTTGTGTGCATAAAAACGTTTTCAACTCGGCCGCGTCATTAAGATAATTATGCATCTCCGACTTTCAATATTTGTGTGTTTCTTCGAGAGAATTTGCTTTTCTTTCTCTACTCTCTTTCCTCTATTAATGTCGTTGCAAAAAATAAATAAAAACCGTAACGATGGTAAAGTATTTTTCTGCTCTTCGGCAGTTTGCGAATGGTGACTGTTTTTGCATTTGGTTATTTATGTATATGTAAAGTAGTAATGGTTTTGGTGAATTTGCGTATTTCGGTGCATTGTGAGGAAGCAGTAAATGGTTTGGAATTTCGTAAGAGAAATGTTAAATGTTTTATTACTTGCGTCTGTGTATTATTCCTAAGGTATAAAATGAAGAAAATTGGCAAACAAAAATTGCAATCTGAAAATTCAGATTATACCTTAACACTAAGCAAAACTTACCATCATGGTTTTCAACAATTTAAAGAACAATTTCTTTAATTAAAAAAATCTGATGTGGACACCACGTGACTTCCATGTGTGACCTGTTAAATTATACACATTTTTTACTGCACTTCGTTTAAACTTATTTCCTCGAATTTCATTAGAAACATATTTCTCATTAATTTAGTTCTCACTACGCGGCAAAGCAAAAATACATAAAATAATCAAAACATCTTCATTAAATATTGCAAAATTCAGAAAAGCATAAAAAACCGGACGCAGTTAAAACAGTTAAAAAAAAATTTTTTTACAGTTAAAATTAGAGTTTCTGCGCAAAAACTACAAATTCGGCCAGCGGGTAAGAAGGCATATTTTTCGGTGCACAAAACTGAAAGGTTACTTTTGTCCCACTCGGCAAAAACGCATTGAATGTGCAGAAACTGATTTAATTCACTATTCTATTAAGTTTCAAATGTAAACAAGTAACAGTTCGTTAGGCTTAACTCGCCACTTTAAAATTGTTCATAATTCTACAACTATTGCATGCAGAGTAACTAAAGCATAAAAACCACATAATTCAATCATTTTTAAAACATAAATGCACAATTTGCCAACGAATAAGATCAAGAAAAACGCAGTCGGATAACAAAGTGGATACATATACGTATATTTATGTACTTTTGGTGCGGCCGATTGCAACCAAAAAGGGAGGTGCACAAGTACATGGTATAGCTAGGAAAACTGAATATATTTACCGACTGTTCCGGCTATAACAATGGAATTGGGGCAGCATATGTGGTTTACTTGTTTGGTACAGGAGTAGACTATGGAAAAATTAGACTTGAACCTTACAATTCGGTTTTTAAAGCCGAATTGGCTGCTATCTTATTTGCTCTTAAATGGATTGATGAAAATCTGACTGTAAAAATGTATGTTAATGTATATATACAGACTCAATCTGGTTCGGAAGCACTAGCAGATGCTGCTAACACTAATATTGTTGCGTTATACGGGTTCGTGGATTTGAGAGTATCCGATGAAAACGCGATGCAGGACAATAAAAAGCACAATTTATTTGCAAGAATCACTATTTACAGCACAGTTCCAAAATTACCTTTAAAAGCGTCGAAAATCTACAATAAATACGCCGAAACAATCAGCAACACAGCTTCAGGCTGTAACTGTAAAGGTAGCTTCACGGCAACACTAAACTTATAATAAACACTGTGGAACAATCACCAATACACTGTCAAGCTATACTGTAAAGGTAGCTTCACGGCAAAGCACTATCTCGATCGCTTTCCGTTCACAAAACTCTCGCGTAGCTTAGCACTCACAGTAAGCAGCTATTCTCACAATGCCGGCTCTCAGAAACACAGGGGTTTATATAGCTTTTCCTTAGGTTCCACAGGTTTCGAGAAATATCTCGACAGGAAGTTATTCTAGAAGCTTCCCGATTGGATAATGGGACATCGCCGATTTGGTCGCCAAATGGGCGATAAAGTCGCCAATCTGGCAACCCTACCATATACTATTTTATGACAAACCTAGTGCTATGCCGGAAATCTTACATACAGGCGCAACCGCCGAATTTTTCGCAACAATATTTTGGTGTCGTAAGTAAAATATCTCACTGTAAAAGTTAAGAAAATGCATGAAGTGAACGTGAACTGTATAAAACCCATAGTGGTGTTACAGGCGATGGGAGGGCCAACATACTGGCCAAAGAGGCTGCTATGGGCAATGCCGGGGATGCGTTCGATACTGAGACATAAAAATGAATTATTATTGGTAAATCGTGGATTTTTAGTATATGACTGCTGGAAAGAGAAATTGAACATTTCGAGAAAAAGGGAAGATTATTTGTTGAACTTTGAAGCTTCTAAAAATATGAGAATGATACGTGATTTTGATTACAATCAAATAATTACTGGAAACTACCTGAAAAGATTTAATTTACGAAATAATAGTCTTTGTAGTTTTTATAGTGCTGAAGGCAATGCACGACACTTCGTCGAAGACTGTGTATTATTGCGACATGTTAGGGAAAAACATGGTATCATAAAGAAATTCTACAGCCGCAATAAAGAGCGTAGATTTGCAAGGAATTGGATAAACTTTATAAATGGCAATAGAACAATACTGGGAATTTTAGTTTGCTGTTTTTTACTGTATTTTTGTATTAATCTGTGTTCTGTGTGCTGCCTTAACCATGAGGCCGATTATTATCGGCCAGGAGGGTTGCAGCACACCCGTATATTACATTACATTACGTGTCCCATATACAAAATATCCCATTTACAAATGTAGTCCCATATACAAAATTTCGACTTTCTGAGGCTGCTCGTTTTTTCAGTTATATGAAATACATACATCACGTTACGAAAAAAATCTCTTCTAAATCCATTTTAAATCCATTTTACAATCCGTTTTGGGAAACGGATGTCACGCAAAAACATCGTTCAGATGTCATTGAGAGCGGTCAAAATGGATATTTTCGTTGAAATATGATACCCGAAATTTTTTGCGATTATAATACTTCCTTAAGAAACTAACAATATTAAAATTACTATAGAAGTCATATGCAGATGACTAATAACGATTATTATGTAAATGACTAATATGTTAATGATGAATAATGACTAATATGTAAATGATTAATTATATTAATTATATGCGAAAATGTTTCTGAAGTTACATGGCCTTTAACGAAGTGCAATAAAAAGCAGAAGATAATTCTTTCAGATATCATAGTATTCTTAATCATATGTGACTAAAAAAAAATCGTGGGTATCCTAACAACAGCGGATTTTGAATGGTCAAAGTGACACCTAAGTGCATTGAATGTAATCATTCTTAAATATATCATTTAACCAGAGTTTTTTTTCCTGTCTCTGTCTGATAATATAAACTTCAAAATTCAGGCATTAGTATTTCACTATTACAAAGGATTCATAATAAAAATTTCCTACCAGCGGCCGAGGGGTAAAATCGCTGAACACCGGTAGTTCCGATCTGGGTTCAAATCTAGGAGAACGGGCAGGCTGCATGGGCGTTTTCGAGGTTTACCTCATGTGTAACGTGTATACATGATAGTTTCTCTTAGGAAAATAACCCTAGTGTTCTTTGCCATAATAGTAAAATAAACCAAAAACGTAAATATAAATAAAAAAATATAAATTGCCGCTATATAATAAAAATATATTTATCGCTAAAAATATAATTTAAGATTGTTTTGTTATCATAAACAGGTTCGTGTTAAGTATTTCCGGCCAAAGTCAGGTCATCGAAAGAAAGATTCCAGAAAATTCGATTCAGGAGAAGGAGATCAAACAATAATATGATAAAATGGCTAAAAATAAAAGAAATAAAATAAAACTAAAAGGAAGGAAATACAATAAATGGCTGAATAAAAACAGCTTGAAATTCCGAAAAGCATTCAATTAAATTATTTTTCCCCATCCGATCATCGAAAATCCAAAATTCTGCGAAGACTAGTTAATTATCAAAAAATCCGTGAGAAAAATATAACACGGTATAAAAAATATCAAAATATTTCTGTTATTTTGTCTTTCGACAAAATGTGGTATTGAGACCACGAATTCCTTGTATGGCATATTAAATTATACACATTTTCTGCTGCATTTCACTTAAATTTATTTTCCCTGATTTTATATTTCTCATTCAATCAATTCAGTTCAATTTAATGTAGAAACTGAGTTAATTTGTCATGCTACTAAGTTTCAGATGTAACCAAATTGCAGCATCGTTAGGCTTAGTGGAACTTAAACAACCTTTAGTTAAACTGCATTCAATTATATAATAATTGTTAATTCTACAACCATTGCATGCAGATTAACTAAAGGCATAAAAACCTTAACCGGGACATAAGAACAATCTAATTCAATCCCTTTTAAAGTAAAAATGCTCAATTTACCAACACAGAAGAATAAAAAACTTATTTCACCGTGCCGGATGTATACCCACTCTGGTACCCGGTATATACATATATATATGTGTGTGAGTGTGTATATACATATATTTATAGCATACTTTTGGTGTGCTACGTGTTATAGCAGTCTCATGTGCAAAATTTCAACGTTCTAAGGCTACGGGTTTTTGAGTTATGACAGATACATACATTCGTAGGTACATAAGTACGCACGAATGTACAGACATCACCAAAAATCTTTTCTTAATCCAATTTAAATACATTTAGCAATCCGTTTTGGGTAAAAGAGTCCTGTATTCTGTCTGTACGTACAGATGAAGTACAAAAATATCATTCAAATAGGATCGAAAGCGGTCAAAATGGATATTTTCGCTGAGATACGATACGCGAAATATTTTGAGATTACAATACTTCCTTTACTTCGTACAAGGGAGTAAAAAGAATTTCTTGTCAAAAAAAATTAATTCATTTTCCATCGCAAACACGTTTATGTTAAAAATTTTGAAAAAAAATTCTGCGATTTTTTTTTAAATACATTTTAAAAAAATCTGAAGGGGTTCAGATTTTAAATTAAAGAGTCTTTTTTTAACATTTCGTGTGTTACCTTTATTTATTAAATATTATGTTCTTCGCACCTAAATCCATAAAATTCAGTTCAACAACAATATTGCAAAATAATTTTAAAATGAGCATATCTTCAGAATTCCCGATACACAGTTTCGCGCGCTGGAGATAAAAATGTTTTTTTTCTGTAAAACGTTGCCATTCCTCGCTTTGAAATCCTTCAGTTTGTTAATCAAAAATTCGTTAAATTTTTACAAAATATGAAATCGGTAATAAAACTAATTCCAAATTTCAAATTTAGGCTTCCAGATGCCAATATTCGCAGGAGAATTACATTACTCAAAATTGGATGGCTCTAGGTACCGTTGTTTTATCACAATGCGAGAAAGATACATACATTTATGAAGTTTCTTCATTATTTAATTGCTTTAAATATAATGCAGGGCGATAATATTTGATGGCAACAATTTGAAAAGTAAAACAACGCTTTTGGTGAATCCACACAAAATGCCAAAACGAGATGAATGGTCCTTCTGGGCAAATTACCCTTTTTGGCTCACAAGAATTTGTGAGAAAAACACTGAACACTAATTATAAAGCATTTGAAAAGTGTTTCGAAAAATTCAAATAAAAAAAGAGGATCGAAAATTAATTTCAATAATTGATCCAAACAAACAAAAAAAAACATAGAAAATGAATCAAATAATACTGTAAAAGAACCGGTTCATAAAGTTTCGTTTCCTTTGGTAACATCAAGTGTGCGAAAGTTCTAAGATCTTCGCCATGTCTTGTAAGACATGATAAAGACTGAGAAAGGGTATAAAGGGCCTTTTTATTTAACTCAAGTAAAAGCTAATAGAAAGCCCCTCTCGTGCTGCAAGAATAGCCAACATTTACCTGTGAGAATCTTTGAATTATCACTATTTCTTGTTAAGTACCATAGAGACAAGAAAGGGTATAAATGACCCTTTTGTGAATTTAAATAAAGTTTAACAGAGAGACCAATTGGTGCTTGAAGAAGTCAATAGTTATGGCTTAAATTAAAGATAATGGAGAAATTAAAACTAATAAAAATACGTTATGCAAACGGCTTTACAATTCCAATAATGCACAAGTTGGCTCAAAGATGGAGTGACAAGTCTAATGAGAGAAAACCGCCACACTGCAGAATACAGCTCTCAAGAGAATCAAATTAGCAATGTGGCCTTCAGCAGGGAGCACACGCTTTGATTCTACCCTCTAAAGCCTTCCTTTCAATACTCTGTACTTTCTACTTAATTTGAATACACGCGAGTTAGAAATTTACGTTCTGGCAGGAAAATTAGAAACGAGGAGTACAGAAAAGCACATTAGCATAAAATAACTCGTTGGTAAAACTAAATGAAGTCTTATACGTTGTATATTAAAAATTTGATGTATACACCACATGACTTCCTTGTACGGAATATTAAATTATACGCATTTTTTCTTTCATTTCATTTAAACTTATTGGATAAGTCTACTTTGTCGATAGCGCATAAACCACAATAGAATAAATACCCTCTTTAAAATTCACTATATTTGTTTACTATAGTGACTCTCCGACGCTAGGTTCACTTAACAGAGGAACATCTCATTCATTTTTTAACTCAGAATGCACAAAAAGTTACATCATTCGAAGAAATATCTGATCGTTGCCACATGTTCTTTTCAAATATACTATAATAAATCTAAAACAATGCAAAAAAGAAATTAAACAAACAAGAAAAATGGAAACAGTTTTTCCACAGACGATTCAGTATTTTTCATTCAATTAATTCAGTTCTCACAAGGCAAAAATACATAAAAACGCGACAAGGCAAAAATACATAAAAACTCAAAACGTCTTCATTAAAAATTACGAAATATATCTTAAACTCTTATTTCCTCGAATAAATTCCAGAATGGGTTAAGCATGATTTAATTCGCAAATAATAAAAGAAGACGTTATCTTTGCTGTTGCGAAGCTTAGTTTCTCTAGATTGGCAACAAGTCCATACATATTTTCTTTCCGGATGTTTTTTGGAAGTCGGCTAAGTTTTAAATGTAAACAAGTACGGCTACTTTCGTAAAAATAATTAAGCTTAACCTCACTTGAACAAGTTTTAAAATTGTTGATAATTCTATAAATATTGCATGGGGATTTATTAAAGCCATAAAAATCTGAACCGAAAGAAAAGAACAACATAATTCAAACATTTTCAAAGCAAAAAATGCACAATTTACCAATATATAAGAATAAAATATCTGAGCTCACTGAGTCGAGTAACAGAGTGGGTATATATATATATATATATATATATATATATATATATATATACATATTTTTATATACCTTTGATGTGGCCGATTGCCACCAAAAAAGGGAGGTGCACGTCTATATGTTTTAGCAGTGCTATATACAATACTCCAACGTTGTGAGGGTACTCTTTTTTGAATTATACGAGGTACATACATAAGTACGTACGTACCTACGTAAATACGCACAGACGCCGTGAAAAAAATCTTATCAGAATCCATTTTAAATCAGTTTTATAATTTTTTTGGGGGAAAAGAATCTTTTATTCTATCCTTACGTCGAGATGTCACGCAGAAACATCATTAAATTGCATTCGATAACTGTCAAAATGGATATTTTCGTTGAAATATGATAAACAAAATTTTCGCGATTACAATACTTCCTTTTTACTTTGTACAAGGAAGTAAAAATTGGCTGAAATCTACTTTGCGTATTTTCTTTGCGGATGTTTTCTTGGAAGTCGAGCAATGGTACGAAAAACTTCCATTATGCTCGTTACCAATAGCTTTCGATTAAAAACTGAAGAGCAATACCCTAAATATATACTTCTGCGAATGTGAGAATTCTCTCAAATTCGATCAATACGCAAGACTTAAATCACTTATACTATAAATAAGCGCAGCAAGAAACGATCTCGGCTAAGGATAATTAGGGAACATTATTAGGAACTATTTTCAATAAACCTCATTTTTTTTTCCACCGTCCTACCAGAAATAGGTTTGAGGCTCTGATTTCGAATTCGAACGAGTCAAGTGAGTGGTATTAGAAATCTCTAATGATCATTATCTGTATCAATTCTAGACACTCGAACGTTTCGTTTATTATTGCTGTCGTGCATTAAAATGAATTTCCAGAGTAAGAACTGGCAAATCGGGTTGCCTCTATTACCCCGAAATCTCAACCAATTTAGTTGACTTGCATTTCTGAGAAACACATTTTCAGTAAACAGATTTTTAAATAGACTCTTAATAACGTTGCTAGTCAATTATTTCTGCTTAAAAAGGGGAATTACGAATTTGGGCAGTAGAAGCTAACATTCCCAATTATTAAACGTTTTAAATTCTGAAGTTATTAGCAGATGCTGGAAAAGGTATATAGCTCTCTTCAGGGGTACTTAAATGGTTTGATAGATCACTTTACACAAATGGAGAATTGAAGAGTTTCTATTCAGGTCACTTCAAGCACGTAGGAAATTTTAAAATTTCTCTTTAAATCACTTCGTGATGCTGAACTTGAAGATGCTTAAACTCTTAACATATATATACGGCTGGAGTAAATGTGATGAGTATTAAACTATTATCAACAAATAAACTTGGTTTTTAAATGAAAGCTTTGCTGTAATAGGTACAGTAGTTTGTAGGAGTATGGTATCTGATACGTTATAGATATATCAATGTTATGATCATTTATTTGATTGAGTAAAATTTGGATGGAGCACTTGTTATGAAATTATCAGTATTTAATGATTTCACTCCAAATACAGTTACAATTAGAATTTTACTTATTTATTTATTGACTTCTAAAATAGCTAATTTCTTTAATAGCTCAGCGAACTAGCATTTCCCGGTTTCCGACCGTTGTAAATAAAAATAAAGATAATATTCAATGAATGAGGCCTAAGATTTCCATTTTCTCCCAAATGGTAAATATGCATTTCTTATCAGAGTAACAAAAAATTATTATATTATTAACAAAGAATATTAAAGTCATTTAAAAAATCTGAAAGCTTTCAGATTTTATATTATATTAGACATTTATTATTTAGATTTTATATTATTATATATTTTTATAATATATTTTTTAACTTTTTGTGTGTTACCTTTATTTATTAAATATCATGTTCTTCGCACCCATAAAATTCAGTTCGACAGCAATATCACTAAATATTTAAAAACAGCATATCTTCAGAGTTACCGATACACAGTCTCTCGTACTGGATATAATTTTTTTTCGTATAGTGTTGCCATTGCTCGGTTTGATATTGTTGAAATTGTTATTCAGAAACTCGTTAAAATTTTTGCAAACTATGAAATAGGTAAGGAAACAAATTCCAAATTCGGGCTTCCAGATGCCCATATCCGAGTGGAGGACTACGTTATTCATAACTGGATGGCTGTAGGTACGGTTGTTTAATTACAGTACAAGAAACATACGTATATTTACGGAGATTCTTCAGCTGCACAAATATGAAATCTCTACATATAATAAAAGGAACAGTTTATCTGTCTGTGTGTGTGTGTGTCTTTCGTTCGTATTGCGCGTAAGCTAATAGACCCAAGGTTACGAAATTTACCATAGGTTTCACTGCCCCTCCAAGCGATGTTTTCAAAATTCAAATTATATATATTTTTTTTAATTTTATGTTTTTTGTTGAAATCGCGTTAAATCGATGGCACGAAGCAACAATGGCACGCAGCCATTGTTGCTGATATATCACTGTTGCGGTAGTTGCTGATATCAGCACTGAAAAAATGAGGGAGATAATTCTGTGCAGTTTTTAAATTTAATGTTTCTCATGGATACTGGACTAGTATGGATACTGGATACTGTCTAGAGGTACTTGGATATGACGTTTCTCGAGTTTGCGGAAATGACGTTTATTTTTCAGTACATTTAAAAGCCAGACGAAGGCTAAAAAATAATAAAAAAACTCCAAATTCGGCCTTCCAGATGCCCAAATTCGAGTGGAAGACTACATTGTTCAAAATTTGATGTCTCTAGGTACCGTTGTTTTTTACAATGCGAGAAACATACATCATACAGATTCTTCATTATTTAATTTAATTAAATATACTGCAGGGCTCTAATATTTGGTGGCAACAATTTGAAAAGTGAAACCCCGTTTTATAGTGGACGACGCAAAATGCCAAAGCGAAATTAATAGGCCTTCTGGGCAAATTATCCCTTTGGACTAATAACTCTACCTGTATTTCTTAATAGCAGTTATCAAGAACCCTTTATGCAATGAATAAAATACATTTCTAACATTATGTTATGTACCATTTGATAAGTTTATAATTTTATCTCATGCGTATAGATGCATCAAATATAAAACCTGCTGATAATAACGACATTTTACAGCACCATATAGATTGGTAATCATTTATCTATACGTTTTCTCATTTTATGCAACTAGTAATGTTCTTTTCAGTATCGTGATATTTTCCTGATTTCTTTACATTCGATAATGAAATGCATAAAAAAGAGCCAGATTAATTTTTAAATATAATATTATACTTTTCTGTCGAGTTTAAAATTGTATTTAGCAGCAGATATTTCATTTTATCTGTTGGGAACAGCAAACATTATTTTTATTTACTTAATGATAAAGTGACCTATGATGAATTAGATTATAACCTAGAATTTTCAGTGCGCAAGTTATCTCATTTTTGTCCCTTGTACGAAGTAAAAGAAATATTGCAATCGCGAAAAATTTCGATTATCACATATTTCATCGAAAATATCCATTTTGACTGCCCTCGAATCCATTTGAACAATGCTTTTGCGTGACACCTGTACGTATGGACAGAACAACGACTCTTTTTTACGAAACTAATTTTAAAATGGATTCCAAAGAGATATTTTCTTGATGTCGGTATCTCGCATAACTGAAAAACAAGAAGCCGCAGTAATTTTATATATAGGACTGCTATGACACGTAGTTGTGCAATTCCCTTTTTCCTTATAATTAAAGGCATGTAAATACACATAAAAACATATATATGTATAATATATATATACACCAACTCTCTTACTCGAACTGGTGAGCTCAGTGTTTTTATTATTATTATTATATGCTGGTAAATTATGCATTTTTTGTCTTAAAAGTCACAGAATTATGTTGTACTTGTGTTCCGGTTAAGAATTTTATGCCTAGTGCCATAAAGCTACACGAATCATTTTAAGGCGCAGTTGGCTCCCAATCTAACCGGCGCGGACATTCACTATTACCAAGCCGGCTTCTGCGTTATTGATCCCTGGCTCAACTTCCGATGAAGACATGTTTGTTTGTTTGTATAACATTTTTACAGCATGGGGAACTAAAAATCTGTGCAACTAAAACCACCCCAAGAAGTAGTAGTAGAAGAAACGGAGATTCTGCCGCACCCCAGAATGCTTTTGATCAAAATTATGCAAAATATGGACAAAGTGACACTCTCATCTAATTTGCCAAAGCTTGTGGCAATAAAAAGCGCTCTCCTTCTCTTAGGCGAATAAATTCACGAACCAAATCTAATTCTGATTCAGATGAAGAGAATAAGAACAAAAACATATAATTTGTACATATCAAAAGACACAAATCCGCTTAAGTAATAGAGAGAAAACATGTCTTCTTCTGCAGTGTTTAAAATTAAAATTATTCATACCTGCATATGAATGATATGATTCTTACCTGCATAATACTACTTTAAAAGAGGATTATAAAATTAGCTCATTCTTTTCTAGGAAAATTATTTAAAAAAATACAAAAATTTAAAACTTTCATATTTATTAAATCCAAATAAAACAGTTAAACGGATAATTTCCGTTCAACTTTTGTTAAGAACACGAAAAAAAATTCATTAAATTGAGAAATTTGTTAAAAATAGCAATATTTAAAGCAGAACAATTTTTATGAACTTTCAATGTGATTACTTTTAATTATATGCATTCTATATACTACTCTACTGCTATTTATAGCTTCCATGATCTTTTAGAGTAAGAAAGAAATAAATGGCAATAAAAAAAACTGAAATGTTTCAGATTTCAACGGTCATCCAAAAGGGTTTTTTTACTCTCTTGCTGAGCTAGTAGTCTACTAGTCTCATGTTACATTCTCTCCTATTAATCCAATTTTTTTGTCTTTTTAGCTTTATTATTAAGCGTCATTTTCTTCGCATTTATGCCATATACAATTTAACAGCAAAATAACAAAAATTTTAAAATTAGCATATCAGTACACACTGACTACCAATAAGTATTTGGACACCTATTGCAAATGACGATATCTGCGGTCCTAAGGTACGTCACGGACTCCGCCGGTGTATATCGTGTAGGAAACAGCATCGGCTTTAGTCGCATGCAAGATGCCTCGCAGTTCGGAGCTCTCTGATTTCGAGAAAGGTATAATTATCGGGTATCACAAATGTGGCCGATCCTTAAGGGACATATCTAGCGATCTCAAGTACCAAAATCGAGAGTGGCCTATGTGATTAAGAAGTGGAAGGTGAGCGGTGATTGTCGGAATGTGCCCCGAATCGGCAGAAAAACGAAACTGGGAGATAGAGACCGACGAGTGCTGTCCAGAGAAATTCGGAAGAACCACACCCAACCGATGGCCCTCATCCGCGAGGAGTTTCAACAGGCATCCGGGAGTATTGTTTCAATGAATACCATCTGTAAGGAAGCACATCTGCTTGGTTTTCATGGTCGTGTTGCTGCCCATAAGCCTTTGATCACAAAGTCTAATCGCGCTGCTCGGTTAATGTGGTGCAAAGCACATCGAAATTGGACCGTAGATCAGTGGAAATGGGTTCTTTGAAGTGACGAATCAAGGTTCACCCTTTATCGTTCGGATGGCAAGGTCTGGGTCCGGCGTCTACCTGGAGAACATCTCCTGCCAGAATGCATTGTGCCAACAGTCAAGCTCGGCGGAGGTGGAATTATGGTCTGGGGGGGTTTCTCCTGGTATAGGCTGGGACCCTTGGTCCCCATTCATGGTAAGTTCAACTCCGATGCATACTGCACTATTTTGGATGACAATGTGCTTCCTACGTTGTGGCAGTTTTACGGGTTGGACCCCTGTTACTTTCAGGACGCCAATGCCAGTTGTCATGTTTCGACGTTAGCCAAGACTTGGTATGGTGCCAATGGAGTTCATCGAATGGACTGGCCTGCCCAGAGTCCAGACCTGAACCCTATCGAGAACCTCTGGGACGAGTTGCATCGCCGAATTCAGGGGTGCACTACCCGTGCAAAATCGGTGAAGGAGCTTCTATGTCTTCTCCAAGCCGAGTAGAAGAAAATACCACTAGCTGTCATACAAAGACTTGTGGAAAGTATGCCCCGAGGGTCCACGCTGTAATTACCTCTCGTGGAGGCTCTGCCAACTATTGATTTTGAATAAAGTTAGTTTTTCTTTTCTATCACAGGTGTCCAAATACTTATTGGTAGTCAGTGTATATTTAGAATTCCGGATGCAGTGTTAAGTATTCGCATAAACATTTTCTGTTTTCTTTTCTTTTCTTATACTTTTCTCAGCTTAACATACCAATGTTCAGTTTCCTCAGTAACATCGCCTTACAAAACTTTTTTTTGTCTTTTTATTATTAAAATTTTGTGCGTTTACTTTATTTATTAAATATCACGTTCGTGGCACTTAACGCCCCATAACATTCGATTCTACAGCAAAATCACAAAATATTTAAAAACAGCATATCTTTAGAATTTCCGACTGACAGTCTTGCGTGCTGGAGATGAAAATGTTTTATTCCATACAGAGTTACCACTGTTCGCTTTGAAATAGCTAAGTTTATTAATCAAAAATTCTTTAAAGTTTTACAAAATATGAAATAGATAGTAAAACAAACTCCAAATTCTGGCTTCCACATGCTCATTTGGGTGGAAGACTATGTTGTTCGAAATTTAAGTACCGTGAGAATGCAAGAAACATGCATGCATTCATGCAGATTCTTCATTATCTAATTCCTTTAAATATAATACAGAGCGATAATATTTGGTGGCAAAAATTTCAAAAGTGATACGCCGTTTATAGTGATTCAACGCAAAATGCCGTTTCTATACTAATATCCCATTCGGAACTAAAGTTCCGTTTGGGCTAAAAAATGATCCATGAAAGCATTTTGTAAAACTTAAGACTCTTCATTTTGGCAAGACTAATTTTCTTAAAAAAAAAAACAGTGGAAAATAATTTCACAGGTCACGTGACACTGAAGTCTCCGATGGCTACTTTTGATCTGGTTTAATTACCTCTGAGATGAGGAAGTTTTAATGAATTGTTAAATTGTATATATTACTTAATTATTACAGAAGTTCCGCAGTATATTTATTCCGAGCTAGGAGTTTTGTAATCTTGTAACCTTATTTACCTTACTTAATTCATAAAACTTATAGGAATCATGTAATAATTTCTTACATTTCAAATTTTCAGCAAACGTGTTAAACTTGAGAGTATATCTCTTTGTTTAAGGCATGATTATTTATGAATTATTACGCAAGTGAAGAGCATATAAACTTCATAAAATTATTTTCAAGCAAACCCAGAAATTTACAGCAATCGTCTGATATTTACGTTTTATGGAAAATTAAACTTTCAATCGACGATAATTGCCTGAATAAAATTTTTTCATGTCTGTCTAACCTCGTTCGAAAATGTAAACACACTACATTTAGATATCTTTTCTGTCGAAGGGAAAACTCTGAGGCTAGAAGAATTGTTGTTCATTTGCTATGCACGTTTTTCCTTGAAAACATTTTTTACACGAGATGTAAGTAATACTTTTGTAATATCCGAATTCAAAGAGCATTCAATTCTTTAAAACAAGGTAATAACATATTAACACTTGTTATTTGTACAAAAAGAACAGATTATGTTATTTACTAAACATTACCAAGCGCCATGTATGAGATAATGAGGCCGAGAATTTAAAGCACATCATCAATTTATTAAAAAAGGAACTCATTAAAAATTTAACATTTTGCTAACTCTTAATTACTGGACGCTAAGATAAAGTGATCAGCAAAAATCAGCACAAATCTGAAAAAAATATTGATTAAATTTTAATGAAGCCTGACACTTAAGGTGATAAAACCTCGTCAGCAGTATCAGCCAGTTATTGACTCTTCCTAATACCATCCCATGCTTATATAAAAAAAAAAGTCACTCCGCTCACATTTTAATACTTCGACAGACACGTGAATAATCTACGATTAAAGCGATAAGCGGTTTAACAGGAGTTAAGCTACTACATAGGGATTTGGAACCCATTGAATTAAAACTTTGCTCCCGTGAGACCCTTTCATAGAAAGGAATCCAGTCACGTACATATTCTTCTCCCCACAGAAATATATAAGCGTTGAAACAGAAAGAATCTCTAAAACACGCATCATATTGGCTCATTATTCCCTCCCCTCTGAGCAAACTTATACAAATATGCGTTTGGGGTAGATTTCGAAGAATATAACTTTTATCGTTGTTTTGTTTTGTATGAATTCCGATCTCTTTAGAAGCAAAACATAAAAAAAACCTGTATTGGGTTTTATGTTCAGAGTGATTACATATATTCTTTTATCTTTGTTATTTAACCGAAAAAAATCCGATGTGGACAATTAGGCGGCCTGTTAAACGGCCTGCCAAATTAGATTTTAAATCTTATTTTCTTGAATTGTTCTAACTTATTTAACCAGTCCCTCGATACAAGTTGAAAATGACATCAAAAACTGCAAGTTTTGAAATTAAATATACCGATCAACTTTTATCCCTCTGGAGTTAAACTTCTTGTATTTTTACTTCCTTGTATAAGGTAAAGGAATTATTGTAATCCCGAAAAATTTTGGGTATTATATTTCAGCGAAAATATCCAATTTGCCCGCTCTCGAGAGTCCATTTAAACAATGCTTTCACGTCACATCTGTATGTAGAGACAGAACAAAGGACTCTTTTTCCAAAAAGGTTTTAAAAATGAATTTAAAATGGGCTCAGAAGAGATTTTTTTCGTGGCGTTTGTACGTACGTATGTATGTATCTCGCATAACTTAAAAACGAGCGTACTCAGAACATTGAAATTTTGTATATGGAACTGCTATAATATGTAACTGTGCACCTCCCTTTTTGGTTGCAATCGGTCGCGTGTATTAGAGTGGGTACTAACATATACCAATCTAATACATGACGGTAGCTAACAGAGTGGCAACGTCATGCATTAGAGGCGGCTAACACAATAACATATATATATATATATATATACCCACTCTTGCCGCCTCGTGAGCTCAGTTTTTTTTTAATTCTGATATGTTGGTAAATTGTGCATTTTCTGTTTTAAAAGTGATTGAATTATGTTGTCCTCATGTTCTGGTTAACGTTTTATGCTTTTATCTAACTTTCATACAATAGTAGTACCATTATCAACAATTTAAAAGTTGTTTAAACGCCACTAAGCCTAACGACACCGCGATTTGTTTACATTTAAAAGCTTTTCATAGAATAGTGAATTAAATCAGTTTCTGCACCTTCAGTGTCTTTTTGCCGAGTGAAAACAAGTAAACTTCAGTTTCGCACAGAAATATCTGCTCTCCTGCCCGCCAGCCAAACAGCTTGTTTTTGTGTAAAAACTTTAATTTTAATTGTAAAATTGTTTTTTAAACTGTTTTAACTGTATTGGTGTTTTATGCTTTTCAGTATTTTACAATTTTTAATGAAGATGTTTAGAGATTTTTTGCATTTTCGCCTTGCCTCGAAGTGACAACTGAATTAATTAAATGAGAAATATGTATACAATGAAATTTGAAGAAATAAGTTTAAATGATTTTAAATGTAGCAAAATTATGTAATTTAGTAGGCCGTGCAAGGATATCATGTAGTGTGCACATCAAATTTTTGCTTTTTCATAACGCGTGTAACGCTATTCCAAATAAGCATAGTAACCGAGAGACCGTATTACAAGTTAGATTTCGTTTTTTGTCCAAAATTATTTTTTTTAATTTGATATTGCCAAAACATTCCAAATGGACACTGCCAAATTTTCTCATTTAAAACACTTCTGTAATTCGAAGTATATGACTAAGACCGACAATTGCAAAAATAAAGGCCAGAAAAGGAAGTTTAAGCCGGATAATTTGAGTGGGGATATATATATATATATATATGCATATATATTTAAATTATTCAATTCAGTTCCTCAGTTAATTTTAAACTTACAGAAACATAACTTACTTTAGCAGGAAAAAAGAAATATTATTGTTAGATTACTTGACCCCCTCTTGGTAATGCAAGGAGTCTGAAATTAATAATATTGGTTTTTCGTTTCATATTTTATATTTTATCACTGTTTATTATTTTATTTAAATTATATATTTCTTTCAAACAGTTATTTTAATCAATCCGATTTCAATTTAAAGGCCTTTATACTTAACTTAAGAAGTTTTTAATATAATTATAATGAGTAATAAATTTTTATCTTAATTTACTTTTTTTTGCCTGTTTAGTTTTAATTCAAACTGAATAAATATTCATTAACCAACATCTTAGCAATAACGTGTACAGGAAATGTTTTAAAGTTTTTTTTAAATATTTCCCATTTTAAGTAGTGTGCATATAATTTAAGTACTGCCGACTGCAATAAAAAAGGAGGTGCAAAACTTAGCATATTAGAGCTATCTCATATACAAACCTTCAACATTCTACGCCTAAAAGGTTGAGATATGTGAGATACATACATACGTATGGACGTACAGATGTCAGGAAAAAAAAATCCGTTTTACAATCTGTTTTGGAAAAAATCTGATGTATACACCACATGACTTCCTTCTACGGAATATTAAACTATACGTATTTTTCCTACATTTCATTTAAACTTATTTCCTCTAATTTAATTAGAGATATATTTCTCATTCAATTAATTCAGGTCTTACTTCGCGAAAAGGCAAAAACACATAAAAACTCACAATATCTTCATTAAAAATTGAAAAATATAGAAAAACATAAAACACCAAATACAGTTAAAACAGTTAATAAATTAAATTTAAAAAAATAAAAAAATTAAAGCTTCGATTTTTATCTCCTTAGTTGTTCAAGTACAGCTTGCTTTGCGAAAATATCAGTTCTTTCATTCACAATTATTATATACTTTAGTCCATGTTATTATAAATTTTTTTTTGTTGTTATTCATTATGGTTGAATCTGTGTTGTTAATGGCGAGTTAGAATGTTGATTTTTAATCGGAAACATGGTCATAATTCGGAAACATATCTGTTTCCAAATTTTTGAAAAAAACTTTTAATCGGAAACATGTCTGTCAGTTACAATATGGATATTATTGGTTAGAAGATTTAGTAGAAGGTTCTGAACGTGCTTTTATGTTCATATATGTTAAATAAAAAGGTTTATTTTAAATCTTTCTTAGCCTTTGTAATTACTTTCATGCATAGCCATAATTCCTTTTACGTCTGTCTAAGTTTTAGACTATTTAACTGTTACCATATAAAGCAAAACCCTATAAGGAATCAAATTATGTGAAAGCCTCAAGGACCGTGGAAAGGAGATATATGAGGCTCGTCACAGTATTACTAGGAAGCACATGAACTAAATAACGCTTTAGCGAACCACAAATGTGCTTTAATTTACCGATTTCATTCAATTACACTAGATTATGGTAAAAATGCGATTTGCTTAAGGATAGGGATTTGTGGAAGGCTTTGTAAGGAAAACTGACCCGTATACATGTTACGTGTGTGAAAGCCATGGAAACAGCTGGCCCATTCCTCCGGATTTGAAACCAGATTTAATTATATATATTTAACAGTTTACCGCTCAGCCATTAGTGGGCCGAGTTTTAACGAATCATATCAATTTTATGACAATAATTTATAGATTTTTAAATACATCTTTACACTTAGCCTTGGCTAGCTGTAACTAGGTATATGCTGCAACGTAGCATTGTGATTTATACTGAAATCTGAGGTTTTAATGTAATTATGTGTAAATAATATATCCAACCGTTAAGATTATTGCAAATTTTGTATACCTTATAATTATGCAATCCACATGTAATTGCGTCATAGTTTGAAAATATTTAACATTGCTCTAAAGAATTTCTGTAGAATACCTTGTTGGGACAGCTTCTAATGAGAGCCGACTGTGCGTCTAAAGAAGGTACAGTAGCGCGGCAGAGCAATACCTGTAAAATCACCAACGAAGTTCTGGTGTTCCTTCCGTTTTTCCCTGCTAGGAACCTACCTAGGTCCTAGCAGGTGTCCTAGCTAGGTCCTACCTAGTCCTACCTAAGTGTCCAATCGCTTAATGGCCTGTAAAATACCTCAAGATGTAATTAGTGATTACCTGAATAAAATAAAGATGTACGCATGTCACAGATTAATATCAAATAACTTTCATTAGACCACAATTCGTAGCTTTATAGCTTAAAAAAGATAGATACTAAATTTGTACCGTCCACCAATCTACCTTTCGCTATGTGCAACCGCTAATAATCTTACAACACTTCAACTAAACCTTACCCAACCAATTATAAAAGATGACATAAGACAGCATGGAACTTGACGCGCGATTTCAAAATTACGTCTATTTACTTACAAATAATAAGTGCCTGAGAAGCTCAAATCTTTACAATATTTATAATGAATTAGGAAAAGTTAACTTTATGCTTGTATTTTCTACATCTCATCAACAACTTTCCCGAAGTAAGTATGACCAAGTGGTTTAAATGTAACACCTTGGTACCAGATACCTGATTCAGAACGACTTTACGTTTCGGAACCGTGTGCATCGAATGCGATTCATAGGTTTTGTATTGCTTGAAACCTTGTGAGTCCCCGGTTCCTAACAAATGAACAGATTTTATACGGTTAAAAGTATTTCTACGGCCTCAGAAAGTTCCTCCGTATTCTTGGTTTTAGTCTTCTGGGAACGTTTTCCCCCAAGTTTTGTATGATTTTAATATGCATTTCCCTGCAGTAACTTTTAAGTAATTATTAATTGTGGTAAAGTAAAACTAAGTACTGGACTGATTGTTTTAGGATGAGTGGCCAAGAAAACGCTAGACTTAAAGACGTTCAAACAGAGTTTTTCACCCGATTTTGCTTTACAGTCAATGTGTTAATTAACGAGCGTTAAAATTTAGCTAAAATTATTATATAAACTTTAATGTCCTCTTTAACCTTGAAAGAAAACTTTTATTATAAATCCCTGAAAATAAATCTTTGTAACTCGTAATATAAGTTGTACAGTGTACGTAATATGTAGTTGTTGTATCAGTTATTAAAATACTACTCATGTTTACTTAAAAGATAAATACTACATACTGCTCACTCATAAGCATGATCGTAGAAAAGTTAAGATTTTTGATGCCAAGAGACGTGAAAAATGAGCAATGCCCTCGCTGGGACTCGAACCTAGGATCATGCTTAATCTCGAATACGCGCCGAATGTGCTGACCATTACATCACGAAGGCATGCTAAGAAGGCGGGAGAAATACCTTACATACTCACCCTTTTAAAGAGCGACTGGGGATTAGGGGACCCAGTCGCCAAATCCTGATGGGGGAGAATCATCATCCACCGCCTTTTTAATTCGGGCGCCACCGTAGAGTCATTATGTTATTTTGAAGCAAGAGACATGAAAAATGGGCAATACCCTCGCCGGGATTCTAACCTGGACCTCTCGAATGCGCGCCGAGTGTGCTGGCCATTACACCACGAGGACATGCTAAGAAGGCGGGAGAAAATATCTTAAATGCTATGCAAGCTAAATGAGAATTTTAAAAATACGGAACTTGGTAAGAAAATTACTGTTATGCACCGTAGCTGAAAATCAAACATAATTACCTTTCAAACGCAAATAGTTCTCATTCGTGCATCTAATAAAATTAAACCTTTTGCGCTGTAATAAAATTAAAAAGATTAAATAAATATATAGACGCTTGTGATCGATAATTTTCTAAAAAGTGTTGTTATTATCACCAAATATTATTCCGAAGTAAATAGAAAATAGAATAATTAAACAGTTAGAAAGGCTTACAAGTAAGAGGAATTGTCTAACCGAAACGCACAACACAAAGCCTAAGAAACGAATTTTGTTGATTACAGTCATAGGACAAATATTAAATCTTCTTACAATTGATAAGTAAACAAAACGTTGTTAGGAAATACACATTATTTTTAAATAACTCATAATATTATGCTAATAAGTTATACTCTCAAGATAAGTTAAAGATCATTTTCGTTGTAGACTGGCAACAACTGCCAGTTTTATTTTCAAATGTAGTTTTTCCTAAAAATAAAAACAAAACGTTCAGATGCTTACATAATCGAATAAAAATAAATAAATGAATAAAAACAGCAACTGAATGAT
>KK112047.1:190176-209831 GCA_000611955.2 Stegodyphus mimosarum | reverse complement strand
CTTCTTCGCATGAAGAAGAAATGAATTTCCATTGTGGATTAATAACCTATTTTCTTTGCGAGTGAAGAAACCATGTAAAAATGTAAACTAAATGTTAGTTTTCTGTACATTAGTTGCCTCATATAAAGTAAAGCATAAAAAATAATTCTCTGCTAAAATATCTGCGTTAAATTATTATGACAAATATCATTGCTCTTATAATACTACGTTATTAAATTGCTATACTTAATTTTTATCAATTGTAATAAAATAACACGAGCTGCAGATATAATTTTCTCATACAGATTCCTTGAGACCTGAAGGTTATTTTTAGTGTTCCTGTAAGGTTAAAATTCAACTATCGCTAATGTATTAATCGACACTGTTTTGCAAGCACACCAACGATAGGGAAGCTAAAAAATATCTTTCAATTTTGCGCAGATGTCGATTCAGTGCGGCTATTCAACCTATACTAGAAACTGATCCTATGCAGGTGTCCTAAAAAAATTAAATAAATAAAAAATTTAAAAGCGTTTAGATGTTACATTACGCCCAAAGTGGCGTTTTTAACGTTTACTGGGTTATCTTTATTTGTTAAATATCATGTTCTTCCCACTTAAACCATGAAATCCAACTCAACAGTAATATTGCAAAATAATTTTAAAATGAGCATGTCTTTAGAACTTCCGATACACAGTCTCGTGCGCTGGAGATAATTTTTTTTTCGTACAGTGTTGTCATTGCTCGCTTTGAAATCGTTGAGTTTCTTAATCAAAAATTCGTTTTAGAAGCTATAGCTGCTTCTACATCCATTTCCGCTCTAGGTCAAGTGTTACAAAATATGAAATAATATGAAATCGATAATAAAAAAATTCCATATTCCAAAATTGGGCTTCCAGATGCCCATATTCGAATGGAAGGCTACGGCATTCAAAATTCGATGGCTCTAGGTACCGTTGTTTTATCACAATGCAAGAAACATACATACGTTTATGCAGATTCTTCATTATTTAATTCCTTTAAGTATAACACAGGGCGATAATATTGGGTGGCAACAGTTTGAGAAGTGATACGGACATTTACAGTAACTTGATGAAAAATGCCAAAACAAAATTAATAGTCCTGAGCTAACGCTCCTTTGGGCTAACATTAATTTCAACAAACTCTTCCCTTCTTGGCCGTGCGCCGGTATTAATTATAATGACGATTACACGCTCGTTTCGATTTTATGCAGTGCTAGTTGATATTGATGTAGACTCAATACTGCATTGATGCTATCTATCATGTGGCCGTGATTGCCTTGTGTAAGTAGGAAATGTGTACTAATCATCTTACTCATCATAGAATCATTAAAAAAGTTTCTTTTTTAGCATTCCTTTTAGAGTCCTTTACTGTTAACAAGTAGCTGGGATAGTTTACCGTAAAAAGATAGCTAGGTCGATCGCATGCTGCTGTTAATATTTTGCGCCGGTGGTACTTCTACGCCATATGTCGGTGTTATGCATTGTTGGCCCTAAAAAATGTTAATCCTATGTGGTGTCGATTCAAAGCACCGTCGATCCTATGAAAAGTTGCACGCCATTTTTTTTCTTTGTCTTGCCTGTAAAATAGTTTTTTTAGCATATCTCATTTACACGCAGGGAAGTTGCTGTAGTAGGTTTGCCGCAAGAGATAAGTTGCATTTACATACTAGTATGTACATGCATTCAAATTACGAAAAATAAATGCGGACTTTTCGCGATTATGAAGGCATGACGCATTGGTAGTTAAATTGTCATAAAGATATTATAGACTTGAAAATAAAATTGACAAGAAAGCATACCCCTATTGATTCGGTGTGAGCAAAGAGATTCAGCAAGAAAAAGTACTATTCTGGAAGACATTAGCACATTATATAAGGTATGGGATGAGGAATAAAACAGAGACGTTGAAACTGAGAAACTCGTGAAAGAACTGCAACAAAATGAAAGGAATTTTGCAAGAGGATTTAGACAACATTCTAGTTGAAATGGTGCAAATAACAAAAGAGAAACTTTAGGATAAAGAAGTGATATATAGACTGCTTAAAAATAAAGAGAAATTACAAGAGAAAGAAATTCATTAGAGAAAATTCTCCAACCAAAATTTATGTAATAGGTTATGTTAATGTGAATACAATTATTGTATAGAATTTATTTGTAAACCAGCCACAATATGGGCATGTAAAAATTCAAGAATTATTAATAAATATTAGACAAAGGCGGACGTGGGCAAAACCGATTAACTGTAATGGTACGGGTGCGGTGCTCATGTCCTCCGTGACTACTACTACTACTACTACTACTACTACTACTACTATTACTACTACTACTCTTACTACTACTACTCTTACTACTACTACTCTTACTACTACTACTACTCTTACTACTACTACTCTTACTACTACTACTCTTACTACTACTACTCTTACTACTACTACTACTAGTACAAGAGATAAGTTTATTATATTGTTGCGTTTATACGGATTCGTAGATTTGAGAGTATCCGATGAAAACACGATGCAGAACAATAAAAAGCACAATTTATTTACAGGAATCACTATTTACAGCACAGTTCCAAAATCACCTTTAAAAGCGTCGAAAATCTACAATAACTACGCTGAAACAATCAGCAACACAGCTTCAGGCTGTAACTGTACAGGTAGCTTCACGGCAACACTAAACTTATAATAAACACCGTGGAACACTCACCAATACACTGTCAAGCTATACTGTAAAGGTAGCTTCACGGCAAAGCACTATCTCGATTGCTTTCCGTTCACCAAAACTCTCGCGTAGCTTAGCAGCTATTCTCACAATAATCACAACGCTCACAGTACTTCACAATCTCTTCGCAAATAACTCGCAACTCAACTAACTAACTCGCAACTCTGCAACAACTAACTGGCTCTCAGAAACGCAAGGGTTTATATAGCTTTTCTTTAAGTTCGACACGTTTCGAGAAATATCTCGACAGGAAGTTATTCTAGAAGCTTCCCGATTGGACCATGGGATATCGCCAATTTGGTCGCCAAATGGGCGATAAAGTCGCCAATCTGGCAACCCTACCATACACTATTTTATGGCAACCCTAGTGCTATACCGGAAAGCTTACATACAGGCGCAACCGCCGAATTTTTCGTAACAATATTTAGCTTCAAGAGATAGTTACTGCATATCTTTCTAAAATCTTTTAACCATTGGAAAGACTTTAAGACTATTTCTACGACGTTTCTTATGATCTAATAATAAATATCATTTATCAAAAAATTTTAATATGTAACCTCTCTGTTTTTGATATGCATGGTGTCTAATGGTTAGTTTATTTAATCACGGCAAAACTTGAGAGCTATCTGCCTAAGACGAAGATGCCTTCGTGGAAGACTTTCTAAGGAAAATCACGCATACCTGTTACGCGTGATGAAAGGAACGAAAACGTCCATGCAGTCAGCTCGTTCGCCGGGATTCAAACTCCGGAACGAACTAACGTTCAGCGTCTTTACCGCTCGATCGCTGGTGGACATCGAGCCTATTGTGTCTACAGGCGCAAGATGCAAACTTAAAAACGGAAAAACTTTATACACTAATTGGTGTAAGAAAAATTTTCCCCAAATTTTTTAATTTTAATATTTCTTTCCGTAATATCCGCTGTTCTTTTAACACAACGAATGAAATTCAATTCGCTAGAAATAAAGATAACGTAAGATTCGTTAGAAATAAAGATAACATAAGAAGTTACAACGAGTCGATAAGACACCAATCATTAATGTTCATTAATAATTAATCATAAAAGGGTGTTGTTCTTCAACGTAAAATTGAATTACTTAAAGACAATTTGTACTTATTAACAATATTTTCACTAAGTGTTTGTAGGAAATTTTATGTTAATTAATTAGTTTTTTATAATTTTAGCCTTTACTATAACTTCTCTTTGACGCATTCCTCACCAAAATGTGAATCGGTAGTCAGTATTTAAATTGAAGTTTTCGGATTTTAAGATAGAGATTGTTTCTGGCGCTGCGTGCACGCTACGTGTTAGTTTTCCTGTCAGCTCTGATAATTGCAATTATTGCAGCTTTTGCTTTGCCGCTTTTCGACGCCGACATTTTAATTCTGTCGAGTAATGAGCCAGTTTCTAGTATAGTATCTATTGTTTAATTCTTGACAACTGTTCAACGTTTGAATTCATTTGAACTATTCTATTTTATTTTGCATCACCACGATTTGCGGAAATTGTATCAAAAGACAGTAGCTTTGTATTCTAATTTCTGTTTAAATATAAAAAGGTTATTAACCTTCTTACAACTTTGTTGCTGTTTCAAACATAGCTGTAATTCTCTTCACCTATGTTAGGGTTATTAGACATAATTATCATTAGCAGATCAAGGGAAAACGTAAATGTTACTTTACATCATTATAATAATGAATAAAATGTATTTGGGACGTCATATGATTATGTAGACGGAAAAATGTTTCATTCCTACTGCATACTGGCCTTGACAGTAAACATAAAATCTAATTACTTAGCAAAATAAGGTGCAACCACTTCGCAAAATATATATTGCAATCTTTTTTTAATGCACAATTTGTTTTAATGGCGATGTCTGCCTCAGTATTTCTATATATTTTATTTCTTATTTACATCACTTTGCGTGCAAAGAAAAAACGTAGAAATAAATACTTGAACTTTCAAAATTGCATCTGATTAGCTGAATACTAATTTTAATCAATATAAAAAATGTAGTTTTATCATTTGGCAACAGCAGTTGTTATTTTATTTGAAAACAGACGGGAAGCATTTGCGCGATTTTTAAAATTGAAAAAATATTTTAATTAAGATTTATAAATGTGTAATTGCAGAAACGTATATTTAATAGTAACAGAAAATTTAATGCTATTTGAAAATCAGTTTCTTTCGAGTATGTGACAATGCTAACGCCGAGAAATACAAAACTTCGACAAAAACAAAAGAAGCAGAAAAAATTTTCGAGTAATGGAAAATTCGATTTATTCAGAAAAGTTGTTAATTTCAAATTCTGTGAATCAATATATAATTCGACTTACTGGACCTCAGATATTAGAAATTCTAACATATTTCTGTTTTCGGCTCAAAAAACTAAGAAAGAAGGGGTTTGAAAGAAAGCTTTTCTAGATACATTAACCTTTCTATTAAGAGTTATATTAGCTGTAATCAACTCAATAGTTAGCATATTAAAATACAGATGGCGTCACAGCTATTTCGTTGAATCCGCTATTCACTTGATAAGCGTGTTAATTTACAAAATTTTCTTTGTTTTTCTTTACTTCTCCTAACGTTTCTTCTGTTCTTTCCGTAGCAGAAATTTTGTACTTTGGTAACATTTTAAAAAAATGTAAATGTAGAATTTCCAAAATCATTCTCGAACATTTTAACGCACCTAATTAGCGACAGGAATTATTACTGCACAACACATACGAAACATTTTATAATCATGATAACAACGCAGTTGTCTTAAAACCCATCATATCTATAATAAAGCGATAAAGTGCTGATTAATTCCTCCTCAAATCGTGACCTTCCTCTTCCCAAATTTTACAAATAAACACTGTTCTAAATTAAATCATTCAAAACCAAGCTGCGGGCCTTATCTCCCACAGAAGAGACAGGCATCCTGATGGCTGGGCCATCGCTCAAAATCCGGCACCATTTTTGAGCTACCACCCCCGCCCCAAGTCTACCCCATCCCCCTCCCGAATCCGACGGGTCTCCCGGAGCTGAGTCATGGGGGTCAGCGGCGGGCCTCAGATTAATCTCGACGCAGAGAACCGTTCAGCAGATTTAGAGATAATTTATGGTCTTTAACGCACACTTCGGTGGGCAGGAATACCCCAAGGGGGAGGGGGGAATAAAACTTTGGTTAGCCGCGCCACTGAATCATAAGATAGGATCGTAGAAACGATCCTCTTTTGGAATATTGATAAATTTTTGTTCTTTTTTGTTGGTGTTGCCATTCATTTAGTTTTATTTTTCACTATCATTTGCATGCTGTTGCTCCTAGTAGGGATATTCGCTGGAAAGCGAATGCACCACAAACAGGGAAGTGTGAAAAATTGGTTTTGATTAGTTTGGTGTGTTATGCGTGTGTTTTGAATTTATATTTGTCAAACGCCGCAGGCAGAAGATTTAAGGCGGGACTCAGGAACATATGTCTAAGTGAGAAATAGGGAAATTTATTGTTTAGAGAATCTGTCGGAAGTAAAGAATAAATTTTTATTAATTTTACACAAAAATTTCTAATAAAAATATGCAAAGTTTAAATAAAATATAGGATTTTTTTATAAAAGCAGGAGAGATGAAAAATGAGCAATGCCCTCGCCGGGACTCGAACCACGGACATCTCGAATACGCGCCGAGCGTGCTGACCACTACAGCACGAAGGTATGCCAGGAAGGCGGGGGAAATGCTTATAGTCCCCCTTTTAAATGGTAACTGAGGATTAGGGGACCCAATCATCAAATCCTGGTGGTGGGGAATCCTCATCCATCAACCTTTTTTTTTCGGGCGCCACTGTAGATACATTAGGATATTTCATGAAAGCAGGAGAGATAGAAAATGAAATACGGCTGTTATGGTAAAAAAAGAAATTAGTCTTAGCCGCACTTAAAAAACTTTTAAATTGTTGACAATTCTACAACTATAGCATGCAGATTAACTTATAACGTACTTCTCCTACCTTTTTAGCATGCTTTCGTGGTGTAGTTGTCAGCACACTCGGCGCGTATTCGAGATGCCCGTGGTTCGAGCCCCGGCGAGGGCATTGCTCATTTTTCACTTCTCCTGCTGCTAAAAAATCCTAATGTCTCTTCAACCTACAAGAATGATAGTTTAAAAATATGGAGAAGAGCATTTAGATATAAAAATAAGAGTTAAAAACTGAGTTTCGGTCCAATCGTCTCTAATTTTTAAGTAACACAAGTTAGGAGCTAATGTACTGTCAAAATGCAGTTTAACCCCCTCCCACCCATTAAGTTATTTAAGAGTTCACAAAGAAAAACGTTTTACCAAATTCGATCTCAGCTTCAATTTAAATGCCCTTTTTGTAATGTTGAGATTTTAAAAATTTATTTAAGTGGCTCATTTACACAATTAGAAGCCAACATTTTAAACGCTTGAGGCACAAAAATATCTTTTTCTAAGCATAGACTAAAAAAAAATGGACTTCGGCCCAGAAACGTTATCATTAAATACGGTCGATATTATTAAATTTTCTTTAATATCGTTTCGGATTTCTTAAGGTTGGTTTAAAATCGCTGTTGGTTATAAAAGAGTAAATTCTGCAACTAGTTATTTTTATTTTAATTCTTTTCTAACTTTCCTGTTTTCCCATCAGCATTTGCCAGAATACAAATAGGTAGAGTTTAAAAAACACATACAGCTATTACTTAAAATAACTTGCTTTGCCAACTTTGAGCAGTTGCTCTAGAGCACTAACCATCTGCCTGCCTCTTCATGTTGCTAAAATTTTCTTTTGAAGATTTGGTGAATGATAGGTTTGACCTTCACTAAGAATTACTATTAAAATTGTAAAAGTTGTCAGGACTGAGTGTTCGGTGCATGTTCTTGGCGAACATATTCGTGAAATACTTTAAGTCCTGATCTTGAACAGGGAGTTGAATGCAGCTATGTTCTGTAGTAGAAAACTGTGGTTAAGTGGTAGAAGAACTGCACTTAAGAAGGATTTAAAAATCCTCTTTTATTAAACCACAATTATATACAGCCACTTCCCAATTCGGGAGGGATACAGAAAATAATGACCGCACTTGGGTCTAAACTGAACAATCAAATAATTTAAACTAAAGTTAAGTAGAAATTAAATCGTCGTTGCTCACAGAGCTATAAACGCGAGGTTGGCCTCTATGCTAAATGGTGCGTAGCAAGATTTAACTAATACTAACATACTTAGAATTACTTCAATAAGTAATAGCGTAACAGCGCTACGGCTTAGAATTTAAATACTAGCTGGTCAGGCGAACGTCGAACAGAGTAGCAGTGGTCTGGGACTAAAAGCTCTCTCACACTGAGAGGTTCCTACCTACCGTTTAAATAGAAACTTGGCTCCACTTCAAATTAGCATAAAGCTGAAACGTGCGCTTATTCTAACGGGAAGTTTAAATAAGAACAGATAGAAAAAGGCAAATTAAAATCAAACTTTGTTAGTTTAAACTAAAACCTTACAAAGTAGCCATTTATAAGCTAAAGCATATTTAATTTGGTATGATATTCGGATTACACAGCAGCTCTGTTTCAGCTTCCCGTAAATAGTGGTGGGTGATTTGTATGAAATTTTTTAATTTTTATAATTCTTCACGTTATACAATGAACTTTTAAGTCTCTTTACCCGAGTGCTCATTCCTCGAGTTTCAATAAATATTAGTTTAGATGTAATGGCGGTGCTCCTATTTAAGCATCACAAGTCAGAATACTCAAGTTAATTAAACGTGACCTTCTAAGGTCATAAAATCCCAATTTTAATTTTTAAACGAATTTATTTGTTTGATTTTAAACAAATCATAAAAAATTCCCACAAAAAAAGATTTAACAAAGAGTCTTCCCCCCCCCCGAAAAAAGGTGATAAAACGGATAAGGTGAACGGTCCGATAAACGGGGGGTTGGAATCATGTATTTTGTTATTCAGCATCAGTAATTGAACAGATACCCTGTTGTTCTTTGTTATATTATTTAAACAAACAAACATAAGGGACAACAGATGGAGGAATTTAGCTTACTAGTAAATAAAAGGGTAGCAATTAGCATGTATTCAAAAACAAAACCGCAGTCAAAAACAAGCGGTAGCAATTAGCGTGGGTAAAGAAAATTTTGTCTCCACTACTGAAACTTCAGTTTTAGCAGCCTTTAGAAAGACCATATGAATGATTTTTGTAGGTTAACTAATTATATTTTTTTCATTAGCGGTATATTACTAAATTTTGTAGAATCATCAGGTTTATATCGGAACAGAAAACATGAAAAACCTCAGCGACTCCTTTGTCAGTATTCGAACTCCACACCTTCTAATTACTAACAGAATGTGCTTTCCAATTAAACCACGGGGCCAATCAGTCGCCCAGCAAAGTCGCTGAAAACTGGTAGTTCGGTCCGGGTTCGAATCCCGGAGAATGAGCTGGCTGCATGGGCTTTCTTATGGTTTTCCCATGTGTGACGTATATACCAGTCAATTTCCCACAGAAAGTCGTCCACGAAGGTATCCCTTCTCTTAGGCAGTTAGCCCTCGAGTGCTTTGCCATAATCAAATAAACCAAACCAATTAAACAATGCGCGCGGTAAGGAAGGAGTATATTCCTTAAAATTTTAACTTATTTTAAACAACTGAATTTTACAGCCAGTGAAATAATTTGCAAAAACTTTATAAAGATTTTGTAAATTGGTTAATAATATAAAACTTTACAAAGAATTAAAAGTAAAGCGTCAAAAATTCATAGAAAATTTTTTTTAAAAAAATGCAACGAAAGATTCCATATCTATGCATATTATAAAAGTTTTACAAACAACTGTTATTACTTGCAATAATACTGCCCATGCTCATAAAACAAGTCGTGCATGCTATTGTTGTGGGCGTACAGGGTTCGTAATATATTGAATGCGCAAGTCCGATAATAGGTTATAAGGAATTTCTCCCGCTTTCTTAGCATGCCTTCGTGGTGTAATGGTCAACACATCCGTCGAGTATTCGAGAGGTCCGTGGTTCGAGTCCCAGCGAGGGTATTGCTCATTTTTCACGTCTGCAGCATCAAAATAGTCTACGAGGTCTAAACAAATAGTCTAAACAAAATAGTTTACTCTACGAGGTAAATGAAATTTTTCTTATCAAAAGAAATATATCAGAACTCTGGAATTTCCCTCAGAGATATTCGTACGTGTTCACAGTATCATGCAGTATAATCAGAAGCAGTTATCCTTCAAACTACTAAAAACGTTAAATAAAACGTAATGCAAATCATGCATATCTAAAGAGAAAGCTACTGGGATATCTCAGTTCACGCGGAACTGAAGAACTCGCAACAAAAATAACTAAGCAACTGAACTTAGACGCTCTATCTAAGGCCTTTTATAGTTTTCAACCGTTAGCGAGAAATTTCTGGTGCTTTCTGTTTCTCGAAATTACTGGAAAGCAATAAGATTGGGAAATTACGGTTACAGCTAGCATAGTGGTCAATTACATTCATTTAATTTCAATACAAATTACCAAGATACCCATTTACTCGATGTTAAATGCACGTGCCCCTGTATTCGTACTTTTCCGGCATAGCTTTCTCTTGAAATTTGTCTGGCGCTGCTTTGCACGGGGTATTACACGCTATATTGCACTCTGTATTGCACGGGGTTTGTCTTGCGCTATATTGCAACAACCTAGCTATAATTCTACTAAACTTACCTACCTAAATACAAAATTCGCAACACCTTAAATTAAAAACATTATTTTAATTTATATCAGTTATATACATAATGAAAAACCAAACGATTTTTTTCCTCAATTACTTAAAACGGGGATTTAAATGCATTCTTAAAAGTACCTGCGATTGTTAACCATGATTATATTGTAAATGTTCATAATTATTCATTGGATGTATTGTAAATTAAATCTTCTTTAAATTACAATTAGCCAGAGCATTTATAAAGAAAACTATCTAATGATCCGTAGAACATATATTGGCTCAAATATCAAATTTTCAATTTTATGTCCCCCCCCCTAAAACTAGCTTAGTTTTAGACCATTCCAAAAATGGAATACATGTTTGTAAAAAAATTAAGACATAAAATACAACATTCAAATATGTAAACATTCCTTGCCGCAACCTTTTTACTTGTATCATAATTTATTTTAACTAGCAAGTATTTATTTTAAGTTTCATTCAATTTAAAACTTTTATTTTCTTTCACATAATGGCAATAGCTTTATTTGTTGAAGATGGAATATATTTCTCAAGTGCAAAAGCATATGAAGACTACAACTTTATAGGTGACCTGATAACTTTATCGATGGAAAACTGAATATCTCAACCATGATTTCCATGGTTATGATGTTTTACTGATGCTAAAATTGTATTAATTAATGCTCACAATTTAGCCATTCGTCGTAATGCCAGAACGTCAATACGTAACATAGATAAATTCGTATGGCGAATTTTGGTTCATAAATAGTCCACAGACAGCAATCTGGTTTACGTCCTACGGGTTCTAGTATGTGCTGTGTTAACAATAAAGCTTAATTGAGAAACAGATAGTCACAAATACTCAATATATGTCTCGTTCTTTATCAGAAAGCGTTTAGTAAATTGTTTTAACGGTCGAATTCAAAATCAAAATGAGATGATTTTTAATCACGACCTTCGGGAACACTTACCAAAAACTTCTTTTGTCGTCGTAAATATTTTAAATTTAGATGTACTAGGTACAGCAGTAAATTTCATGGCACTTACATTATAACTTAAAGTGCTAAAAGATTTCAGAGACCAATTTTTTTCAGGCAGGTTCTAGTCATTTTTTCGTTTAAAGGGACACACAATTTACATCCATGTCTTATCCGGGATTCGAACCCGGGTCCTTTGTTATAGCAGCAAGCTCCCTAACCACTATAACATCAGGGCGGCCGAGACCATTTTACGAACCGGTCATTTATGAGGATCGATTAGAGTTTGTAAGACTGCCTTAAGTTATCAAATGCGTTCTAAATTATCAAGATAGAAAACAAGCATTCAAATTAAACAAACAAGATACAGAAATATTGAACTAAAATGATAAATGCGCTAGGAAGTTTTAGTATAATATATTTTCAATATAAACTGTTTACTTTGGTTTATTTAATTACGACAAAACCTCGAGGGCTACCTGTCTAAGAGGGTGTATGCCTTCGTGGAGGACTCTCTAAAGGAAACTGGCTTATGTACACGTTACACATGGGGAAAATCACGAAAACCCGCATGCAGCCAGCCCGTTCGCGGGATTCGAAACTCGGACGTACTTTACGGCTCGGCAACTGATGGGCCTCAATATAAATGAAATCTGTATTTTTCATTTTATTCAAAATATATAGGTATTATTAGGTACCTTATATTTTTAGGTACCTTTTGTGTATTCAAGATTAAAAAAACTTTTTTATAAATAAATTGGCTCTTTAACAATACTTAAAATTAGAGATGCAGAAAATAGTATAAAATTAGTTGTTAAAAATTGTACAATTTTTTAAATATTTTTTGTTGAAATTCTATTTTTTTCAGGCCAAAGAGTACAATGCTCTTTACTGTTGTTAACTGACATAATTTTTACAAGCCTAAGTTGAACAAATTTTGGGAAAGTGTACCGAAAAAAATAAAAAAAAGAAAGAATGAATGTAATTTTAAAAAATGAAAGAATATTATATAACTGTAGTAAATCAATTTATGAAGCTAATCATTTATCATTTTATGCACATACATTATAATATGTACATTTTAATGCACTAAATATGACTATAACTTTATTCCAGAACTAAATATATGAGTGTAAATATGTCAGTAAAATTACTTTATTTAACTAGCCAGGATGTGCCATGAGACCTTAAGTTATTAAAAAGTGTGTTTATTGCTTTTAAATCTCTCAGTTTGTTAAGTATTCAATTTATATAACATAATACAAAAGAAAATTTTAAAATCTTACGATTAAAAATTATCTGGTTCAAGAGTAAAATTTCCCAAGTCTCATGGAGCTTAAATGGAATGACAACGTTCGTAAAGTCTAAGAATTTGAAAAGCCACAATGTTTCTCACATCAGAGGCTATTTATCAAGATAATGATATCACCCAATATGATAATCATGTGAGAAAAACATAATTTCTCAAAAACAGAAATCTAAGTAAGGGGTAAGTTACAAATTTGCTGGGATCGAACATAATGTACCGCAAGTTGCTCATCCAGTTACAGATCGTTTATGACAAATCACACGAATAGCATTTCGGGATAACATACACTCTTATATTTGCACGTGACCTCAAATCCAATGCTCAAAATTAGAAGAATTATTTTAGAATTACGAACTATCCTCACGGCGTGTACGGTGCTGGCTATTCTACTACAATTCAAAACGATTTGGTTTATTGTCTTCGACTTATTATAAAGTATTTTCCTTCCGTCTTTTCGCGTGCTTTAGTGGTGTAGTTGGAAGCATGCTCAAAGCGTATTAGGGAGGTCCAGAGTTCGAATCCCGGCGAGGTAACTGCATGTTTTTCACATCTCCAGCATCAAAACATTTAATGATTTACATCAAATATTCTACTCCATTCTGGGAAGCGAATGACCTTAAATAGGATCCTGGTGGTCTGAATATCTGCATCTGGCATTCAAACGGAAGTTTCTGTTTTTTATTAGTTTTTTAAATTAACAATTAATTGCAATAATTTAACCCGCCTTTGTTACAATGATAGATAGAATTTCTGTCTTTTTTCCGGAGAGCAAAGTGATGAGTAAGTATATCACAAAAATGACTTAGTAAAATGCATTTTGAAGCAGTCACTAATTATTAGTAATGCTTAGTATAACAGCGAGGTGATGCAAAAGAATGAGGATATAGTCATAATAATCAAAACTAGTTTTGAAGCATCTAAATACTAGTCTTATTTATGAAAATATAGCTATGAAATGGAAATTCGGTAGCTCTGGACTTCTAAATACTTGTATTTAGGAACAGATACTCTGGCACTGAGCTCTGGAGTTGACAACAAGCTCCGAGTATATAACTTATAATACTCTAAGTTAATGATTGATGCCAAGAAGAACGTTTCTTTAAGCTTTTTCGGAGAGGGAATGCGAAGTGATATAAATTCCTAGGAAGTCCTCCATGCTTCCCTGATTAGATGAGTCCATCCCCTTCTTTCTGAGATGGGACGAGTTCTCAAAGTTGCTATCTTTAATACAGTAGGTCTATTTTTCACAAAGGGAGATTTATTTACCTTGTTAAAAATTTCTGTACTGAAAGCTAATGAAATAAACAACCACCTTCAGGTAATTTCTTCTTCGAGTAACGATTTACAACCGAGTAATTTCTTCCTTCAGCTTCATCGATGGGACAAAGCAATAAACTCTTCACAAACTGAAATACAAACACAAAAAAGGAAAAAAAAATGTCATGGAAGGAGGAGGGTGGAATTATTAAAATCTGTCTAAAAACGCTTTAAGTGACTAACCAGATTGTCAGGACTGTGACAATCTGGTTAAAAAGGGACTTACCTTACTTAAGATTAATAATAGACTTGATATGTTGAGTTCAAATGATAGTGATGCGAAATAGCCAATTTATGTGCCCATCCATTAAATGTAAACGGAAAAGTGTAGGAAGAATATCCTTAATACGCAATAACATCGTAACATCTAGTTGAAAATCGATGATCAAGGAAAGTGAAAGCCTACACGAAAATATTCAAAGCACTCAAGGACAGTCAAGAAAGTAATCCATTTGTTTATATCAAACAAACAAACAAAAAAAAAACTCTGATGTTGACACCACGTGACTTCCTTGTATGGCTTATTAAATTATACACATTCTTTGCTGTATTTCATTTAAACTTATTTCCTGGAATTTCATTAGAGATATATTTCTCATTCAATTAATTCAGTTCTAACTTCGAGGCAAAGCAAAAATACATTAAATCTTAAATCACCATCATTAAAAACTGAAACTACAGAAAAACATCAAAACACAAAATACAGTTAAAACAGACAAAATTTTTTTTTACAATCAAAGTTAGAGTTTTTACGCAAAAACAGGCAATTCGGCCAACGGGCAAGAAGGCAAATGTTTCGTGCACGAAACTGAAAGTTAACTTTTGGTCCCACTCGTCAAAAAGACACTGAAGGTGCAAAAACTGACTTAGCTCACTATTGTACTGAATTTCGATGTAAACAAATGGCAGTTCATTAGGCTTAACTCGCCAATTTTAAATTGTTGATAATTCTACAGCTATTGTAAGCAGATTAACTAAAGGCTTAAAAACTTTAACCTGAACATTAAAACTACATAATTCAATCACTTTTAAAGCAAAGAATGCACAATTTATCCCCATTTCAGAATTAAAAATCTAAGCTCAACGAGACAGGTTAGTAGGAATATATATATATACTTTTGGTGCGGCCGATTGCAACTGAAAATGAAGATGCACGACTACATGTTATTGCAGTCCCATATACAAAATTTCAACGTTGAGGCTACTCGTTTTTGAGTTATGCGAGATACATACATGCGTACGTACGCACAGACGTCAAAGAAAATTCTTTTCTGAATCCATTTTACAATCCTTTTGGCAAAAAGTGTCCTTTATTTGTCATTACGTATAGATGTTACGTAAAAATGTCGTTCAGATGCTTTCGGGAGCGGTTGAAATGGATGTTTTCCTTGAAATGATGGTCAGAATTTTTCGCGATTACAATAAGTCCTCTACTTCGTATAAGGAAGTAAAAAATCTGTGAGCAACAGAAAAATTTGGCAGTAAAACTCTTGGTAGTATGGTATGGATATACATGCAAGTACTTCAGGTCAAGATTTCATTCTCACAGAGCTCTGTAAAAATCAGTCTTCACCAGCAGAAGAGCCAGACTACCACTGTACAAAATCCTAACACGTCTCTCGCCTTTATACCCACGATCGAGGACAACAATAATTTCCTTTGGACGAGCAACCTATAGAAACTTGATCGCCATTTAGAGCCGCAGCACTCGTTAACAATACATAATCATCTACTTAAAAAGTAAACCCCCTCTCAACGTTTATTTGCAACAATATTCTCTCTTTTAGAAATGTTTTTCTATAGAATAAAAGCGCTCTCTCTTGAAAGAGAAATCCCGTTGAATTCTCCCGCGTTGGCTTCTTCACAAAAGATTTTCGCGCCTTTTTTCATCATTGCATTCTACTCCTTTTATGTAGATATATCGCTTATTATTATTCGAACTCTTCAATAGAGAATGTGTTACAATTCTTTACCGTTCAACGTGGTAGGTGTCTTTGTACTTGGGAATCTATGGCCTACTTATAGTGAACATGACAGTTCTTATTGGCTCAATCGTTTGGTCTTTGCTGTCGAAATTCCACTTTTTTTATTCCCTAATTCCATGCTAGAGGGCGCTAATGGCTTATGTAATTGACTGCTGCTTTTATATTTGCGTTAAAAAAGAAGGTAAAGCACGTAGTTCGCTTTGTGTAGATTTACGCCAGTGATTTAATCTTTGCCTTTTTGTATTTATTTTGTTATTTGTTCAGCAGAAAGTAAATAATTGATTAGAACGTGTGTAAATTTATCATTAAGTGTACGCGAATTGAAATGTGTTTCGTTTGAGCTCTATAGAAAATTTCTTTGCCTCAGTTCCCTCCTTCATGGATTTATTTCTTTCTTAATTCTCTTTCTTTTCATTTTTAACTAACATTTTTTGCTGTTGTAAACCTTACATTAAAAGTTCAATACATTTGCATACTAGAAAATAATTTCCTATTTTCGAAACGAATTTTTCTTCGAATACTAAATTGTTAAATAAAAAATTTATTCTGTCTTTAATTCGCTATTGATATTCTGTGCAGAAATATTTTTGTTTTACCTTAATACTGTTACGGAATTTGTATTTAATTTACTATTTTTAGTAGAATTAAAAATAAAATTGTTTTATTTCCCCGTGCAATGCAGCGCGCGATGAGTTGTAAGAGAAAGCTAAGCCGAAAAAGTAAAAATACAGGAGCACATGCATATAACATTTAATAAATAGATATCTCGTAATTGTACTCTTTTGTTTTCCAGAAAAGTGGAGAAAATACCAGAATGTTCTCGTGCATGATTAAAAAGCTTATAAAAGCCGGATTAAAACATCTCAGCTCAGTTGTTTTAAATAAACTGTAGCTGTTTACTTAGTGCTGTTTGTGATTGCAGCGAATTTGCCATGAGATCGGATTAGCTTTCTCTGTGTTTTGAATTGAGTTCTATTCAACGTTTTAGTGTTTTTAAATATGACTTCTGTGAGATGTTGCGATATCGTATGAATATCTCCGAGGAAATCTCAGCATTTTGTTTTATTTCTTGGGATAAGAATAAATTTTATTAACTTTTTATCGACCTGTGCATAAGACATTTCTTCTGAATGAAGTTTGAGTATGGTTGAGCTTTACAAATAACTGACACGTTTTAGTTGTGTTCAAAGAGCTGATTTTAAGAAACATTGTAAGTGATTTAAACGTTAAAAAGCTATAAGCATCTAAAAATTGAAACAATTTTTTTTTTTTTTAATATTCGGAAATTTTTCTCTCAAAAGAAAAGTCTTATTATTCTGATCTTGAGGACGTTGTAGCTTTTAATTACAACTAACGGTCAAACCCGCCCGATACGGCCAATGCAATGACTACGACCAAAACAAAATTTATAAGTTTTACATACATCTGAAAAGAAAATTATTTATTTATTTTTCAAATCAAATTCAAATAAAGAATTTATTTTCAAGTAATTTTCATAATTTAATTTCTTGTTTGTTATTTACTTCAAAGTATTTCTTCAATTCTTAAGTTCTCAAAATATAATAAACTTTAGCCATAAAAGCATAATAACGAACTTCTTTCCAAACATTTTAAATCTGAAAAGCATTGCATCCTGTTCTTTCAATTTTGGCGAATACGAGTAATATTCTTTCATTATAACTTGATATTTGCTGTTTTCTTTATTGTTGAACTGTTTTTCTTTGGAAATTCCTTTATCACCTCATTAAGAACAACAATATTTAATTACTTGATTTTATTTAGTGTTATTTATGTCTGATATAAATTCCATGAGCATTAACCGCAAGTAAAAATAAAGATTGCTTCAAATAGCTGAATTTTCTTTTCCTCGAAACAGTTGCTTATCTTCGTACAAATTCTTTCCTGAAAGAAACGAAGTAAATAATCATCATTTATTAAAAGTACTAATGTGCAAAAACCATTTGTCATTCGCTAATTAACGTTTTTCTTAAAAGAATGTTTCTAAGAGAAGAATTTACTTCTGCTTCTCACTCTAATTCTATTAAATGGAGAAACGGAATATTAAAAACGACAACTTGTTGATGGTCATTTTTGCTTAAATTTTCCTTCCAGGCAGACTTTTTTTTTTATAATTTAGAGTTAATTAATTTTAAATATCTTCTAATATTATCCTATTCCCATTACCATAGATCATTTAACACATAAGAAATGCAGAATTTCTTTTTCAAATTAATTAATTAACCAGTCTGAACACCAGTTTGAACAAAGGAACGAATCGAAAATAGAATTTCAGGAAAATGAAGAAAAATATCTTCACTTTCTTCCCCCAATGTTTCAGAACATAATTTATACAGAAATTTTCTTCACTCGTTATAACTTCGGTAAAAAAGAAAGGCTCAATTGTCGTTTATTTGAGAAAAATAAATGATGAATTTGTTTCCTTTCTCAAAATTATTCCAGAAGACAAAAGAAAAAGGAATTTTAATAGAGAAAATATCTGATGAAAGCAATGTTCCAAATATAAAAATATGAAATTTAACACAAAAGGAATTCTATAGAAGATTCATTCTTCTTCACATTCTGTACCATCAGAAAAGAATATTTTTGGTCAAAATCTCTTTCCAAAATAGTTTGCATTCATCAGAATTGTTAGACTTTTTTCATGTTATATTAAGGAATTCCTTGTGATCCACAGAAAGCTCATTACCATGACAGGTACTGATTCTGTTTGAAAATTAAGATATCCGATGGTAGATTTTTTTCACAATTTCTGACAACTCCGTCATTAGACTTTCAACCTTGAAACAGTCTTAGAACTTTTTTTAAATTGCAAATGTATATTGCGTTCAGTGTAATAAACTGAGAGATTCAGAAACAATACAGGCATTTTTTTAATAAATTTTTCCCTTTATTTGATTTCCTGTTAATATTAATTAAAAAAATGTATAATGTATCTAACTGATAATTTTTGTGAATAATTAATTACACAAACCAAATCGTGATATATAACAATATGCTTTTTTATTGCTTTAATTACTTTTGGCAAAAAGGAAGATATAGGCCTTTAACAATTTATATACTGCTATAGAATTTTACAATTAGCGTTAGAATTTTTTTTTTTAAAAGCGATACTTTGTATTGAATCACTATCAAAGTCTGAATCACTTTTCAAATTATTCCCACCACTAAATATTATCGCCCTGTATTAAATTTAAAGAAATTATATAATGGAGAATCTGTATGAATGCATGAATGTTTCTCGCAATGCGGAAAAACAATGGCACATAAAGCCATCTAATTTTGAATAACGTAGTCCTCCACCCGAATATACACACCTGGAAGTCCAAATTTAGAATTTAGAAATTGTTTTATTGTACATCTCATATTTTGTAAAACTTTAACGAATTTTTAATTAACAAACTCAATGCTTTCAAAGATAGCAACGGCAACACTGTACGACCAAAATCACTTTTATCTCCAGTATGCGAGACTATCGGCATTTCTAAAGATATGCTGTTTTTAAATATTTTATTGTGTATTTCAAACTTTGTAAAACTCTAAAGAATTTTTGATTAACAAACTCAATGATTTTACAGCCAACAATGGCAACATTTTACAAAAAAAAAAAAAAAAAAAAAAA
>KK112047.1:144175-189968 GCA_000611955.2 Stegodyphus mimosarum | reverse complement strand
GTTTGTCCAATAGGACTATTAATTTCATTTTGTCATATTTTGCGTTGGTTCACTATACATGTCGGTTTATTTTTCAGATTGTTGCCACCAAATATTAGAGCCCTGCATTATATTTAAAGAAATTAAATAATGAAGAATTTGCATATATGTATGTATGTTTCTCGCACTGTGATGAAACAATGATACCTAGAGCCATCCAATTTTGAATAACGTACTTTCGATTATGGGCTTCCAGAAGCCCAAACTCCAGGATTTCAAAGGGAGCAATGGCAACACTGTATGGAAAAAAAAAACTTTTTTATCTCCAACCCGCGAGTCTGTGTATCGGAAATCGTTGTTGAACTGAATTTTATGGTTTAAATGCGAAGAACATCATATTTAATAAATAAAGGTAACTCACAAAACGTTAAAAAAACGGCCCTTTCGCCGTAACGTAAAATCTGAAAGCTTTCAGATTCTTTTTTATCTTTTTTTTTAATGCAGACAACACTGTAGTAGCAGAAACTTTAGAGAGGAATTCTAAAAAACAACTGCTTAATTAAGCATGTTTCTAACCATTCAAATACGTGACATTAAAAACATCCTTTACTTAACATACTAGTGTTATATAACTGCTCAATACAGGTTTCAAAATGTTTTTAAAAATTTAGATATTTTCTAATGATCCACTTAATTATACTAAAAACTTATAGCAACTTATAGCATGTAACTGATGCAAAATGTCATTTGTAGCGGCAATACCTTTTCTTGTTGGATTCGGTTTCTGTTCAGTTAATTATGGCAGAGCCCACTAAGGGTATCTGCTTAAGAAGAGAGATGCCTTCGCGGAGCACTTTCTAATGGAAACTGGCTCGTATACACATTACACATGAGTAAAACTAACGAAAACGCCCATGCAAGCCAGTCCATTCGCCTAAAATCGAATCCAGGCCGAAACTACCAACGTTTAGCGAGTTTACCGTTCGGCTGCTGATGGGCATTTTTCTCTTTGGAAGGTCCAAGGAACATTCCCCTGTTCGTAAGTTATAAAAAGTGAAATGAAAAAGTAACAAAAAAATTTTACACTTAAAAACATTATTCCCTAATTTTCAAATGCCAAAAGAAAAAAAAAATGAGAAACAAAAATACTTTTAATAAATTTTATCAAAAAATCCGATGCACGAAACTATTTGTTGACATTTCATCGTATTTACTCAAGAACTAAAATCGCACTATAAATGTACATTTCAAAGGTAGAAATGACAACTTTTAAAAATCCATTGCCATCGCAAACACTTTACATCCTGAAGAGTTTAATATCTCATGCAAAACAAACAACAGAAATGTTTTCTTCAGGAAATAAAAGCGAAGGTGTCTAAGCATAACAAAATGATGATGAAAAAGCATTAAAATTAGCCTCAGCACACAGTTTCTTTTCATCTCAAAAGCAACTTCACGATATTTATCGGGGGAAAAAAGGGGGGACATCCTTCCCCTGCTACTCGTATTACAGTGCGCCTTCTTTTCCATCAACTAAAAGCAACTCGAGCAGATAAACGAAATAAATATCAGGAACGATTCGCCGTTCGTGAGTATTGTGAAAGCAGATAGATCCTCAATTCCCTTCGCTTTCACCTATTGAGAATTCCCAATAGGTTATAGGAATATCGTTTGACGAAGGAAGCCCCTCCAAAGTGGAGTACTATTCCGCGATTCAAAAGGTTTCTCTTCTTTGAATGGCAATAACGTCTGAAGCCGTATACGAGGTGCCAATCAGGTGGACTGGCAGTTGATACACACGCCCATCGACACGCCTACTTCCCCAGGTGGCAGCACATGACACGGATCGGCAGCTCGCCGTTACTTGAAACTAATTTTTTCGTAGGGTAATAAAGCTATCGAAAACGTTAACTCCGTTTAAAATTCGTCCAGTTCGGGAGGTAGCTTTCCGAAAACAGAAGGCAAAAGATGATGACCATGTTATAAAATGCACATAATATGTAATATGAATTCCAGATGTGAAAACCATGCATAAACAAGTCGTTTTCTAAAGAATCATTTTAAAAATATTTACTTAAATTTTAAACTCTTTTTTAGCCAGTTGAATGTATTTTTTATTTTACAAATTTATGAAGATTTATAAATATATATATAAAATAACTTATATATCATTCAGAAAATTATACGTCTCTAATTTAAGAGCACAAAAATTTTTCAAAAAGTGTAATATATATTTTATATGCTTTTCAATTAGATTTTAATCCGCTAATTCATTCTGAATTAAATAAGTTTTGATTGATTTTTCTATAAATAAATTCTGGTACTATCTAAACTTATTTATTTTCTCCGTTTATGGTCAATACACTCCCCTCTAAACAAGGGTTTAAATAAAGGAATATTTTTGTAAATAAAAGATAAAAACTTTTAGTGATCTTATAGAATAAAACATAAGAAACGTTATTATGTAGTTATGCTGGTGTGTCTGCATTTTGGGGGTTTAAAATCACAATGTATTCTCAAATCAATTTTAACTTTGAAATTTATTTTATTTTTTTAATTAGCCCAAACGGCATTAGCCCAGAAGGGTACTTTCTGGCATTTTGTGTTGATTCACTTTTCAAACTGTTGCCACCAAATATTTCAGCTCTGCGTTATATTTAAAGAAATTAAATAATGAAGGATCTGTATAAATGTATGTATGTTTCTCGCATTGTGGTAAAACAACAGTACTTAAAGCCATCTAATTTTGAATAACGAACGTTTCCGTCGAATATGGCCATCTGGAAGCCCAAATTTTGAATTTGTTTTATTGCCTATTTCATATTTTGCAAAACTTTTAACTAATTTTGGATTAACAAACTCAAGCATTTTAAAGCGAGCAATGGCAACGTTGTATAGAAAAATCTTTTTTTATTTCCAGCCTGTGAGACTGTGTATCGGAAATTCTAAAGATATGCTCATTTTAAAATTGTTGTATTTTAAATTTGTTTCATAAAAAGTGCGCATGATCTCAGTTTCGAAACCATTAATATAAAAATAGTTTCCCGGGCGAACTATACAACCAATGTCAATCTGGGCCCGCCTGTCAGTCTGTTTGTTTATTTGTGGCATTATGTCCTCCGAAACGGCGTTGAGTTCAGTTTCGAGAGAGGTACTCTCGGATTCCAAAAATTCGTGGGAAACCATTTCGACTATTCTCTTCTTCGTACGACTTTAATCAGCCAAGATATTAATTAAAAACTCTGAAAACTCATTTTTCGCAACTCATTTTTTCGAGTGGCAACAGGAAATAAAAATCTACTTTATTTCGAAAAGTGTTGCCACTGCTCGCTGTCAAATCATAGAGTTCATTAATAAAATATTTGTAAGTTTTACAAAATATGAAATACAAATACCACTGCCAAACATTAAATATATTATTATTATATAAGGTTATGTTCTGACGTTAAAGACAGCACGCGATTGCATGTGACGTCATTTTATGTCGAAAATTTTTCTTTAATGTCAGCATTTTAAATAAATAGCTGCTGTTGACAACTTTTTCCTTTCAGGTTAGGATAACTGACACGGTCTGTTATTGCCACGTTAATTCTTTTATTGATGTTGAGAAAAAGTTTTTATATTACATAAAATTTAAATCATGACGTCATACGTATGCGTGTTAACTTGAAGTGTTAAAACATTTTGCTTCCTGGTTTGGCAACAGAAAAATTATTTGCGAATAAAACGAACGTTGCTTGGAAAGAATGAACTAATTTTATTCCTATCGGAATATTTTTTTATGCATTTGCTTTTCAGGTGTACATGGAACTGATAAATTTTGCTTTGGCAGCAGTCCGCTCATCTGGCGGACTTGCTCCTTTGTACAGATCATATTTTATTTATTTAAATCTGAGATGCTATATATAAATAAAGTATTTTTAATCAAAAAGCAGAACAATTTTTCAAACTCTGCAAATAATAATTTTAAAATTTCTTATTAAAATTTATGATTTTTGCTTTGAGCAAATTAAGATGTCCTGAAAGCTTTAAAAAAAAAAACATGCGATTTAAACAATGCTTTGGAAGTAATTTCCCTTTTCATTATATGAAATGGAAATTCACTTTAATTTAAATCGAAATTTATTTCATTCTAAGCAAATTTTTATTAGTTTAACCTCAATACCGCCTTGTAATCATTCAAAACACTCTAAAGCAATTTGTTTATTTGCAATTTGTTTTACCATTTCTTTTTTACTACAAAGAAAAATGACTTTTTAAAAATATTATTTTAAATTTTTATAGTATATATCACAGAAAAAGTACTAATGATCCTGTTTGTACATATTCATGAAATTTTAATGCTTATTGATAAAAGATAATGTAAAGTAGTCATAAGATAAACCACGCGTAACTTTTTTTTTATGCTTTTATCAATAACATTCTCAACTCAGGACAGCACGCAAGGAAGATGGAATACATATTTTAGTGAATTGTCTGATTTTTTACTTCATTATCATATCGTCAATTTACTTAATTGCTAGTTTACTTAATTTTCAATGTACTTCATTTATCAAAAATTCTTTCACAATTAAAAAATGCTTTACTTTCTGAATAAAAAATTCTATATTAGTATTCTCTACGTATCATCTCTAAGAAATTTTCCAGTTTTCTTGCCAATTTAGGCTATACTTACTTAAATAGAAAACCATTTTACGACAACCCTTTTCACTCAAAGCTTACATTTCCAGCCATTTGGTTTTAAACATTTTGCAGACAAGTTTGTTAATTTTAATTATTAATTGGTCTTTGAATTTCTAATTTACTACTTGTTTTAAAATTTAATTTTAAGGATTATATCATTTTTGATCTTCCTATGAATTTGAATTACTTTTTAATGTTCTAAAATGTATAATTTTGTTTTTACTGTTGCATTTGAGTTTTAAAATGAGAGTGTAGGGGATATGTTTTCTAAAGTAAGCATCGCGTTTAGTTTAATTGTTTTCTTAGTGAGAAACTTTAATTTTAAAATTATTTGCTATTTATTTTGTTTAACGAGATTCTTTTGACTTAAATGAACTAATGGCTTTATTTTGATTGAGTGTTAATTGTGACTTATGATTTGCATCTAGCAAATCATTTGATGCTTTCTTTGAAGTAAGATGAAACACTCTCCCTTAATTTAGTTACTGTTAATTGATGGCAGATTGGTTTATCTCCTTGATAAGTAATTAATCTGGGATCAATGACAATGACAATGGCTTCTTTTTCAATACTTAAAGTTTTTACTTTTGATTTTTTGAGATTACAGATTTTTCTTAGCAGATTTTTATGTCTTTAAAGCAAAGGAGGTCTAGAAAATACTAATTTTAAAATAGTAATTAAAATTCTGACTAATATGTTTTTCTTTCAATTACAAAATGTACAGAAACGTCTTGCAGATATCAGACAGAAAATAAGTATAAATTTGATTTTTTTGTGCGATATTATTAGTATTGCTTTTTACTTCCTTGTAAGAAATAAAAAGGAAGTATTGTAATCGCGAAAAATTTCGGTAATCATATTTCAAAGAAAATATCTGTTTTTACCTCTATCAAATGCAGTTTAACGATGTTTTTGAGTAACATCCGTACGTAAGGTCAGAATAAAGGATTTTTTTTTCTGCCAAAAAATTATAAAATTGACTTAAAATGAATTCTAAAGAGATTTTTTTCGAGGCGTCTGTGCGAACGTACGTACGTATGTCTGTATGTATCTCGCATAACTCAAAAACGATTAGTCTCAGAACTTTGAAATTTTGTGTAGAGGACTGCTATAACTCGTAGATGTATACCTTCCACTTTGGTGAATTATGTTTTTTTTATCTTAGTCAATCTGCATGCAAGATTTGTGGAATTATCATCAATTTAAAAGTTGTTCAAGTGCGGCTAAGCCTAATCATTTTTCTCATGGCGCCCATATTTGTTTACATTTGAAACTTAGGAGAATGGTGGATTTGTTTCCAATCTAGAGAACCAAAGCTTCGAAACAACAAAGATATCGGCTTCTTTTATTGCGAATGAAATCATGCTTAATCCATTCTGGAATTTATTCGAGGAAATAAGTGTTGAAGATTTATTCCGTAACTTTTAACACAGATATTTCGAGTTTTTTAGTGTATTTTTGCCTTGTCACGATGTGATAACTAAATTAATTGAATGACAGTTACTGAATCGTCTGTGAAAAACTGCTTTTTTTTTGTTTGTTTGTTTAATTTCTTTTATACGTTATATTAGATTTATTATAGTATTTGAATACAATATGTGGCAACGATTAGATAATTCTTCAGATGAGATACATAATTTTTGTGCGTTCTGAATTATAAAATGAATGAGATGTAACGTTGTTAAGTGAATTTAGAGCCAGAATGTCGCTATAGTAAACAAATATAGTGAATTTTAAAGAATGCATTTATTCTATTGTAGTTACCCCACAATAATGTGGGCGCTATCGACAAAGTAGATTTAATTCAACCCAATAAGTTTAAATGAAATGCAAAATGCGTATAATTTAATATTACGTACAAGGAAGTCATGTGGTGTATACATCAGATTCTTTAAGTTTTGATACATGCATGTTGCTAGTTCTGTCCTGAAAGTATTCTATTCTTGCCCTAGCCAGCATGTTCTTCATCTGTTCATGGGTTACGGAAAGACTGTTACGGCACTCGAAGGTCAATACAGTTGATAAACTCTAGGACAGTGATGAAGCGGTATGGAATGAAGTATCCGTATGTCATCCAAGGTCAGTTAAACTCGTAACATAGTCGGATAATAATAGCCTTTGATGCTGCTAGAGAGAGCAGCTCCGTGTACTAAATTCTGCATGCCGTATACCCCAAGCCACCTGCAAATTTAATCATGTCTTCCTCCCATTACACTGTATATGTACAATAAATAAATGTCTAATTTTGATGATTTCGTTACTTCTGGCAAACTTAATGGAAATTTAGAACAAGCAACAAATAAAAAAACATGTCAAAAATCCATTGCATGTTCTTCCCTTCATGAAAATTATAGATTAGAACTTTTCTTCGTAGAAAATTTTGAGAAAAGATCTTAATAAAAGAAAGAAAAAAAAAGAAGAAGTTAAAAAAAGAGAAAATCTGAAAGGTTTCAGATCTTAAATTACGTCCGTAAGGGCCTTTTTTTTTTTAACATTTCGTGTGTTCTCTTTATTTATTAAATGTCATGTTCTTCGCACTGAAACCATAAAATTCAGTTCAACAGCAATATCGCAAAAGAATTTTAAATTGATCCTTCAGTTTGTCAATTAGAAATTTGTTAAAGTTTTACAAAATATGAAATCGATAATAAATAAAATTCCAAATTTCAAATTCAGATGCCCATATTCTGTAGGAGGACTACGTATTGAAAATTTGATGGCTGTATTTACCGTTGTTTTTCCACAACACGAAATATATGCATACATTCATAGAGATTTTTCATTATTTAATTTCTTTAAATATAATACAGGGCTCTAATATTTGGTGGCAACAATTCGAAAAGCGAAACGTCGTTTATAGTGAACCAACGCAAAATGTCAAAACGAAGTTAATAGCCCTTCCGGGCAAATTGCCCTTTTGGATTAATAAATAAATCCAAAAATGATTAATTTTGCAAAAAAAGGTTAATATTTTGTTTCTAATTCTTAATTCTGACTTTTTTACCAAAACTTTCTGACTTGAAGGGATTAAAATATACAGTAAATATATCCTTCAACTGAATTAATTTTAAAAATTTTCGCTCCTAGGACAATGTTTAATTTTGCTGCTTTAAAGTCTCATCTAATTTCTTACAGCTGTATTATTTTATTTAATCAACACTGTTAAATCTTATGCTAAAGTCAGTAAGTTTAACTACTTCACCGTTTCCCCTGAGACAGACTCGTCTATTTGAAAAGGATCATCGATATGAAAAAGATTTCTCAAATTGAAATTCGTTTCGCCAACTGAAACGGATGGATAATTTTATGGGATAAAACGAATGGATAAAGCTAATTTTTTATAGAACCAAAATTAAAATTATGATTAAGTGTCTGTTTAGAATTAGTTATCAAAGTTAGTTATCAATATCTGCTTATTCATCCTCTTCAAACATCACATTCTTGTTCCTTCGTGAGAATTTCCTCAACTGGTGAAATCCTTAGTTTCCAAGACCGAAGAAATTGCAAGAGCAATTTAATTCTCATTCTGTGTTTTTCTGATTATTATTATTAAAGCCACTTTCGGACAAAATAAAATATTCGTCATTTTCAAGACAATTTTCAAAAAAAATTTTTAAATATTCTGCAGATTTAAAATATCTGTGTTATAATTTAGCACAAAATTCTGCAATTTTGTGCAATTCTTATTTCTCTGTAATTCTCTTTCCTGTAAATAATAACAGTAAGAAAAAACTGGCTGTTGCATTTCATAAAATAATTAGAAGGATTAAATATTTTTTTTATTATTATTCAATTTTCTTCATTTACCGTGCAGACGGTAAACAAATGTAGTAATTCATAACTTATTCCTTTCTTTTTAATCTTATCGAGATAAGATATTTTTGAAATACAGTGTCTAGACAACATGATTAGTAACTTAAAAAAAGATAAGTTAAAAGCAGATTCTATTTTACCTGCGGTTTGCCGCTAACCTTGAAAAACAGGAAACATAAAACGAGTCTTTCTCTGCTCTACGATTTAAATCTAGGAAGACAGTTTTCTTTCTTAGAAAGAGGCACATAAAGATAGTAAATGTTAAAATGAAAAATAAACAATTAATTCTGAAATTCTTCACGCTTGTAGAAAGTTATGCAGCAAATGAAAATATCCTTTCACGGCAAAGCACTTTGTTTTTATTAGTGTATTAGCGGAAGTACCCCATGCCAGTTAAGTTAGATTGAGAGTAATGCATCTAACAACAGAGAGAACCATACCGCTGTAATTCTTCACTAATAACGATGCAAAAAATACGTTTCATAGTCAAACATTTTTCAGTCTGATCAGATATGGAAGCCACAGAAAAGTAAGCTAATTCTCTCTCATTATATCAGCAAGACTGGCACACAGTTTTTAATGATTTTCGTCTTTCTAATCAAATGTTTATAAAAGCTCAAGTTCTATCCAATATTTCGCCAATATTCAATTTTAGTCGATTAAATGTGGCAAAAAATTCATCATAATTGATCAGAAATCAATAACGCGAACAAACAGACATTCTTCTTTATACGTATAGATTTTGTAAAACTTTCAAATTTGTGATTAACAAACTCTAACGATTAGAAAGCGAGCAGTGGCAACACTTTTCAAAATAAACCATTTAGCTCCAACGCGCGACACTGTTACCACTAAAATAAATGAGTGCGAAAATCAGCGCTTTCAGAGTTTTTAACTAAAATTTCGGCCGATTAAAGTCGTACGAAGACGGGAATAGTCGAAATGCCTTCTCACGAATTTTTGGAATAAGAATGATGTATTTAATGTTTGGCAATGCTATTTTTATTTCATCCTAAAACTTAGAATTTTTTTTATTAACAAACTCCAAGATCTGAAAGCGAGCAGTGGCAACAACTTTCGAAATAAAGCAGATTTTCATCCATACTTTTCATCCAATTAAATCTCTTCACACTGATTTTGACCTTCTACCCAAAACTCACCTTATTCGTCGACTGATGGCGGCCACTTGATTTATACTTACGTCTTTTTGTCCATAGTGATTATTTTGTTCTACCTATGCTCTTCACCAGATGCAGAGTATAAGGAAGCAATGCCTTCTGAAACTCTAATTCACATATGAGAAGAGATTTTCATCTCCATCTTGAGAGACTGTTGCCACTCGGAAAAATGGGGGAGGGGAATTATCGTTTTTCCGAGTTTTTAATTAATATCTCTGACTTTATCTTTTTTTTTGGGGGGGGGGAAGTGGACGTCGATCTTTTTTATTGTAGAAAGTTTCGTGACGATAGCTATAGTAGTGACCGAGTAGTTAGAGGACAAACCAACAGATTTTCTTTTTTATATATATAGATAACAGATAATCGGTATCTTCGATAAACATGGCTGTTTGTCTTTGGAATCTAAAAATTGGATTTATTAGATGATAGCAAAATACACTAGGATTATTTGCCACTAGGATGCCTTCTTGGAGAATTTTTTAAGGGAAATTGATTCGTATTGACATTACACATGAAGAAAATCAAGAAAACAACCATTCCGTCAGCCCATATCTGCTTGGCCATTAATGTGTTTGCAATTTACAAGCATTATCTTACTACGTACGGCCATACTCTTGTGTGCCTGTTAGTATTCGCCGGTAAAGTTTAATTTCGGGACAAGTCGGTTAGTTATCTTTGTACTGCTTCGTCTAAAGTTTAACTAATTAGAATTAGTTTATTTTTTTATTTTCTATATTGAGTTAAAATCCGAGTGGAGGCTTTCTTGTAAGCTCAAGAAGGGTCGTCTGTAAGCATTTCTTGAGCGAATAAAAGGATATTTTAACCCTTCTTGGACTTACATTTTATGGTTGTAAGAAGAACTGCGAACAACTACTAGACACTTTGTAAGGTATATTTTAATTTTATAATAAACTCATGTCCATAAATTAAGTATAATGCAAAATCAGGCAAAGGAAGAGTTAGAAGCAAAACTAATTTGACTTATTTGTAAAGCTTATTTATTAAACAAAAGGTAAAGAGCAAAAAAAGATGCATATGTTTGATATTATTAAAAAAATTAGCGATATTTTCTCCCTGGAGCAAATTACAAAAAAAAAGCTATTTACAAAAAACCAATATTACATGGTTGGCATGATTGTTAATACATTGTATGTCTCCCAGACGATGCAATACAGTCCGTACAACCCCTACGCATGCTGAGTATCAAATTATCGATCTGATCTTGGGGGATATTACACCACTCAAAAAGCAATGCTCACCGAAGTTCCGGTAGACATGTAGAAGGAAGTTGACGGGCTGCAATTCGTCGGCCAAGCATTCCCACACGTGCTCTACTGGATTCAAGTCCGGTGAGAATGCTGGCCAGTCCATACGGGTGATATCCTCCGACTGAAGGCATTCGCTTACGATGTTTGTACGGTGAGAACGGGTGTTGTCATCCATAAACACAAATTGTGCTCCCATGGCGCCCCGAAACAAACGTACATGTTGTTCCAGAATGACGTTCCGATAGATTTGGCTTGTCATAGTTCCAATTTGAACATGCAGGTCAGTTCTGGAACCCAGAATAATTCCACCCCAAACGAGCACTCCTGCACCACCGTAACGGTGTCGTTCAATGATGTTTTCTTGGTGGTAACGGGTACCTGGAGCTCTCCATATGAAAGTCCGGTGAAAATCAGACTGCAAGCTAAACCTAGACTCGTCGGAAAACATCACACAAGCCCACTGTTGCGGTGTCCATGCACTCCAGGCTAACCGCAGGCGACAGTGAGTTGCAGTAAGTGGAACGCATCTGACAGGTCTACGAGCATATAGACCAATCTGCTCTAAGCGTCTGTACACGGTCTGCCTTGAAATTGTCGTACCAGTGGCTGAAGAGAGCTGACGAGACTGGTCTGAGACTGCGCTCTGCCTGTTTCTTTTGGCAGTAACTGCCAAACACCGGTCCTCATTCGGCGTTGTAACTCTGGGGCGACCTGGGCTGTAACGCCTACTCACATCACCATCATCTTGGAATTGTTGCCAAAGCCTGGAGATGACACTCTGGGCAATTCCGAGTTCGTCTGATACTTCCAGTTGTGTACGTCCACATTCCAGACGGCCGATAATTCTACCACGTTAAAAAATCATCCAGATGCGTTCTTTGTGTCATAACTATTCGGTTATTGCACTGAAATGCTTATAAAGCGCCTGCGAACAATTTTACTTCTTTGCCTGTATTCCTTATATATCACTCTCCTTACACTCTCGTCATTGTGACGTACCATCGGTGTCATCTGGTTACTTCCCGAAATTTGCATATGATTCTTGAAGATGTGTGTAGTGATTTTACAAGTGATATATTTATTTTAGAGTTCGATTTCCGGGTGACTCCGAATTATCCTTAATTTATGGACATGAGTGTAGTTATGTTAATTTAATTAACTTTTTCTATCTTGCCTCGTTTCAACTTACAATTCCCTACCAGAATGAGCTTTTAGAACGACGTTGAATGCAAATGAGGGAGACATAGTATTAAAGGAAAGTTCAACTTACTTCGAGAGAGACAGCTAGGAATCCTGAGTGGCGCGTGTTTGCCTTTGGGTTAAGTCTCCCTAACTACTGTGACGGTCGGCCGTATTATTACGTGCCTTTTGATAGTTCGCAGGCTAGTTTAAAACTAAAGGCCAGCTATGTCAGATTTGTGTTATCTTCCGTTAAATCTCTTAGTTAGTTATAGTTAGTTCTTATTTCTTAGCCCAAGCGGAGGCTTTGTTGTAAGCCCGAAAAAAAGGGGCCGACTGTTCCTCTTATTTTGAGAGAATAAACGGCAATTAACACTTTTTGAGTTTACGATCTCTGTTATTTGAACTAAGCGACAATTCGCTTAACGGTTCACTAGGTTCCTCGACATTTAACTTTGCAGCTCTCATAAAAGTTCTAGTAGCCAAGGACAAGTAAATTAGCTAGAACTTTATAAATAAAAGGGGAAAAAACTGTTATCTATGATACGATAAATTAAGAAAAGACTGAAAAAAATACATGAATGTATGCCAACACTTAACATACCATCGGGAATTCCAAATATATGCCGCCATGCAGCTTTTAAAAATTTTCTGATTTTGTTGTTCAACTGTATATGGCGTAAAAGCGAAGAAAACGATGCTTAGTAGTAAAGGTAAAAATAGAAAAACAAAATGGGTAGTAGAAGTGAGTACAACAGCAGACTAGCAGACTGGGAGCTCTGCGAGAGAGTAAAAACCTTAACAAACCCTTTTGAACTACCATTAAAATCTGAAAGCTTTCACGTGTTTTTTTTTGGGGGGGGGGAAGCGGGAGGTTAGATTTAAAACTAATTTCTCTACATATAAATCAAATGACTGACATATGTTCAATTTTTGATTTCAATAATTAAACCTTAGTCTCAGTTTTCTTAACAAAAACCGCATGCTGATTAAAGGTGGAAATATACGGTGAAGAAAGTGAAGGCCAAGATACATTCATCTTACTCTGTATTCAGATGTTTTAAACATTATTATCATTTTATATACAGTGTCTCACAAAAGTGATGGGACACTTGTGCTTTACAAAAGGAAACTGTAATAAAATAAATTTAAAAAAATGTAAAAATTTTTTGTGACTGTGTTTCATACTTAAATTTAGTAACAATTATTACATAACATACATTTTCTCAAAATATTAAAATATTAATTTAATAAAACTACAATTGTTTAGAACGGAGCAAAAAATGGCTCACATAAGAGATGGGACACCATTAGACTATGCAACAAAAATCGTCTGAAGTAAGCAATAAAAATATTTTTTGAGGTTTTTATTTTTACTCAAAAGCAATTGGCAATAATTTATAAAATCGTCTGCATTATTTCTCTCCAGTTTGTTTTGAAATTTTTGTGTTTTTTAGCTCTGTGCAGCCACAAATGCTAAACGAAAAGAAACTTTCCCTGAAATTCGAAAATTAGTTATTAATTTGCATATTGAACGTGGAAAATCTATTAGAGAAACTGCTGAAACATTTAACTTGAGTCATTCAACAGTTTTCAACATCATTAAAAGATATAAAAAGAATCATATGATTCAGGATAAAAGAAGACCTGGCCGACCATCAAAGCTATCCAATGGAATAAAGCTAATTATCGTTCGAAATATTAAAAAAAATCCAAGAATGAGTGCTCCTAAAGTTGCTACTGATTTACAAGCATTATATGGAGTAATTTTTAATTCTGAGACTATTAGAAGAGTAATTCGATCTACTGGATATCACGGCAGAGCAGCCAGGAAAAAAATCTTCGTAAATGAGAGGAATAGAAAACTTAGACTGGCTTTCGCAAAATCCAACATAAATAAGAATTTTGATTACTGGAATGAAGTTATATTTGCTGATGAGAGTAAATTTAATATATTTGGTTCTGACGGTAGAATTTTGGTGTGGAGAAATCCCAGGGAAAAATTTCGCAAACAGAACTTGGTGCCAGCAGTAAAACATGGTGAAGGAGGAGTTACGGTATGGGGGTGTATGTCGTCCGCTGGAGTTGGTAATCCTGTTTTTATTGACAGTATAATGGATCAGTACAAGTATATTGGCATATTAAATCAAAATTTGAAATCTTCAGCACGAAAATTGAACCTTCATAACGATTTTAAATTCTACTAGGACAATGACCCCAAGCTCACTGCTTTGAACATTAGACTCTGGTTGCTGTTTAACTGTCCTGAAATAATAAAAACACCACCACAATCTCCAGACTTAAGTCCCATAGAGAATATTTGGCAAAAATTGGAATCAAGAATTCGCAAACACACCATTTCTTCAAAACAACAATTAAAATCGGTGTTTCAAGAAGAATGGGGTAAAATCACTCCAGAAATCACAAAAAACATTATTCGAATCCATCCCAAGAAGATTAAATCATGTTTTAAAAGTAAGAGGAAATCCAATAAAATATTAAAACCTTTTAAAAAGTAAAATTTTTGGATAAATATTTGATGGAAAAGTAAGTGTCCCATCACTTATGTGAGTAATTTTTTGCTCCGTTCTAAACAATTGTAGTTTTATTAAATTAATATTTTAATATTTTGAGAAAATGTATGTTATGTAATAATTGTTACTAAATTTAAGTATGAAACACACCCACAAAAATTTTTTACATGTTTTTTTAATTTATTTTACTACAGTTTCCTTTTGTAAAGCACAAGTGTCCCATCACTTTTGTGAGACACTGTAATCATACGAAAAAATGGAATATTGCTTTTGGAACTTATCTTGTAATTTACGATGTGGAATAATTATCCAATGTCTACATAGAAGAGAAGCATATCATTGTAGAATGTAAAATTAGCCAAAAAAATCCTTTACATTGATTATTGATTTATGAAATATATAAATACTTTGACATAAAAAATTTGGAGCTTTTTTTTTAGTCGAAAGCTTTAGCCCAGAAGGACTATTAATTTCGTTTTGGGCATTTCACGTCGATTCACTTTCTGCGTTAATTCACTTTCCAAACTGTTGCCATCAAATATTGTAGTCCTGTATTGCATTTAAAGGAATTAAATAATGAAGAATATGCATGACTGTAAGTATGTTTCTCGCATTGTGATAAAACAACGGTACCTAGAGCCATCCAGTTTTGAATAAAGTACGTTTCTATCGGAATATGGGCATCTGGAAGCACAAATTTGGATTTTGGAATTTGCTTTATTATATATTTTATGTTTGTTAAAACTTAAACGAATTTTTGATTAACAAATTCAATGATTTCGAAGCGAGGAATGGCAACACTGTACGGGAAAAAAAAAGAAATTTATCTTCAGCGCACGAGACAGTGTATCGAAAATTCTAAAGATATACTCTTTTTAATTTATTTTGCAATTTTACTGTTGAATTGAACTTTATGGTTTAAGTGCGAAAAACACGATATTTAATAAATAAAGGTAACACAAAAAACATTAAAAAAAAGCCCATTTCGATGTAACATAAAATATGAAAACTTTCATTTTTTTCCCCCACATTGCTTGTTTTAATTTCGGAACTCTTATTTATGATTTTCTTTTCTTTCTTTTTTCTATTCTTTTATTCTGTTTGTTTGTTTGTGTGAATATGATAAAGCACAAGACGGCTTTCTGCCTAAATAGACAGATGCCTTAATGGAAGATTTTCTGCGGGAAACTAGTTCGTATTTATATTGCAAATATAAGAAAAAGCCCGAAGACACGGATGTAGCTTCTCATTCGTAGAGATTCGAACCTGGAATCGAACTACAACTCTTAATCGGTCTTATCCACTTTACAGTTGATGAGCTTTGAAATTGTCTGATTAGAAAAACAAGCTACTTCCTTTATATTGCACTTTTTTTTTTTAACAAGGAGTAGCTTTGTAAAAGATAACGACTTTTGCAACGGAGAATTTAAATGAGATTTTGATGGTAATATCTTTCTGACACTCGTTTTCTTTTACAGAACACCAATATGAGATTATGTATATTCTGTTTCAAAGTATAGCTTCAGCAGAAAAAAATATTTAATTTTTTATAAAATAATATGTAATTTTATGTTGATAAAACTATAATTTTATAAGATAATATTATAAATTATATATTTTAATAATACACTCTTAGACACCACAACGCACCGAGAACATGTAAAGCAAATTGGACACAAATTGATAAGCATACAGGCTTCGACGGAAAATGCACAATTTTACATTTCGGCTTCCAATGAATGAAAGGTTTTCTCTACAATCTCTATCTTATCTGCGCAACTGACAGGACATTTAACAGGAGAAATTACGATTCCAGGTCATAAATTCTTCGTGAATTTCATTCCGTGTACTCTGGTAGACAGTAACTATGCCTCGCATACAGGTGCGCGAACGATATGCGCAGATGTCGGAATTTGAGAGAGGTCGTGTAGTTGGGCTCAAAGAAGCCGGTTGGTCTTATCGGCGAATAGCTCGACATTTGACCAGAAGCGATGCCACTATTAGACGATGTTGGCAGGAATGGGTGAACCTTGGCCGCACACAGCGTCAAGAGCGAAGCAGTAGGCCTAGAGAAACGATAGAACGTGAAGACTGAGCAATTGTCAGAGCGGCACTCACAGCCCCAGATGCATCATTATCATCGATTGTACGTGCAACTAGTGCTTCAGTGACCGCAAGGACCATTCATAGACGGCTCACAGAAAGGGGCCTTGGCGCCGACTACCATTGACCTCTGTACAACGTCAAGCCCGTTTGCAGTGGTGTCAGGCTCATTCGCACTGGAATGTCACTGACTGGAGTAGAATAGTTTTCAGTGATGAGTTCCGCTTTGAACTGAGCCCCGATGACCAGCGAAGGCGAGTCTGGAGACGCCCGGACAGCGGTGTGAGACCAGCCTGACTGCAGCCTGACCGGCAGACAGGCCGACAACCAGGAGTGATGGTCTGAGATGCCATTTCATTTCATAGTAGGACCACTTTGGTTGCCATCCGTAGTAACCTTACCGCACAGCGGTATGTCAAGAAACTTCTATGGCCCTTTGTGTCGCCCTTCATATCACGCCACCCTGGGCTTATATTTCAGCAAGACAATGCCCGCCCCCTCACTGCACATGTTTCTACTGCTTTCCTTAGTGCTTGCCGAACATTATCTTGGCCAGCAAGGTCGCCGGATCTCTCTCCTATTGAACACGTTTGGAGCATTATGGGCAGCGCCCTCCAACCAGCTCGGGATGTTGACGATCCAAAACGCCACTTGGACAGAATTTGGCACGATATCCCTCAGGAGGACATCCACAACCTCTATCAATCGATGCCAAGCCGAATAACTGCTTGCATAAGGGCCAGAGGTGGATAAACGCGTTAGTGACTTTTTCACTTTGTGAAACTCTGTCACTTCAATAAATCATCCAATTTTTCTCAAACTGTAATCATTTGTTTTTCTGTACATGTACATCACTTTTACCGATTTTCGTCCCATCTGGATAATTCCTTCTCGGTGCGTAGTTTTTTTTTTTTTTTTTGTCTAAGAGTCTAAGAGTGTATAAATCATGCATAAAAGCTCTCCTGTCAGTCTTATATGTATAAAAGAAGAAACAAATAAAAATAAGATATGTAAAAGAAAAGTGTGTAAGTTTTAGATAACTTCTCACCTCTGAAAAAATTAAATTTCACAAAAAGTATAAATAAAAAAAGTCTGAAAGCTTTCAGATTTTACATTACGTTGAAAGGGGTGTTTTTCTAATGTTTTGTGGGTTACCTTTATTTATTAAGTATCATATTCTTCGCACTTAAACCATAAAATTCACTTCAACCGCAATATCGAAAAATAAATTCAAAATGAGCATATCTTTAGAATTTTCGATACACAGTCTCGCACGCTTGAGATTTTTTTTTTTTTTTTTTTTTTTTTTTTTTTTTTTTTTCTGTTCAGTGTTGCGATTGGTCGCTTTGAAGTCATTGAGTTTGTTAATCAAAAACTCGTTAAAGTTTCAAAAAATAGGAAATAGATAATAAAAAAAATTCCAAATTTCTGCTTCCAGATGCCCATATTCGGGTGGAAACCTACGTTATTCAAAATTGGATAGCTCTAGGTTTCGTCGTTTTATCACAATGCGAGAAACATACATACATTTCTACAGATTCTTCATTATTTAATTTCTTTAAATATAATATATATTTAATGCAATATTAGGTGGCAACAATTTGAAAAGTGAACCACATTTAAATTTTTCGACGCAAAATACCAAAACTAAATTAAAATAGCCCTTCTGGGCTAAAAAATATACTGCTATCGATACCAAATGATTCCGACTTTTTTAACAATAAAGCTGAACAATAAAACAATCAATGATTTTTAGGGACGTTTATAAAAAATACATAGCGTTTAATCCAATAAATATATTTTAGTTCCAAAGAACAAAATTCCTTATCGGTGGCAGTCGATATTTTCTTTTAAGAGTATACTCCGCATATATTTGTGCTTAAAAATTCTGGAAAACTAGAAGATACGAAAACACCAAAGCCAAAATCCTTTGATCAATTCCCCAAGCAAAACAGGGAAGAAAAATTTGCAAAAGCTTCCCAACCTTCGAATTCCAACCCCTGCAAAAAGTAATAAACAAACAAACAAGATGAAGAAAATAACCATGACTCCTATATCCGGTATTGAGCGAAGAGATGGGGAGGAAAGAAAGAAATATGCGGAAAAGGGGGAATTGCAAAAGAGAGCCCAACACAGAGAGAGTATTTTATAGCGTACAAAATGCAAAACACATTTCAGCTGTAGCCCTCTGTACATTATAATACGGGTTATATGACTCCACCATCCACGTGCTGCAAGGCATACCTTGCTTCCCCACCAAACCTCCTCCGATTTCGTATGTGTATATATATATATATATATATCTTATCCCAAGGGCGGCGTCTCCATCACCTCGATTCAATTAACGCCGTTTCTCGCACTCCGATGAGACACATCCCTGTAACGCAAAGGGGTTTACTTGGCAACTAATCGCCTTTTTGGCACAGCGGATAAAAAACTTCACAAAAATTTTATTCAAAGATGTTACTAAAATAAATTAAAATACTATGCATTCCATTCTTTACACTATTACCTATCCGTATATATAAAGAAGAATGTCTGTGTGTTTGTGTGTTTGTTCGCGATTGACTCAGTCACTACTATAGCTATGGTCACCAAGCTTTCTATAATTATTTTCTGGGTCCTCGAAAAGGTCAACGTCCACTTGTTTCCAATAAAAAAAAAGCTAAAATCAGAGATATTAATTAAAAACCCTGAAAACGCTAGTTTTTTACCTCCTTTTTCCGACTGGCAACACGCTGAAGATAAAAATCTGCTTTAATTCGAGGAGTGTTGCCACTGCTCGCTTTCAAATTATAGAATTTGTTAATAAAACATTTCTAAGCTTTACAGTGAAATAAAAATAGCATTGCCAAATACTAAATATATTATTCGTGATTCCAAAAATTCGTGGGAAGCCATTTCGACTATTCCCAACTTCGTGCAGCTTTAATCAGCCAAGATATTAATTAAAATCTCCAAAAACATCAATTTTCGCACTCATTTTTCTGAGTGGCAACAGTCTTGCGAATTGGAGATAAAAATGATTTATTTCGAGAAATGTTATTACTGTTCGCTTACAAATCCCAGAGTTTGATAATCAAAAATTAGTGTGTTTTACAAAATCTATATATATGAAGAAGAATGCCTCTTTGTGTGTTGTTTGTTCGCGTTTTTAATTTCTGATCAATTAAGATAAATTTATTGCCGCATTTAATCGACTAAAATTGAATATAGGTGAAATATTGGATAGAACTTGAACTTTTACCACCATTTGATTAGAAAGACGAAAATCATTGAAAACAGCGTACCATTTTTGCTGATATAATGAAAGAGAATTAGTTTATTTTTCTATCGAAATTTTTTATGTGGCATCAGACTGAAAAATATATGACTATGAATCGTATTTGTTTCATCGTTATTAAAGAAGGATTGCAGCGGTATCGTTCTCTTCTTGTTGTTAGATGCATTACTCTCAATCTAACTTAACTGCCGACGGGTACTTCCGCTAATATATATATAAAGAAGAAATGGCTGTTTGTGTATCTGTTTATTTGTTTGTTCACGATACACTAAGTAACTAGTATAGCTATCGTCAGTAAACTTTATACAATTCTTTTATCGGTTCTAGGAAACGTCGATGTTAACTTTTTCCAAAAAAAAAAATAAATAAAAAATTCAATATATGTATATTTTACCCCCCGAATTTAACGAACCTTTGATTAAAAACTTAGCGATCTGAAAGCTTTGCATTGCCTCTCTGCAAACGCATAAGACATATATGTTTCAAATTCAAATACTCGGCGATATAAAAAAAATGTGTTGCCACTCGGGAAAACGCAGTTACATTACTTTGTCTCGAATTTAATAAAAAAAAACTCTGCTATTTAAGCGAAATGTGTTGTACTGCCCAAATTAAAATATTTCAAAGTGTGTTATAGTTCAGCAAAGCCTAAAATATTTAATTTTTCACGTAATAACACGCACGCATCAGTATGCGTGTTATTGCAGAACACGCATTTTCCTTGCTTTTGAAAGTGTATTTATAATAGCCTTACTGTTGCTGTGAAATCAATTATGCCACTAGAGCGAAATTCGGTTGCTCGATTTGCACTTGAAGCACTATAAAAAAATTATAAAAATCTGATGTGTACACCACATAATTTCCTTGTACGGAATATTAAATTATACGCACTTTGCATTTCATTTAAATTTAATGGATTGAATTAAATCTACTTCATCTATCGCGTTTAAACCACAATAGAATAAATACATTCTTTAAAATTCACTATATTTGTTTACCACAGAGACACTCTGGCGCTAGCTTCACTTAACAGCGTTACATCTCATCTCAGAATACGCAAAAACTATGTACATCATCTGGAAAATTACCTAATCGTTGCCACATGTTATATTCAAATACTAAAATAAATCTAAAACGACGTGCGAAAGAAATTAAACAAACAAACAAAAAGAAACAGTTTTTCACAGACGATTCAGTATTTCTCATTCAATTAATTCAGTTCTCATTTCGCGACAAGGCAAAAACACATAAAAACTCAAAATATCTATATTAAAAATTACGAAGTAAATCTTAAACACTTCTTTCCTCGAATAAATTCCTGAATGGATTGACCGTGATTTAATTCGCAATAATAGAAGAAGTCGTTATCTTTGTTGTTGCGAAGCTTAATTTCTCTAGCAAATCCACTATTCCCCTGAATTTCAAATGTAAACCAATATGGTTTCCATGGGAAAAATGATTAAGCTTAGCCGCACTTAGACAACTTTTAAACGGCTGATAATTCTATAATTCTTGCATGCAGATTTACTAAAGGCATAAGAACCTTAACCGCAATTTAAGTACAACTTAATTCACTCATCTTTAAGTCAAAAAATGCACAATTTACCAACACATGAGAATAAAAAAAACTGAGCTTACTGAGCCGAGTAACAGAGTGGATATACATACATATATTTATATACTTAGGGTGCGGTCGCTTGCAACCAAAATAGGCGGTGCACATCTGCATGTTATAGCAGTCCTATATACAAAATTTCAACGCTCTGAGGCTACTCGTTTTTAGTTATAGGAAATACATACATACATACGTACGTACGCACAGGCGCAAGGAAAAAAATTTCTTCAGAATCTATTTTAAATCAGTTTTATAATTTTTTGGGAGAAAAGAGTCCTTTATTCTGTCCTTACGTACGGATGTTACGCAAAACTATCGTTAATTTTGCATTCGATAGCAGTCGAAATGGATATTTTCGTTGAAATAGGATACCCGAAATTTTTTTTGCGATTACAATACTTCCCTTTTACTTCGTGCAAGGAAGTAAAAAGGGCATCACGGGGTTCAGAAGCAAACTGGCAACGTTAAGCTGGCTCGGAAACGTTCGAGTACGTACTGCTCTAGCCCGTTCGTATGAAACAAACGAGTAACGGGAAGCAAGATTCGAAAACATTCGAGTACGCACTGCTCGATCTAGACGAACACTACACGCTGATTTAAATCTTAGTGCATTGCATTACGATGCTAATTATGATTGCAGTCTTCATCCAAGTGTGGTCGTTGAAAAGATGAATAAAATATAACGCATTGCAAAGCCCTCAAATTTAAGAATGAAGCACTAAGAATGTTGTTATATTAGTAGAAATGTGAAATTGCCCAAACCAGATGGAAAAAAAAAATATTGTGTATCCAAAAGCATTTCAATAAGCAGAATTAAAACACTAACACATTCTTTCCTTGAAGTAGCACTGCAGTGCATGCCGGGTAAGAACTAGTAAGAGATAATTAAAAGTTCAAACTTGAAATTTTTTAATGGATGAACTTTATCTTACATTTTAATAGAACATGATCGTTAAATGAAAATTTACCTAGAAAAAATATGCGCAATTATTAAATAACCCATTATATCTATATACTTTATAAACATTAAAAGGATCCAAAATGTAAAATCTTACTTTTATATATACGTTTTTGGAGTTTCGTATAAAATTCGAGTTAAAAATGCCTACTATTTATTTTACACCTAAAACCAAAAGCAAACAAAATTTTAAAATATAAAAACCGATACCAACAGTTTTGATAAAAATTTCTTCTTTAATAAATATTTTAGCCATAAACGCAAGTTAATCTCTTTCTCAAACTATAAAAAATTAAATAATTAATTGCAATTTCGCTTACTACTAAAGTAAACAAAATAATTAAACAACGTCTGAAATAAAACAAGTCGAAAATCCAGTATGCAAAATACTTACGATCATTAATATTCATTAAAAATTCTCAAGAATTAAATGTGTGTTTAAAACTTTAATTTGGAAATAAGTTGCATGATAACGTCATGTAAAAAATATGGCTTGAAATACCAGGAAGTATTGTAATCGCGAAAAATTTCGGGTATCATATTTCAATGAAAACATCCATTTTGAGCGCTAAGGAATGCAATTTAACAATGTTTTTGTGTAGCATCCGTACGTAAGGACCGAATAAAGGACTCTTTTTCCGCAAACGAATTACGAAACTGATTTAATATGGATTCAGAAGAGATTTTTTCGTGACGTCTGTACCTACGTTTGTATGTATCTGGCATAACTCAAAAACGTAGTAGCTTCAGAACGTTGAAATTTTGTATATATCACTGCTATTGCATATAGATGTGTAGCTCTTATTTTGGTTGTAATCGGCCGCAGCACAAGTATATAAATATATGTATATATATATTCACTTTGTTACTCGGCTCGGTGAGCTCAGTTTCTTTATTCTTATATGTTTGTAAATTGTGCATTTTTTGCTTTAAAAATGTTTGAATTATGTTGTTTTTATCTTCCGATTAAGGTTTTTATGCCTTTAGTTACCCTGCATATTATAGTTGTAGAAATATCAACAATTTAAAAGTTGTTTAAGTGCGGCTAAGCCTAATTTGTTTTGCCATCGCAGCCATATTTGTTTACATTTGAAACTTAGCAGACTAGTGGATTTGTTGCCAATCTAGAGAAACTAAGTTTCGCAATAACAAAGTAACCATCTCCTTTTATTATTGGGAATTAAATTATGCCTAATCCGTTCTGGAATTATCATTTAAGTTATCAAATTATCCCATATATTGACACAGCATAGCGTCCACAGCAAATGAAGTCATTTTCCACGCCTTCAGTGTCTTTTTGCCGAGTGAGACAAAAAGTAATCTTTCAGTTTCGTGCACCGAAAAATCTGCCTTCTTACCCGTTGTCCAAATTGCTTGTTTTTGTAATTTTAATTGTTAAAAAAAATTAATTGTCCTAACTATATTTGGTGTTTTATGTTTTTCTATATCTTTCAATTTTTAATATAGATATTTTGAGTTTTTATGTATTTTTGCCTTGTCGCGTAGTGAGAACTGAATTAATTAAAGGGGAAATATATCTCTAATGAAATTCGAGGAAATAAGTTTAAATGAAAAGCAGGAAAAATGCGGATAGTTTAATATTCCGTGCAAGGAAGTCATGTGGTGTACACATCAGATTTTTTTAATTGAAATAGTAATTATTATTAAGATAATTCTGATCTTGAGTACTTTTGTTTCCTTAATCTCAAAAGTGTTTTTCTCCTATTGATCTAAAACACTGCGTTAAGCATTCTAACTAATTTATCGGTGATTTATAATAGAAACAATTTCCTTTAAGCCCATTGCCGCGAATTATGCCGGCAATGACTTTTCACTAACTTTAGAAATGTTAGATTAGAACCTGCAATAGGCATATTAATATGCGTTGGGGAAAATGAGTTAGTAGTTAAAAGAGAACAATTTATGGAATGTAAAGAGTTGGGGTCAATAATTAGTAAATTATAAGTATTATCTTTAATTAATAATTAATTAATTATATTAATTAATAGGGTCCCAACAAGGATATTCTGATCCAAAATTTTCACGTGTTCAATGTTAGTTACTTGAGACTACTTATATAGTTCAGAAAAAGCACACAGTTCTTTTAACAGTAAGCTTTTTACAGGAAACAAGAATAGAGATGATGAAATAAAATTGTAAAGACTCTGTGATCTACAAAACAGTTTTTTTTACTTATTTTCTCATTAATATTGCTCAATTTAAATAAATTATTATTTGGGTTCAAATTAATTCGGTACTGCTCATATTTTCGCAATACTTATAATAATTATCGAATTTTTGCATAAAATTATGTATTCAATAAATGATAATTTTATTTATTTGTTCAAATAAAATTGAAATACTATGTGACTTTATATGATAAATTTATATTTTATTTCACTATGTATCACTAAGTTTCTGCTAAAGTTACATTATAGAGACATTAGGTTATTTCGAAGCAGGAGTCATGAAAAAAGAGCAATGCCCTAGCCGGGATTCGAACCACGGACCTCTTACGCGCCGAGCGTGCTAACCACTACACCACGAAAGTATGCCAAGAAGGCGGGAGAAATATCTTATATACTCCCCATTTTAAAAGGCGAATGGGGATTAGGGGACTGAATCGCCAAATCCTGGTGGTGGAGAATCATCATCCATCACCTTTTTTTTAGTTCGGGCGCCACTGTAGAGACGTTCAGTTATTTCGAAGCAGGAGTCATGGAAAATGAGCAATGCCCTCGCCAGGATTCGAACCACGGGCCTCTCGAATGCGCGCCGAGTGTCACTACACCACGAAGGCATGCCAAAAAGGCGGGAAAAATACCTTGTAGCATCACTACCTTTACACCTCTAATTCACTTGTGGAATACGTGTTCAGTGAGATCAACTCAGTGTTGTAAGTAGCACACAGTTTGTTTATAAATTAAACACAAGTTCTTCATTAAATGTCTTTACTCTGGTTAGAATTAAAAGATCGTGGCGAATACAGAACCTTCTTTTTTTAGGAGAAATTTAGGAAAGAAGGTGAAGCTATCAACATCCCATTAGGGAACAAATTAATCCTAATTATACGCATTTAAATTTCAAAAGAACTTCCAAATTTTTAGTTGGTATGGTGTGTTTTTATTACATATTACATAGCTCAACCACTCTCGACCAAAACTATACTGGAGTCAGACCAGTATATTTTTTAAACATATCAATAACCCACAGTAAGAAGCCCTATATTCTATTTCTCTTTATTAATGAAGTTAATAAAGATTTCTTTTATGTTAATAATAAATCATTTACTTAAAATCTTTCGTTAGATCATTTGTATTAATTATTATTCCAAGGGCTGGATTGGATTATTTCATTATGATTATTTCACATCAACTGTTTTTTAAAGATGCCGATGTGAAGGATTTTTTGAAGAAACTTCCTGATATTTATACTGTACACGAAAAAATCACTATGCAGTCATCTAATTCAATTTTTTGGGAACCAGTTCGAATAACCAGAGTATCGTGATTTCAACTTATTCTGATTAAAACCAATCAGCATCTAAATAAATGCAAGCAGTGCATTGATTCACATGTTGATTGGTCCATGTTGATGTCCTGAAACCTCTTTAGGTCTAACTGTCTTAAGCGGAACGACGTCTTCAAGTTTGGATTAACCATTAAGCAATATATTGGGTTGCTCGGAAACTAATTTCGTTTTTTCCCAACAGAGGGCTTAATTGTATTTTTTCACAGCCAACTTCACATTTAAGCGGCATAGTCATTATGTATTTTGACAGCTAATACAGAAGGACTTGTTTGTCAAAAAGTTCGATTGATTCTACGCTGTAGTTTTTGGTTGGTGGCCTTTCAAATATGGAAAGTGAAAAGCAGCATTTTCGGCATATTTTGTTTTTTTAAAATCAAAAGGGTAAAAATGCTACTGAAGGGGGGGGGGAAATAATCTGATGTGTGTGGAGACGATGTATTGACAGAACGCCAGTGCCCAAACCAGTTTGTAAAATTTCGATCCGGCAATTTTGATCTTGAAGATGCAGCTCGTTCTGGAAGATCAATTGAAGCTGATGGAGAGCTTAAGAATATGAGAAACTCATATGTCGAGCTTTTAGATTAAACCTAGGCGTTGCAAATGGCCACGAACGATCGAATTCGATAAACTCTTAGTGATCTCAAGAGTTGTTATTCGCCGGTTTGCATGAAATAATACCTTTATTGTGTCTTCATCCACTTCAGCTGGCCTTCCAGAACGTGGTACAACATCAAGATCAAAACTGCCGGATCGAAAATTTTGCAAACCAGTTTTGGGACTGGCGTTCTATGAAATACATCTACTCCACACACATCGGATAAGTTTACGGCTGGTTACTGTCGGGTTTCAGACCTAGGAGATCAGTTCCATTCTACCCGTATTGACTAATTATGCGGTGAGGACGAGACTCGAACAGGAGTGTTAGTTTAAATAACTACTGATAATTCCATTCACTGTCTGTCTTAAATACCAAACTTAGTCAGATATTCGCTTAGATCCACAATTCTCAAAGTTAAAGTAGTTCATAGTGGCTTCCTAGTTAGAAGATCGTTTAACATTGGTAGTTTGATCTAGACTTATGTTCCGTCGAACGGCTGGTTACGTGAGCATTTTACGTCTTTCTTCGTGTTTAATGTGAATGAAAGTCTTTTTCTCTTACATGTGCCTTCATCAAGCATTCTTCTCTGTATGCCTTAATGTGTTTCACCATAATCAAATAATCCTATTCATTTCTCATATTCAAACAGGTCAAAAGCTTCTTTGATATTGCGTTCATTTTATTGGATGATTAACTGTTTAATTTCATTGAAATATATACTATTAAAATCTGTGAGCGTCGGTCTGTTTGGTTTGTTTGCGGCATAATCTCCTCCGAAACGACGGGGGTTTGAGTTTCGAGAGAGGTATCCCCCCCTGTGATTCCAAGAATTCGTGGAAAACCATTTCGGCTATTTTCATCTTCGTGCGACTTTAATCAGCCGAGATATTCATTAAAAACTCTGAAAACGCTAATTTTCGCACTTATTTACGCGATTGCATGTGACCTCATTTTAAGTCCAGAATTCTTCGTTAATGTCAGCATTTTAAATAAACAGCTGGAGTTCGCAGCTTTTTTGCTTCGGGTTAGGATAATTGAAATGATATGTTATTCTTACGATAATTATTTTATTGATATTGAGAAAATATTGTTATATTACATTAAATTTAAATCATGACGTCAAACGTATTAATCTGAAGTGTCCAAATTTTTTGTTTCCTGGTTTGGAAATAAAAAAAAATTATTTGCGAGTTGGTTGTTGCAGGGAAAGAATGATCTAATTTCATTCATATTGAAATGATTCTATATATTTGCTTTTCAGGGGTACATAGAACTTATAAATTTTGCTTTGGCTACTGCCCACTCATCTGGCGGACTTGCCTGCGAGTAGACAGCATATTTTATGTATCTGAGATGACATATATATACATATATATATATATATAAGTGAAATGTTTTTAATCAAAAAACAGAACAGTTTTTCCATTTTCAAATGGCGGTACTGTCCGTTAGTATTAACTATATTTTTCGTAACATGAAACGTTATATTAGGCAAATTCAATAAAATAACCGTAGCTTTCTAAAGAATTTGCATTGTTTTTGCAATTAATGCTACAGACCACTGACACATATAAATTTTCAGTTTGGCACCTTGGCGCCACAAAGCTGCGGGATGTATCAAGCTCCTCATCAACGGCAACCCTATATGCGGTACCACGTTTGCACCCACTCCAAGCCACAGCGCTGAACCCACGCAAGAGTTAGAGCGTTATTTGGCCGCAGTAATAACGCTTCACTAGACTTGTATGGGTCAGCCAAATGCGAAGGCATATTGGATAACTTCTGCTTAGAGTATCTCTAACTCAACACGCGCCTGGAACTTATCCTCTGAATAGAGGGAGTAACATCTGGTCCAGCATTTAGAGAGGCTGGCTCGGCTACTAATCACAAAAGACTACTCCTCTGGCGTACGCGCGAAAGTATATATATTTATGCATCTTATATATATAGATAAATAGATAGATAGATAGCTGGATGTGTATGTATACAAACACACACATACGTAGGCAGCCACACTCCCGCTCACACACACACACATATACATACCTTCAAGTATAAGATAACACCTTCCAGACAGCGAGAATTCGGACAAAAGCGTTTCACAGCTGGAACTATATTCCGCCGCCTAATCATATTAAATTTTGCTCTTCCTTCCACGAGGAAAGGAGTGAAAAACTTTTGTTTGTTGCGGAGGAATTTTATCCGGGGTTTTGGACGGAACAAAGAATATAAACATTGCAGGCTGTTACAGGAGGAAGAGGTTTTATTTATATGGATATTACTGTTATTCGATCGAACGTTTCGGTTTTCTGCGAAGTGATAATTAAACTTTTACAGAGTTCTCCCTTCCAAGGAAAAGTTCGAGTTTCGTAGCTTATTCCACTGTTTTAAGTAACAAGCAAATGAAGTGCAAACTGCTGGAGTTCGTGCACTTTGAAAAATATGTGAAGTTTAGATTATATCGTAATTTTTATGTATTACTTCCAAACTAATATTTAATTCATTTTATAGATTTATAGCATAAAATATATAAAGTAATCCATGCATTTCAACAAATCATCCAAATAGTTGAATTAAAATGCGAAAGAAAATTTACGAATTAAATCTACGAGAAATATCACTAAAAAAAAAGAACTTAATATTAAAATGAATTATATCCTCTTATTCAAAATATTCGTATTATTTCTCATCATATATTCTTGCTTCCTCAAAATTACTTAACTTCGAATGAGTTTTATATTACATTAAAAAATTGTTTGTGCTAAAGGAATATTTACCTAAGGTCATACAAATAATACCATTAATCCACGAAAATATTACATAAATTGTGCTGACAACAAAGTTAAATTGCTTTATTTTTGAAATACTTTCCCAAGAAAAATATTACTTCGTTGAATCTTTCTCTGTTTAGTGTACGAAACCTACGGGCACTTTCCGAGAGAAATTTTTGAAAATAAAAGAGCATAGCAAAAATTGACACATGTCAATGCATCATTCTCATGCATATGTAATTTTAAAAATTTTTTGTCTTTTTTTTTTTTTTTTTTTTTTTTTTTTTTTTACTAAACAAAAAAAATCTGATGTGTTCACCACATGACTTTCTTGTACGCCTATTTAAGTTATCCATATTTATTATTTCACTTCATTTAAGATTATTTCCTCGAATAATTCTAACTTAAAGTAACCGACCTCGTTCCATGAGCTTTTTTCGAAATGTTTGTTATATATCTGAATTTATAAGATTTTTTCTTGGAGTGTACTCACACTGAAATATAATCCCCAGAAAAGTGATAAAAAATTCTTTATATTGTGAAATTTATGAAAACATTTTTTAATTTTACAATGAAATTAACAAAAACGTCAATCATCACGGACAAAAAATAATAATGATAAAAACATATTTTTGACTTTATTTGATGTATATTAACCATAAGCACACAATGAAGTAGAATAACAGGAAAATATTGATTCTCTAGTAATGTAGGGCTAATTAGGCTAATCAACAGACAAATTTTTTTTTAAAAAAAATGTATACGCTATTGAAAGAAGGATTACACAATTTAACTTCTGTAAGGCTAATTTTTTAATTCTTGGTCTACACCATGCATAATATACAAAGTCTGCGTGCAAAATTTCAAGCAATTCTATAAGCAACTTTTAGAGTTATCACTGTTGCCATGAACTTATTTCATAAAAAAAAATAAAAAAAAAAACTCTGTTAGGTTTTCAGATTTTAAGTTACGCCCAAAGGGGCGTTTATTTAACGTCTTGTGTGCTACCTTTATTTATTAAATATCATGTTCTCCGTACTTAAACCATAAAATTCAATCCAACAGCAATATCGCAAAATAATTTTAAAGTGAGCATATCTTTAGAATTTCCGATACAGAGTCTTGCGTCGGAGATAATTTTTTTTTTCCAACAGTGTTGCCATTGCTCGCTTTCAAATCGTTCAGTTTTTGACAAAAAAAATCGTTGAAATGTTACAAAATATAAAATCGATAATAAAACAAATTTCAAATTCAAATTAGGGCTTCCACATACCCATATTCTATGGAAGATTACTTTATTAAAATTTTGATGGCTCTAGGTACCGTTGTTTTATTACAATGCGAGAAACGTACATACATTCACGCAGATTCTTCATTATTTAATTTCTTTAAATATAATACAAGGTAATAATATTTGGTGGCAACAAAAATGATTCACTGTTTATAATGAATCGACTCAAAATGCCAAAACGACATTAGTAGCCCTTCTGCACTAACGCTCCTTTGGGCTAAAAATTATTTTGCCAGATTCTAATTGAAATGCTTAAAATTATTTAGTTAACAAATAACATAAAAAAGGGGAAAACTGTATTTTTAATTTGCCCTTTTTGACTTTCACTTTAATGTGGCAAACAATATCTTGCGCTTTGTGGTCGCTCAGAAAAACTAATATAGCTTTCGATAAACTTAAAATATCAAGAAAAGAAAAGCTTTTTTTGATAGCTAAAAGTGTGGCCTTTAAAAATGTGAAGTAAAAAACAAATTGAGATTTTTAGGTAAAATCGGGCTTTTGGAAGAGATCGCTTACCTTGTAGAGACATTAGGTACTTTTTGAAAAGCAGAGCGGATGAAAAAATGAGCAGTGCCCTCGCCGGGACTCGAACCTCGGACTCTCGAATACGCGTCGAATGTGCTTGACCATTACACCACGAAGGCATGCTAAGAAGATGGGGAGGAATATCTTATCTATTTCCCTTTTTAAGGGGTGGCTATTAATTAGGAGCCCCAATCGCCAAATCCTAGTGCTGGAGAATCATCATAAACCACCTCTTTTAGTTTGGGCGCCACTGTAGAGACATTAGATGTTTTTTGAAAAGCAGCAAAGATAAAAAATGAGCAATATCCTCGCCGGGATTCGAACCTCGGACCTCTCGAATACGCGCCGAGTGTGCTTGACCATTACATCACGAAGGCATGCTAAGAAGACAGGAGAAATATCTTATAACCTTAATTAACCGATCCTCTTAAGGCAAGCTGGAAATGGCATCAAAAATTCCAAAAACTATCCCGGTCAATTTTTGTCGTAAGGGAGTCAAACTTCTTATGATTTTTTGTAATGAGTAGTACACAGCTTTCCAAAATAAAAGTATAATAACCAGATGGCGGCAATAAAAGTTAGATTTTGTTATTTGTCCACAGTCATGTTCTTTTTAGTTCTAATTTTTAAAACATGAATACTTTCGTTATTTTAAACACTTCTGCAATTTAAAGCACATGTGTACGACCGACGATTGCGAAAATAAAAGCCAAGTATGGATTTATAAGCCGGTAAGGAGAATGGGTTTAAGTATGCATACTTTTCGTGAAATGAAAAAGGAAGGTGCTCAACTAGATGTTATAGAAGTCTCATATACAAAATTTCAACGTTCTACTGTTAATCGTTTTTGAGTTATGCAAGATACATACTTTCGACAGATGTCTCGAGATGTGCAGATGCAATTTTTGTATGGTTATTCAAAGAGTGAAAAACATATAAACACTGATCACGAAATGCCAGGTCTAATACCAGCGCCTGTTGTAGAAATAAATTATATCTTTGCAATATGTTAAAGGTTTAATAACTTTTTTAAAGCAAAATTTAAAAAATTCGTATGACGATAAAAACGCGAAGATTCGAGAATTCCAATGTCTCATCCCTAGGTTCAAAAAGTGCCCAATATTCTCGGGAAGTAATGCACTTAGCCTAGAAATTTTACCGAAATCTCCAGAAAATAAAAAATGCACGTGACTGAAAAGCCGTGCTTTTGTTTCCTCAGTTGAATTCTTTTATTCCCCACCCTCAGCTGAATTCTTCTCTATTAAACTTTTCTCAGATATTCCATCATCATGCTCGGCGCGTAAGATATTCCATCAGCATGCTCGACGCGTAACCAAGAGGTTCGTGGTTCGATTTCCGGCGAAGGCGTTGCTCATTTTTCATCTCTCCTGCTCCGAAATAACGTAATATCTCTAAACTGGTGCTCGAACTAAAAAGGTGGTGGATGATGATTCTCCACCGCCGGGATTTGGCAATTGGGTCCCCAAAACCCCAGTCGCCTTTTAAAAGGGGGAGCATATAAAATATTTCTCCCACCTTCTTCACATGCCTCCGTGGTGTAGCGGTCAGCATGTTTGATGGGTAACAGAGAGGTCCGCGGTTCGATTCCCGGCGAAAGGGTTGCTCATTTTTCATCTCTTCTGCTTCGAAATAACCTAACGCCTCTACTCAAGAAAGGTCGGAAGGTATATCATGTCACCAAAATGTGTGTAATGTTTAAAAATGAAACGCTAATCATATTTACAAACGCCATTTCATTTTAAACACACACCGCTGGACATTTAAATGCTTATTTTTATGTGCAATCATTATTTTCAAGATTGAGATGTAAACATTTTCTTATAAGAGACTGAAAAAGAGGTTATTTGTGTCATAGTTAAAGCTGTACGCATACGTCAAAAAGAAAAGCAAATTTAACGTAAGACACGCACAGCCATGACACGATCTAGATCCCTTCCTAGAATTCATCCCAAATTGATGAAGAGGAGGGTGTAAAAAGGTCAAATTTAAGCGTTCCCGTATGTTTTTATCATCGAAAGCAAGTCGAACCTATACCTCCTATCGGAAGATCACTAGTCCAGGGACCAATTAGGATATCATTTCATCAAACCCCGCACGATCGACAATCAGCCTAAAAACGCAGCAAGAGAGGTGAGAATATGTCTTATCTGATTCTCGTAAACCTGTCACACTTTGAGAGCCACGTACACATCAGACAGCAGGGGAAAGGACATACAAAGATCTAAAGAACTGATTACTTTGCAAGTTTGCACGTTTACCTGTGGGAGTTGGTGTTTTCTCCCTGCTTCCCCATCTGTAATTTGGATTCTTGCGTCGTTTTTGACGGATTTTGAAGTTTCTTTGTTTTTTTTTTTTTTTTTTGTTTTTTCTTCCCCTACTTGGGGATGGCAGGTGAAAGGCGGTATGGATTCCGCAAAATCACAGTAGGTCACCCTTAATGAGACAGTAACAACTGGCTAAGCGTCGTCGGAATTTATTTGAAGAAAAGTAATATAACTCAGTTTATGTACGTTCAAACGAATATCAGAATTTCTCCAACTGTTCGTTGAATAACTTTAAATTTCGGTTATGGTATTTGCTGTGTGGATAATAATAATACCTTTTAAATAAATAAATTAAATAATAAAATTAAATAAATATAAAGATATAAAATATAAAAAAAAATATCTGAAAGGTTTCAGATTTTATATTGCACCCAAAAGGGCGTTTTTCTAACGTTTTGTGTGTTACCATTATTAGTCCAAAGGGGCAAATCGCCCAGGACATTAATTTGGTTTTGGCATTTCGCGTTGATTCATTAAAAGCGCTGTAACACTTTTCGAATTGTTGACACCAAATATTATCGCCCTGTATTATATTTAAAGAAATTAAATAAGAAAGAATCTGCATAAATGTATATATGTTTCTCGCATTGTGATAAAACAACGGTACCTAGAGCCATCGAATTTTGAATGGCGTAATCCTGCTGCGAATATGGGCATCTGGAAGCCCAAACTTGGAATTTGTTTTATTATTTTATATTTTGTAAAACTTTAAGGAATTTTTGATGTACAAACTCAATGATTTCAAATCGAGCAATGGCAAATTTGGACAGAAAAAACATTTTTATCTCCAGCGCGCGAGAATGTGTATCAGAAATTCTAAAGATATGTTCATTTAAAAAATATTTTGCAATATTGCTCTTGAACTGAATTTTATGGTTTAAGTGCGAAGAACATGATATTTAGTAAATAAAGGTAATAAAATATTTTAAAAATATACAAAATACTACAAACACAAAATATTAAAAAAAAATCTCTCCTTTGGACGTAATTTAAAATCCGAAACCTTTCAGATTTTTCTTTTTTTATTTATTTTTCTTTTTATTAAATAGCATGTTCTTCCCACTTAAACCATAAAATTCAATTCAACAGCAATACGCAAAATAATTTAAAAAGAGCGTATCTTTAGAATTCCAGATACATAGTCTCGCGCGCTGGAGATTAAAAAAGTTTTTTTTTTCCGCACAGTGTTGCCATCCTAGCTTTGAAATCGTTGAGTTTGTTAGTAAAAAATTCTTTAATGTCTTACAAAATATGAAATAGATAATAAAATAAATTCCAAATTTCAAATTAGGACTTCCAGATGCCCATATTCGTTGGAGAATTACGTTATTCAAAATTTGATAGCTCTAGGTTCCGTTGTTTTATCACAATGCGAGAAACATACATACATTTATGCAGATTCTTTTTTATTTAATGTCTTTAAATATAATACAGGACGATAATATTTGGTGTCAACAATTCAAAAAGTGATATAGCGTTTTTAGTGAATCAACGCGAAATGACAAAAGCAAATTAATGTCCTTCTGGGCGAATTGCCCCTTTGGGCTAATAAATAAAAATTTAATAAATTATTAAATTAATGTTAAATATAAGAAATATCGGACCTAGTCTTATTTGGGGTTCCGATTTGACTTAAAATTTCATACAAAAACTAAAGAATAGCTCTGGGCTGCCTCCGGCTGAATTTAGATCTTAAATATACAGTATAACGTACTATTTCAAGGGGGGAGGGGGAAACTATTCTTTATCCAGCACAACAGTAGAAAAAAGTAAAACTATTAAAGCGTCACTAATGAAAAGGGAGAGAATGCTAGAAACAATATGAAAATATGGAAAGAAATTTTAATGGATATTCGTACCTTCAGAAACGAAGACAGAAGAGTCCAACGCTTCATGACCGCGATGTCCTGCCAATGCAGTTCTAGCTGTCAAGCAGACTGCGAGTGGACAAAAAAAAAAAAAAAAATTCCTCCTAATCTGATCCGTTGACAACATGAGAACAAATTTAAGGTCTGCATAAGTGACAATTCTTTTCCCCGTATTTGGTTACATAGTTCAAATCTGCAAGAGTTCTACAGTGATAGATTACTAGCACTGAATGAAGAAGATACTCACTGTTAATACTTTCGAGAACAAAGTATTTTACACGCTTTTATAAATTTATTGCATTACCTAGAAAATAAGCCATTGACATGTGGATGGGGGCTTTTCTTTTCTAAAAGTCTTAACCTCCATCAAAGTGTTTTTTCCCCAGAGGAAGACAGGCATGAATTCGGAAGTTAAAATCGATTTTAAGGGTATATTCATATTTGAAATAAAACTTGTCTATTGAAACTGTGTTTCAGTTACATAAAAGAATGCAATTTACTTGAGAATCTGAGAGGTACCGGCCTCCAGACTTCGCTGGACTCCAGCGCGATTTAAGCTCTGCGTACGATTATTTAGAACCTAAGAAAAATCATAAATTTCTGCGTATTAAAATAATCGTATATGTCACAAAGCAAACAAGAAGCCGAATAGTAGTTTCTCGAAAGCCGAAATAGCAGTTTAAGAATTATCACTGAAACGTTTAAGCATGTGTGATAGTGTTTATATTCCTCCTTAACCTCTGCACAACTTCATGCTTTTCTTTTAATTAAAAAAATTTTTTTTTGGATTTTTCATCCCCAAATTGTAATTTTTAATGAAGATTACTTTCAAATCAGAACAGAAACACGCCAAAGTGAAACTTAAAGTTAGTAAAGAAACAATTCTAATAAACACCGAAAATTCTAAATAAAAATTCTAAGTACTAAAAAGTAAATCCAAATGAGTGTGGATGAAACCTTGGAATTGAGTTTCAAAATATCTATTAAAACTGAAGATGTTACCCTTCTGAACTTGATACGTACAGGACATTTTATCTTTATTATAAAGTTACATTATTAGTAACGCAAAATTAAAACAATGATAACGTATTCAATATGAAGCCTTTCAGAATTTGAAAATTTGAATCTTTGATTTTATTTATTTACTTTGCTAAATAATGGGCAAGTTTCAAGCGCTCAACTGTATGATATACTTCATTAATTTTAGATGTCGTATTCTTGAATTGTACTATATAATTATCATAAACTTTCATTACTTTATGTCCAACTTTTTTTTTTTTTCGTCGTGGCTCAATTTTAACGATTTCAAAATTTGGCTGCACACAAAGAAAAAGATAAGTTCAAAAATTGTTTATTTACCTATAATACACTGTGTAAAATAGTTTATGATAATAATTTTGAATGTAAAATAAAATAATGTGCACTACAAAAACAGCAGTACGTTCATTAAAGGAATTAATTACAAGTTAATAATAAGAATACTTTTAATGAGAAATTTGAGCTTGGCGTTTTTGGATAATTTCATTTATATTCGGTCGTAAAAATGACAATGCTATTTTCATATCGTCATCTACATTGAACAGTCTCGATCTTTTATTTCTTTTTATGTTGGATAATACTGAAATCCGAATCCACACAAATAAGATGTAGAAAATTGTATTAATATTTTTAAGGCTTTTTTTGGCCATCATTGAATAATCGCATTTAATGTTCATCCAAAATGAATTAATTGATTCTTTTGAATATTTTAAAATTAAATCTGGATTATTAGAAAGCAAAATTAATTCTTCTTCTTCGTTCAAAGTTCATTCAAATGCGGAAGTATTCGTTATCAAAAATGGATTACGAACCCAAGCAAAATTTTTTATATCTAAATTTGGGAAATAATGAATAACTCTCTCCTCTAATGTTGTCAAATGGTCAATTACAATTTTATGAATAAATTTATTAAAATCTTTTAGGTCTGTCTCAGACCTTTCTAAATTGCCTTTCCGAGGTTTATTCTTCCATAAAGTTATTTGTTTTTGGAATCCCACTAGTTTATCTGTTAAGCATAATACATTTTGTTTCGGCCCTTGCATACTTGAATTTATATTATTAAAAATAACAAAAATGTCCGATAAGTAAGCTAGTCTACTATCTGCTCCAATCAGAAGTTCTCAATTTAAATTGTGTACTGAACATGCCCGAAAATGCTCCGAAATGCGCTCTCCTCCAGAGCACCAAAATTGGCTTGGTTAAAATAATTGGCGCGCTTATTAATGTCTTAATAACCGAATTTGGCCAATTCTCATGTGTACCATATACTAGGATTAAACCCTTTTTAATTTTTACTATATGCATTTCTAAAATTTCGCGACACAGTTTAAGAATTTGGCAGCACGCAAAAGTGCCGCGGCACAGTGGTTGAGAATCACTGTCAGTTTTGAAGTAGGAGACATGAATTCATTGTAGAGACATTAGGTTATTTTGAACCAAGAGATGTGAAAAATGGGCCTTATCCTCACCGAGACTCGAACTTGGACCTCTCGAATACGCGCCAAGTGTGCCTACCGTTACACCACGAAGGTATGCTAGAAGGAGGGAGAAAATACCTTATATATATATGAATTAATACTTATATATATATGTATGCGAATTAACAAAAGACCTTAGGAGTAGCAAGAAGGACTTAAGGATCTGTTTTATACTGGAAATGAAGCAAAAAACATAGCAAAAGAGATCATGTCAGGACTGAGTGTTCGGTGCATATTCTTGGCGAACATTTTCGTGAAAAAGTAACTAAATCCTGATCTTGAACAGGAGCTGAATGCAGCTATGTTCTGTGGTAGAATACTGTGATTAAGTAATAGAATAACTATACGTAAGAAGGATTTAAAATCCTCTTTTATTAAACCACAATTATTTACAGCCACTTCCCAACTCGGGAGGGATACAGAAAATAAGGACTGCACTTGGGTCTAAACTAAACAATCAAATATAATTTAAACTAAAGCTAATTAGAAATTAAGTAGTCGTTGCTCACAGAGCTGTAAATTTCAATAAGTACTAGCGTAACAGCGCTAAGGCTTAGAATTTAAATACTAACTGGTCAGGCGAACGTCGAACAGAGTAACAGTGGTCTGAGACTAAAAGCTCTCTCACACTGAGAGGTTCCGACCTCTCGTTTAAATAGAACTTGGCTCCACTTCAAATTAGCATAAAGCTGAAACGTGCGCTTATTCTAACGAGAAGTTGAAATGAGAACAGATAGAAAAAGGCAAATTGAAATAAAACTTTGTTAGTTTAAACTAAAACCTTACAATCACAGAAAGAATTAATAAAAACCCGGTAGCAACTAGAATAGAAAAATAACAAAGAACAACCAATATGGCTTCTGCTGTAGACTTCGTTTATTTATGTTGTGTTGTCCTGTATGTTTTTCCTTCGTGGCCGGTCTAGAAAAGCCATAAGGCGAGCTTGGACTTGCGAGGAGGATCAACCGCGCCTTATCTCCCTACCTCAAACTTCATACCTCAATTTCACTACTGTTTTACAATTACTAGTGAATTTTTACCAGCTCATTCAAATCCGCCGTAAATTGGTCGTTCGCGGTAGTTTAGTTTTTAAAAGGGTGAATAATAACACATCTAACCCAAAGCCGAAAATAAGAGTTCTGAATAACAGACGATCAGTCTGGGAAGGGGGCAAGTCAAGGTAGGCGTGTCAAACTATACTTTAACATTTAGATAGTTCATTATAAAATTCTGCTAAACCAAAGTTCATGAGTGCATAAGATAAATTTTGAGGTGGTAAATCTTGAATAATCTCTGATCATAATTCTTTTTTTTTTGTATACAAATTTGATTTACTGAGAGAATACGGTTGTTGGAGAATTTAACATTTTTTTCGAAGAACGTATGGCTTCCGTCTATATTTGCCCAAGAATTGGTTTTATTTTTAGATCTGCATGGATGATCGTATTCCGAACGAACCATGGTGCATTTGCAATGGCGAGCAATATTTTATTTTATAGAAAAGCTATTTTTCTTTTTTCTGATTTAATTGCGATGCCCAAGCAGGGACGGTATATAGAAGTATTCCTACCTACCTATCTTATAAACTTCCCCTTTCAAATGGCTACTGGGGATTACGGAATCCATTCGCCAAATCTTGGTGATGACAAATTATCATCCACCACCTTTTAGTTCAGGCACCACTGTAGAGTCATTAGGATTTTTGAAGGTGGAAACGTGAAAAATGTGCAACGCTCTCGTCGCTACGCAAACCCTGGACCTCTCGAATACGCTTCGCATGTGCTTACACCGCGAAGGCATGCTGGCTTTGCGTTACACCACGAAGGCAGGAGAAAATACCTTATAACATCAAAGAGATATCATATGAGAAAATTTCGTAATCTCCTCGGAGTGCAGATCCAGTAAATTGCGTCTAAGTATTTATTCCTTTCGCCTTTCTACCTGCACAAATAATCCAGATGTTGAGAAAGATTCGCAGTGTCAATCAGTTGGTCCCTTTGTGTTTATGTTTCCCTTCCCTTTGGATCAACAAGGCGTACTTTCGTACAATAACAAAGATTTTAAGAAGTATGTTAATCTGCCGTCTTTCTTTTTCCCTCACCTATCAGTCCTTTTTCACACATAAATTCACTGTGCGCTTCAGTTGAATTATCTCAACCCTTTTGACCAAATTAAGTTTTTTTAAGTTTTTTTGAGAGACCAAATTAAGTTGAGAGTTATAGGAACCTCAGAAGCAAGATCGGCAAGTGATATGAGAGTTGAATTTTCCCCTCCTTCAAGAAGTAGCAGCTCTCGTCCCTATTCTTCGAGGTTATTTTTTTTTTTCAGCCAAACTTCGTTCATGGAAGATTGGGGACCTTCTATTGTGTCTTGGAACTCAGCCGCGACGGTAGTGGCTGAATTTAAGGACAGCAGGAAGCCAAGAAGTTGTCCTAGAGCACAGAGTGGGACAGGGCATCTCTGCATATTTTTTTTTCTTTGAATGAGGAGAGGGAGAGGGAAGCTGCACCCGACATGACCTCTGCCCAACATTTATAGGCCGCCTTCATTCAAAGCCCTCTCGTTTTGGGGCTTCTGTTCGGGCTTTCCCTCCTTCCAGTCCTATTCATCCATGAGCTTCTATCAATGCTGTGAATAGAATAAAAGTTGAAAGAGGGGTGGCAAATGTGCAGGAAGGGGGAGCGCATTAATATCGTGCCACCCTCCAGCCGTATAGCATATACCACGATTAAAACTAGTTCTTATTTGCGGGTGACTGTGCACAAGTAGAATAATCTGTACATTTTATTTACAAGCGCATTCACGCCCCAAGGTCAGACTAGACGGAGGTCACAGTAGGTAAAAGGGAAGGAATAACCTCTCCCTGACTGTTAATCAAAAGTAAACAGAGAGACCTTTTGACGTAAATAGCTTAACTGGTGGCAATCAGATGCCTTGATCCATTGGTTGGTAATTTGATGGTTGATATTACTGAGGAGAGTTTCCTTCAACAGCGATCATATTTCGGTGGTTAAATCGGTGCCTATGACTCTTAGCCATCATCTAACGTATATCATTTAAGGAAAAAAAATCAAGTTACTTCAACGGTAAGTAATAAAAATAAACATTCAACTATATCGCTGTTGAACCAACACGAATGTTTGATTCGTTTTCATACTTTCCTACCCCACTTCACTAACACTTAATTTGCAATCAGCCTTGACTTTTGGACTTCAGAGAAAGTTACGTTTACCTCAAGATTTATTAATAGGATTTGTTAATTATAATTTATTAATAGGTATTAATTAATAGGCCGTAATAAGTTACATGCAATTTAGAAATTCAAAGTTGCAACTGAACAGGATATAGTAGCAGTCCTTTCAAGCATGGCAAGATTGAAACAATGTCTTTAAAACGGAATGTTTTTTTGTAACAGGTTTACAAAAATTATTTCGAACTATGTGGAGAACACTGTGATAATAGCATTTAAAAAACAAAATGACGAACAGGTTATTAGAATAAAAAAATCTGATGTGTACACCACATGACTTCCTTGTACGGAATATTAAATTATGCGCATTTTTATTCTATTTAATTTAAACATATTGCATTGATTTAAATCTACTTCGTCGATAGCGCATAAAGCACAATAGAATGAATGCATTCATTAAAATTCACTGTATTTGTTTGCCATAGAGACACTCTGGCGCTAGGTTCGCTTAGCGGCGTTACAACTTATTCATTTTATAACTCAGAATACACGAAAATTATGCACTATATCATCTGAAGAATTATCTAATTGTTGCCACATGTTCTATTCAAATACTATAATAAACATAAAACGATGCATAAAAGAAATTAAGCAAACGGAAAAAAAAAGAAAGCAAGAAACAGTTTTTCACAGAAGATTCAGTATTTCTCATTCAATTAACTAACTCAGTTTATAAGGTATTTCTCCCGCCTTTTTCGCATGCCTTCGTAGTGTAGTGGTCTGCATACTCGACGCGTAACCGAGAGGTCCGTGGTTCGATTCCCGGCGAAGGCGTTGCTCATTTTTCATGTCTCCTGCTTCGAAATAACCTAATGTCTCTACACTGGCGCCCGAACTAAAAAGGTGGTGAATGATGATTCTCCACCAACGCGATTTGGCGATTGAGTCTCCAAAACCCCAGTTGCCCTCTAAAAGGGGGAGTATATAAAGTATTTTTCCCGCCTTCTTCGCATGCCTTCGTGGTGTAATGGTCTGCATGCTCGACGCGTAACCGAGAGGTCCGTGGTTCGATTCCCGGCGAAGGCGTTGCTCATTTTTCATGTCTCCTGCTTCGAAATAACCTAATGTCTCTACAAGTTCACACTTCGGGACAAGGCAAAAATACATAAAACCTCAAAATATCCATATTAAAAATTGCGAAGTAAACCTTAAACACTTATTTCCTCGAATAAATTTCAGAATGGATTAAGCATGATTTAATTCGCAATAATAAAAGAAGGCGTTATTTTTGTTGTTGCGAAGCTTAGTGTTTCTAGATTGGCAGCAAATCCACTATTCTGCTAAATTTCAAATGTAAACAAATATATCTGCTGTAGTAATAATAATTAAGCTTAGAGGCACTTAAACAACTTTTAAATTGTTGATAATTCTACAAATATTGCATGCAGATTGACTAAAGGCATAAAAACCTTAACCGTTATATATAACGGTCAATATAATTCAGTCATTTTTAAAGCCAAAAAAAGTACAATTTGCAAACATATAAGAATAAAAAATAGAGAACACTGAGCCGAGTAACAGAGTGGATATATATATATACATAAATTTATATTCATAATGAAAGTAATTAAAAGTAAATTGATAAGCCCAAGACTTGCGCTAAAGCAATAATTCACTATAAATAATTATAGTGATTATACATAAATTTATATACTTTTGGTGCTGCTGATTGCAACCAAAATAGGAGGTGCACATCTACATGTTATAGCAGCCCTATATACAAAATATCAACGTTCTGTGGCTACTCGTTTTTAAGTTATGCGAGATACATACGTACGTACGTACGCACAGACGCCACGAAAAATTCTCTTCAGAATCCATTTCAAATCAGTTTTATAATTTTTTGGGGGGAAAAGAATCCTTTATTCTGGCCTTACGTACCGATGTCACGCAAAAACATCGTTAAAGTGCATTCGTTAGCGGTCAAAATGGATATTTTCGTTGAAATATGATATTCGAAACTTTTCGCGATTACAATACTTCCTTTTTACTTCGTACAAGAAAGTAAAAGGGCCGAAATTTTCAAAAAATTGCAGGTATAAGAAAATTTGGAGAACAATAAAAAGTACCTATGAAATTTGTTATGTATTTGTCAGTCTTCAAGGGAGGACAAAATTACCTTTACCATAAAAATAAATTGTGACCCCTTTTGTTTCAGAACTTCTGTAGCATTATTCTTTGTACATTTAAATTTTCATAATGCTTTCTTGAAGCAGATTTTAGTCGATTCATTAATAATTATAATTTTTTTCAAACATTCTCATCTTGATATATTTCTTTCTCGATATATTCCTTCCAGTAAATGTGATTTCCAGAATCAACTTCACTTGCTGCAATTCGCATATAAGTGACCAAAATTTATAATAAGCGAAAGTTTGAAATATACTTCATTTATCAAAATTTATAACCTGATTTATTTTGGCGTGGATTAAATTACTCAACATATGAGGAGTTTTTGGCTTCTCCACAGCCTGCTGTCTTAATGCAATTGGTATCACGTCGGACCAGTTATATTAGGTCCTATGAAAATATGAATTTAATCAATTAGGAAATCTTTTAAGAAAATATCAAGCCAGACAACTATAATATACTGAGTAACGTAATATGAGACATTAAAAAAAATGTTTCTTTATATCCAATAATTGACAAGCGCTTATAAAGACAAGATGACTAAATGATTATAAATTTTATATAGGACAATTATCTATTATTTTTTATTATATTATAAAGTATTTCTCCCGCCTTCCTAGCATGCCTTCGTGGCGTAATGGTCAGCACACTCGGCGCGTATTCGAGAGATCCGAGTTTGAGTCCCAGCGAGGGCATTGCTCATTTTTCATGACTCCTGCTTCCAAAAAAAAACCCTAATAACTCTACAATATATGATATTATTATTATTCTATTATAATATATAAATTTATTTTTTACATGATGTTGTAGGGATTTAAATTTATTTTAAATAATCAGTTAAGTTTAATTTGAAGTTCTTTCCTATAAGCCTTCATTCCCCTAATTGCCAGTACCAGGATATTTAAATTTGGTAGCGCGCGTGAAAGATTGCAAATTCCAGTGGGGGAAAAAGTTTAAATATCAAGTTCTAGAAGGGAAAGTTAGGCAGTCTGGGAAAACTCTGTGCGTGTTGTAGCGCGAGTTTCGGCTTAGCAGTTATTGCTGGTTAAACGTGGCGTAACGGCTACTATTTTGCTGCCACTAAACTTATCACCGCTCTGTTAGAAAACAGGATTGTCTGAGCCCTGTAGCGTAATTCTACGACTTGTTAATATCTTCAAGTTTTTTAGTTTAATTCTTACTGTTTCAGTTATCGCCCAAGCAGAGGCGCAGTGTGTTAGCGTCGAGTTGACGTATTGTAAATAATCTAAAGAGTGTAATAAAGGGTAGTTTTAACCCTTCTTCTGTGCAGTAACTACTCTCCAGATTTCACAAAAGAGATAGACTGTAGATCTTACAATGTGTTACCAAAAAATAAAATAAAAGTACAAAATATTAAGAAAATTTTTACAAAAAATATATTTATTACTTTTATTGTTCAGCCTTTTAAAAAAATCCGTAGTTCGAAAGATAGATTAAAGATCATATGTTACTTTAAATGACAAAATTCTGATAACTAGCTATTTACCAAATCACTAGGAAGTTAAATGTTTTTACCATTTATTTACCAGGCTTTGTGGCTGATAAATGATTGGAAGTATATCAGTCCCCAAACTCTAAAGAATTCTCTTAAGAAACATCTCTATGGCCGAAACGTTGTTGATTTTGATTTATACATCCTTAATTACTGAATTCTCAGATTAGGATGAATCAATGTTAATCAGTTTGTAAGGTATTTCTACCGCCTTCTTAACACGCCTTCGTGGTATAATGGTCAACACACTAGGCGCCTATTAGAGAGGTCCGAGATTTGAGTCCCGCCAAAGGCATTGCTCATTTCTTCGATTTCCTTGGTTTGAAAACTTCTAAAAGAATTCTACAGTGGCGCCCGAAATAAAAAAAGTGGTGAATGATGATTCTGTACCACCAGGGTCCCCTAATCTCCAGTCGCCCTCTAAAAGAGGGAGTACATAAGGTATTTCTCTCGCCTTCTAAGCATGCGTTCGTGGTGTAATAGTCAGCACGCTCGGCGCATATTCGAGAATTCCGAGGTTCGAGTCCCGGCGAGGACATTGCTCATTTTTCACGTCCCTCAGCATCAAAAATTTTAATATCTTTACAAGTTTACCAATAACATGCCGCTGTTTATTAAATATGTGTAAAACCATAAAATTAATTTTGGGCTTTAGATCAGGGGCGAGGAAAAGCTTGCTCGCAGGCAGACTGCGGATCTTTTAATTGTTTAATGTGTCCCCTTATGAAATCCTGTGCAACGCTAGTTTCATTTCTTTCTTATCTGATAACAAACTACTAGTAATAAAAAAGAAGATGTGCAAAGATATAAATTTAAGGAACTGTTTGATTAATCATCGATACCTTTTTTTTTTTTTTTTTTT
>KK112047.1:132148-144150 GCA_000611955.2 Stegodyphus mimosarum | reverse complement strand
TTTTTTTTTTTTTTTTTTGCTTTGTATCTCTTGGAATTTAAGCTTACATTTTATATTTCATAGCTAAACCCACATGCAGGGAATAATGACCCCTCTTCGACCTCTTCTTCCCTCCCGTAAGTAAGCAATAGGCGGAGCAGTTTCCCCCAAAATGCATTGTTTCAGTTTGTTCCAGGCAGCTTGTCCTAAAAGAATTGATTTGTGGTTTCTTATCTTTATTTGTTAGAAGTAGAAAGGATGTGACTTGAAATCTTCACTCTTCTTTGCGCGTTAATAAATGGGGAGGGGAGGAAATTGCTGTGACTGTCGAAAACTATTTCGGGCAGCTTGGCATTTTAATATACAGGTTAGCGAAGGCTTCGGTTTTCAAAGAGTTAAAGGGCGACTGGGGATTAGGGGACGCAAACGCCAAATCCTAGTGGTGATGAATTATTGTCTACTACCTTCTAGTTCCGGCACAGAGTCATTAGGTTTCTTTGAAGTAAGAGTAAGGAAAAATGTGCAGTGCTCTTTCCGAGACTCAAACCTCGCCGAGTGTACTACCGTTACTCCACGAAGACATGCTGGAAGGAGGGAGAAAATACCTTATAAAATTAAGCGCGTAAAATGTTATTTTAAATCCTATATTTGTTTTTAAATTTCTATTGGGGAGGGTTGTTCATCCACCGTCGCGTTCTGGGAAACGATAGGGACACTGCAAAAGATCATCACATAAGTGTCATACCTTTTTGTGCAATGTCGCTGCCTTTATGTGGCCAAGGGATAAAAATATTTGCCTCATCCCAGATATTACGGCCTGAGAAAAATTAGAACGTTTTCAAATAAATCAAGTAGCGCATCACTTTGACGATGATTTTAAGGAATTTTAAACATTTTACCGAGTTTAATATTAACATAGCTTCAAGAGTTATGACAGAAAGAATAACTCTCGAGGACATCAAGAGGACACAGATGTTGCTTGCAATTTACACCATACCATGCAGATACAACAAACGTGCTTATTTTCTCTTTACTTTAGGCTTATTTTTCAATACAAACTTTAGATTAACATTAGAGAAAGTGGCAAAAGCAAATTTCAAGTAGCAAACAGTTTACAAATTTTAATAACATATTCTTTTACACTGCACCGATCACGATGAGTTCGTACAATAACTCGAATTATAAAATTCCTTCTATGGTACGAATAAATTTAATCGACTCTTCTACTGTTTTGTTTCATGTAAACAAGTAAGTGAGATTTAGCGTTTACCACTTAAAGTGAATTTCTCCTCTTTAAAACTTCCGCAGCAGAAATACATAAAATGACACGTTTCGTATTTTAGTATTAACACTGGCATGGAAAAATGAATTTCTGCCGCTAGTGATCTTCGAAACGTGCCTAAGTGTGCCCGTATTTAAAGATTATAACACGTTCGAAAAAAGAAAAATGAACTTTAGAAATTTGTTTATTAAAGGATTTTACTCACCTTGAAAGCATAGTTTTAAACTTTTCTAGAGAAATTTATTTAAGCATAAATTAAATGACTTCCTCTGTTGTGTAATTATTTTCAAAGCCCAGAAGTATAAGCCACTTCGAATTAATTACGTTAAAATTTTAATGATAATATTCTCAAAATAATCCGTTAAAATTTCTTATATAAAGTGCCTGTTGTCATAATGGTAATGATAATATTATGTTTATTTGATCTGTAATTAAATTATATCGTTTTATATGTGATTTTAACTAGAGACAATTCTGTTTAATTGTGATTACATTTCGAACTCGTTTTGATGCTCTACTTTAAACTAAACGTTTTTTAGTCGAAAGGCGAAATTTGCTTTGAAGGGCTATTAATTTGTTTTGGCATTTTGCGTTGATTCACTAAAAATGTGGGTTAACTTTTCAAATTTTTGCCACCAAATATTAGAGCCCTGTGTTATATTTAAAGAAATTAAATAATGAAGAATCTCCGTAAATGTATGTATGTTTCTCGCATTGTGATAAAACAACGGTATCTAGAACCATGGAATTTTGAATAACGTACGTCTCCATCCGAATATGGGCATCTGGAAGCCCAAATTTGGAATTTGTTTTATTATCTATTTCATATTTTGTAAAACTTTAACGAATTTTTGTTTAACAAACTAAACGATTTCAAAGCGAGCAATAGCAACACTGTACGAGAGAGGAAAAAAAAATTGTCTCCAGCGCGTGAGGCTCTGTGTCAGAAATTCTAAAGATATGCTCATTTTAAAATTATTTTGCGATATTGCTGTTGAATTGAATTTTATGTGGTTTAAATGCGAAGGACATGATATTTAATAAGTAACGCACAAAATGTTAAAAAAACGCCCTTTCGGGAGTAATATAAAATTTAAAAAGGCTTCAGTTTATCTTTTTTTCCACGATTCGTAAAAGCTTTGCCTTAAGTACTGTGCTGATAGCACAGAAAATCTAAACAGGATGCAAAGTATGTAAGTCTTTCCATGCATATGATTTTGTGGTATAATTGTTAGCGTATTAGTTTAGTTATTCTCAAATACCTAACGTCTCCATACAGAGAGTTCGAATTAAAAATGGAGGATTACAATATGGCAGAAACTTCGGTTGTTGTCTTGAACACAGCTTCAAGTCGTTTTTAAATTGCTTGAAAAATAAGATATTAAAGGCATTCTACTCAAATTCTGTCTTTGTATTGTGGTCAAAATATCAGTTTTATAATCTGTAAAACAAGGATCTATTTCCAACGAGGGCACAATTAAGATTTTAATATTCTTTGCTCCAAAAAAATCACAATGTCTTACTCTGGGCGATCGTACTGAAACTGATACATTTCCGATCTGGATTCGTCTACTGGCTGCCACTTCTCTCGACTACTCTTAAGCTTGGGAAAATAGGAAAACTAGAGAACTCATTCCTGTACTTTCCATAGTAGAGTGCTCAACATATTCATCCACAGTCATTGTTAACTGACGAAAATTCAGTGTGGTTTAGCATCTATAGAGTCGGAAGCTTTCTCGCTTGTAAAATGAACTGAAATATCAATCCAGTAATCTGAAGAGCATGGTTTGATATCCAAAGTAAAGAACAGCAATGTTCTCAAGATTTTCCCATCCCAAATAAATCAAAAATGTCTCTACTGTGAACTGGTTGATGGTACCTCGTTATAAGATAAGATATTTAGATCAGTAAAGTCTAATGATTTGAAGACTTACCTCATGTGAGGTGTTATAGGCAGGCGTAGTTGTGCTCTCTGGAGGTTGGGTAGGGTCGGATTTCCGTAACCGACCATTTTATGAGAGTTACCTGGGGTTTGATCTGGACCTTCTGACAGTCGGTATAACTAAGGGATACTGAAACCCACCACATAACCTGTCGCTGTCCTACATCCGACATAGGCCTCCTCATTGCCCCGCTGGTAACCAAGTTCGCCTGGGCTAACTATGTTCGGATGACCATCCCTGGGGGTCGAATGGACCATCCCACCGCACTGGCTAGATCAAGACATGGACAGCCTCGACTTCCGAGGCAAATAAACTGTCTTCACAGGATTACAGCTATCGTTTATTCGGTGGTAGGTTCAGGCTTGGACCTTACTGGTACTGTCTAGGCTGCCCCTTGGTTGTGGGGACGTTATAATATCAGATATTGAAGGTTGTCCAAGGGGGTTTTGCTTCCCTTGGTCAAGGTTCGGGGACGGTCGATGTTTCGGCATGTGCTTGAGTTTATGTGGATGTTATCCGTCCGCCGCAGACTTTGTGTTTTATAATTAACGAACGAGACAAAAATTGTCCCTCGGGGTTGACCGGGGGAGTTATGTCCACTTGGAAGGCATCTATGAGTTATGACAGTTAACTGCATTAAGGCTGCCTCGTACGATGCCAAGCTTGGTGGCCCCTTCATCTTAGTCTAGTGCAATGTGGGGTGTTAAGAGTGCAGTATCTGGCCTATAAGCTAGGTAGTCTTAAGGATTAGGTTTAGTTTGAAGATTTAGATTCCCTAAAAAATAATTAATTTCCCGAGATTCTTTGTCTAATGATTCAGCAATGATTGCAGATTAGTTTAAGTACCTAAATGATACTGAAGTACAGCTGCTGCATAGTGACCAAAAACGGAGATAGTACAGCTGCAGAAAATTTGAAGATATTTCCCAAAAAACTAAAAGCCATAAATGATTAAAAAGTTATCATTTTTATAATTAAGCTCAGTAAATAGTGCAGTTGTATTATAATACGAAATATTAGTTTGTTAGATGCAGTTTGTATTAAAATATAGCTCCAGCAATATACACTTTTATTCTGAAACTAATGCATGTATTAGCTACAATGAATGATATACAACAAAAATAAATACAGTGGCATAATTTTTAGCCCAAACACGAGTTAACCCAGAAGGGCTATTAGTCTGGAAACGGCATTTTGAATCGAATCACTTTTCAATTTGTTACTACTAAATAGTATCACCCTGTATTATATTTAAAGAAACTAAATAATGGATAATCTACATTAGTGTATGCATGTTTCTCGCATTGTGAAAAAACAGCAGTACCTAGAATAATCAAATTTTGAATAACATAGTCCTCCACAAGCCCAAATTTTGAATTTTGAATTTGTTTTATTGTCTGTTTCGTATTTTATAAGCCTTTAAGGAGTTTTTGATTAAAAAAACTTAACAATTTCAAAGCCAGCGTGGCAACACTGTCTTAAATAATAAAAAAAAAATATTTCCAACGCGCGACACCGTCTATCGGATATTCTAAAGCTATGCAGTATTTAAATATTATTAGCCCAGTATGGCATTAGTCCATACGCTCTAGAAACGAGTACGTGTCTACAAATCAAAAAACGTCCGTTTGGGCGTAATATGAAATCTGAAAGCTTTTAGACTGTTTATTTCAAAGGCGCATTTGGCCCAAAAGGACTATTAATTTCGTTTTAGTATTTTGCGTTGATTTACTTTAAATGTCGGTTCACTTTTCAAATTTCTGCCACCAAATATTAGAGCTCTGTATTATATTTAAGGAAATTAAATAATGAAGAATCTGCATAAATGTATGTATGTTTCTCGCATTGTGATAAAACAACGGTACATAGAGCCACCCAGTTTTGAATAACGTAATCCTCCCACGAATATGGGAAGCCCCATATTTGAAATTTGGAATTTTGTTTTATTATCGATTTCATATTTTGTAAAACTTTAACGAGTTTTTGATTAACAAACTCAATGATTTCAAAGCGAGCAATGGCAACGTTGTAGAGACAAAACATTTTTATCTACAGTGCGCGATACTGTGTATCGAAAATTCTGAAGATATGCTCATTTTAAAATTATTTTGCGATATTGCTGTTGAATTGAATTTTATGGTTTAAGTGCGAGGAACATGATATTTAATAAATAAAGGTAACACAGAAAACGTTAAAAAAAAACGCTCTTTTGGGCATAATGTATAATCTGAAAGCGTTCAGATTTTTTTCCCTTTGTTTATCTTATTATTATTATTTATTTTATCATTTTCTTCCTATCATTAAATCAATGAAGACATGAAAGGATTTAAATATAATAGCCTACAATATAAATTATTGAAATTTTTTACATTCATAATTTCTAATAGGCAATGAATGTGACCTCCATTTTATTAAACCATTCCGTAATCTAATATATAGTAGGTTCGCACTGAGCATGAAATAAATGCGCCCCAATTAGGTAGAATAAATGTTACTTCACTGTACTAATTTTCTGTAAATTACATGAAACGCATCCTGTAAGAACGCTGTTGTCAAACCAAAATGCAATTCCTTCGAAATTCACGTAAACGCTCCTTTATTTCACAATGAAATCTATTAGAAATACATTTCCAGATCATATTCTGCCATTAATATTTCTTCAGTTTACGAAAAGTCATCCTCGGGGGGTTTCAAAAATGAAACAAAAGATGCCGTCACCAGAGAAAAGGTTATGCTGGATGATAACCGAGAATGGGAGAAGGATTATTATATTTTTTTATTTTTCATCTTTGGAAAGAGACTGGTATAAAAGTAAAGAAAGCGTTTTTATATTTCGTGCGCTTGTTTCAGTTATACTATACGTGAACATACATGTATGTGAGCATATGCACACACACATATACACAGACAGATTGTAGCTTAGGATTTCGTAAGAAGCGGAATGGTTAAGGGGGGTCTGCTGCCGTTGACAGCGAGTCTTTGTTAAAGGGTCCCCCAAGGGAGCCCCTAGGGACCTAGTAGGGGTGGGGCGATATTTCCTTTGTGAAGATGTGAGTAAAAACGAAGATGGGAAGTAGTTCCAGGACTCTTTCGGTTTTTTTTCCTCTTCCCTCCCGTGCTTAGTATGACAAAAGAAAGTATTCTTCGAGGATCTGAATTTTTTTACTATTATTTATGGTATCTTCCAATTACGTGTCTGACATTTGAGTGACTAACAACTATTCTGGACTCTGATTTTTGCTAGTAAAATATCCGGAGGCGACAGATTTGTTAAAGCATGTTACTTAAAAATAAGGTTCCGCTTTTCTAAATATTTAATCACGTATTCACAATTTTAAAGGCTAGTCTTTATTTATTCAAAAATGGTTTGGACAATTAATTTTTTTTTAAAAAAATGTTTCTGTAATTAATAAAAAGAATCTGCCTTCTCTCTCTCTCTTTTTTTTAAATAGAGAAATTTTGTTTACCGTAATAGAGATTTATTATTATTAATTGTATTTTCTCCCTCCTTTGCAGCATGCTTTCTGGGTGTAAAGGTAACACACTCGGCGCGTATTCGAGAGGTCCAGGTTCGAGTCCTGGCGAGATAATTGCTCATTTTTCATGTGTTTCCAAAATAACCTACTCTACATTGGCGCCAGAACTAAAAGGTGATGGACAATAATTTCTCACCCCATTGGCTCTCCTTTCCGCATACCTTCGTTGCGTAAAGGTATCACACTCGGCGCGTATTCGAGAGGGCAAGGGAGTCCCGGCGAGGACATTATACGTTTTTCACAACCTAATGACCTAATGACAAACTTTATGAAATACGTCTATCAATGTAGTTTCTCACTTTCGAAACTGATCTGCATTAAGTATGCGAGCATTTTTATACTAAAACCCCTTCTGTTTTTTTCGAATAGCGGATGACTTGCATAAAGGTGCCGTCATTTTTATGATGAAAAATCGTTACGAGAGGTTTCCTAATATATCACAAATATCACCAGTACTTTTGCAAAACACTGTGAAATAAACAAATAAATAAAGAAGTTTGATCTGCCTCCTTTTTGTTACTTTCCCTGCTTTTGGACTGCTATGGTAATTCCTTTAGTTTAGGCTTCATCCTAACCTTACTTGAGCTTGTTTTGAATCCATACTGTTGAGAGGCTCATATAACATGACCAGGCATTTAAATTCTCTCAAAATCAAATGCATGAATTTTCCAATCTGTCATGTTACGTAATTTAAACGTTTATTTATAAATCGCATTTATAAAAAACACTGATGTTTCTGTATCACATTTTGATCAAACAGTGGTTTTGAGGAACGTTAAATGGGGCTCAAACTGTAACAAGCAATAGCTTTTTTAGGCAACAAAACTTACATGTAAACAGATACAGCACAATGAAAACTTTTCTAGCAATTAGTTATATTGTTGTTGTTGTTGCTTATGCTCACTTGTCTGACTTATAGTCAGCCCAAGTCCACGAAATTCCTCGTGGCAAGGAGCGCAAGATTACGCCTCTCGTTGGCAACAGCCTTGAGCACCTTACAGGTGACAGAGCGATTTGGCTCAGTTTCGCCTCCAATTTTGATGGAGAGCACTCCGGGAGACGGATCCGAAGGTCTCCTACCCCTTTGCCCTTCCATCAAATCACACGAGAGGCTCGCCGCATGTTTAGAGTGCCGCCATGCCGCGCCGACACTATACATTTACAAACATCCATGCCTTCTCCGGGATTCAAACCCAGGCCCTTCGGCACGGCAGTCAGCGACGCTAAGCACTATACCGGTTGGGCGGCAGCAATTAGTTATATTATTTTTTAAGTTATATTATGCGTGAAATCAGGTAACCAAATATAAACATATATCACACTGCGAAAAAATTTTAACAATCAGTTACATTATTTGTGTAATGGCATTATACGTGTAATAATTTGCAATATCTTTCGTATCTGTGTGATGCGCTACTCGTTAGAGAAATAAACTAAAAGGAAATAACTGAATTTTATTAACTACTGGGGGGGATGCTAGTTCAGAACAAGTAATGGTTAAGTACAGTCGAAAGGACAAGTACGTTGGCAATACGCTGCGTTAATGATATACGTGAAATTTTAAGAGCGATATTAAGCGTATGGTCAGCTGTAAAATGCGCTCTAAAATTAATCTAAAGATCCAGTTCATATCTATCGAATTAAATAAATTACTTGAAACTAAGTGTCTTCTTATTTTATAACTTCCGTTAGCTCTACCTGAAAGCTTTTCTATTTTACGTTTCAGATTTTTTGTTTAGAAGGATCTCTGCTGCAGTTTCTTCACAAATTTGCCTTTCATCTTGCTTTTATTCTTTTCAAAAGAATAGATCCGAGCAATACTAATAATGTTGATAATAATGATGAAGAAGATGATGATGACAATGAAGAAGATGAAGACGATGATGATGATGATGAAGTACTTGCGATGAAGTAGTACTTGCGTACTTGTATAGTAATACTTGCGTGGTAAGCTCAAGTAGTAGTAGTAGTAGCAATAATAATAATAATATTAATAGTAATAATAGTAATAATAATAATAATAATAATAATTCTACAGGTCGTTTCAAGTAGTGTCGTTTCAAGTCTTTATTGGATGTGTAACTTTAAATGTGGATCATAAGTTGCGCATTCCATTTCTTATACATGCAAAGAAGATGAAGATGATGATGATGAAGAAGAAGATAATAATGAAGATGAAGATGATGTTCGATGATGAAGAAAGTAGTAGTAGCAGTAGCAGTAGTTGCATAGCAAAACTTGCGTAGCAAGTAGTAATAGTAATAATAATAATAAATAATAGTTAATAGTAATAATAATAATAATAATAATAATAGTTAATAGTAATAATAATAATGTTGATGATAATGAAGATGAAAATGAAGAAGATAAAAGGGAAGATGAAGAAGAAGAAAGTAGTAGCAGTAGCAGTAGTAGTACTTGCGTACTTGCAATATTAGTACTTGCGTGGCAAGCTCAAGTAGGAATAGGAGTAGTAGTAGTAATAATAATAATAATAACAATAATAAAAAAAATTATAATAATAATAATAATTCTACAGGTCGTTTCGAGTAGTGTCTTTATTGGATGTGTAACTTTAAATGTGGAATTGCGCGTTTCATTTCCTATACATGCAAAGAAGAAGATGAAGATGATGATGATGAAGAAGAAGATAATAATGAAGATGAAGATGATGTTGATGAAGAAGAAGATAATGATGAAGATGATGTTCGATGATGAAGAAAGTAATAGTTCCAGTAGCAGTAGTAGCAGTAGTACTTGCGTACTTGCAATATTAGTATTTGCGTGGCAAGCTGAAGTAGAAGTAGTAGTAGTAATAATAATAATTATAATAATTATAATAATAGTTCAAGAGGTCGTTTTTTCAAGTAGTGTCTTTATTGGACGTGTAACTTTTAATGTGGATCCGTAGGTTGCGCGTTCCATTTCCTATGCATTCGCACGTAGTAATGCTTTGTCGTCGAAGTCAGTATCCATCTGGGGCTTCAAACTGTCATTAATTATGACCCCCTCAAAAAAAAAATAATCGGAAGACCTTCAGGTTTTCTATTACGCCCGAAGTTTATATTTTTTCCCATTTGCATTTAGGCTGAAAATATTTAAAACCGCATATCTTTAGAATTTCCGATAGTGGAGATGAAGATGAAGATGAAGATGGGTGTCGCGCATTGGAAATAAAAAATGTTTTATTCCCTACTGTGTTGCCACTGCTCGCTTCGAAAACGTTGAGTTTGTTAATCACAAATTCGTTAAAGTTTTACAAAATATAAACAGATAATAAAGCAAATTCGAAATTCAAAATTCGGGCTCCCAGGTGCATATATTCGGGTGAAGGACTACGTTATTCAGAACTTGATGGCCCTGGGAACTGTCGTTTTTTTATAATGCGAGTTTTTTTTTTCATTCATGCGAATACATCATTATTTAATTTCCTTAAATGCAATACAGAGCTCTAATATTCGGTGACAACAATCTGAAAAGTGATTCAACCTTTTAGTGATTCGATGCAAAGTGCCGTTTTCTTGGCTATAAAGAAGTAATATGGTTTTATTTTTCAAATCGCTGCATTATTCTTCGTTCGAATTAAAAGCTTTTTAAATTTTCGACCTCTTTCAGCTTCCCTTTTCAGTTAATAATCAAGAATCAGAAAGAAAAAAAAAAGGGAAAAGGAGGGGAAAATATTAGTTATTAGTGTAACATCAGGAAAGAAAAGCAGATTAATATATCGTTGAAAATTTTAAAAATTCTGCTTCATAAAAACATACTTTCCTGAGTGCGAGGGCAACAAGAATTACTTATTCGTATTTACAGATTATTACATTATATATTAACAAGAACTACTTATTTCCGTTTATCAATTACGTAAATTAAATATATAAAATCGTTGCTAATTTAATTAAAAATTGTTTTCCTGTTTAAGAAATGCTTCATTATTTTTAAAGGAATTTAAACTCTTAGTTCCATCTCTTAGGAAATCTAGTCGTTCCCTGGAACGTTTCTTATTATAGCATGCAAATTTTACTGATATGGAATTTGACTACTTATAGTTTACGTAATCATTGAGAACGAACGATACGGAATCTTACACTGTTAAAAGCTGGAGATACTCACAGCAAGCCATGCATTTAACGTCTTTTAATGGTTATGAAAAACATACAAACCTAATTTTAGGACGATGATCTTTGGCTACTTAGAAACTGGCTTTTGTGTTCTGCAATTGTAGCTATCCACTGTTTACTTTTTTTAACTGGAGAAATTAATTCATCGAGCCTACTAATTAATTCTGAAGGTACGCTTTGTAGTTCTATTCTAGTGGGTCAGGAGTGTTACCTGCTTCCCTCTGTTTGATTCGTTTAGGTTAATTCTGGGACAAAGCTTTGTCTTGAGTCTTGAAGCGCCAAACTCTCATCCGCCTCACCCTCACAGTCGTGGCCAGTTTTTTTTTCTCTCAGTATGTGTCTCGGCGCCATGTAAGGGAAAAAGTGACAAGTTGGGGCGGATACCATCGTGAATAAGTCAAGCTTCTAAGTAATTACGCTCAATAAACAAGGAACAGAGTGAGAAAAGGACGATTTTGCAGACGAGGGCGGTCCAGGACCGCGCCTACGAGGACGCAAAGGCGGCTTCTTTAGTCCCTAGAGAGGAGGAGGAGAAAATTACATCTCTCTAACAGATAATACACTTTTCTCTTCGTATTTGTTATAAAATATTTGGTTTATCGGCATGTTGAAATTAATCTATCTCCACAGGACATTCCCCTTCCTCCCCAATATCATAAAGTCATATACATTGTTGAAAATTTTTGAAGAGAAATACCATAAGTTGAATTATATTTTTTATTTGGTAAGAAAAGAAACATTGGTGCATTTACTTATCATATACGTGATTTTTACTTTCTAGTCCCTTTATTTTAAGTACAAAAGATTTAATAAAAAAATATTCACCACTTTTTTTTTTAATTAATAACGATCAATCAGCTACAGCAGTGTTTTCAAACTTTGTCGAGTTACGATATCCTTAGAAGGGTTTTTTTTGGGGGGAACCCTATCATACCTTTAAAAAAATCTACCTTAAAATAATATAAAAAGAGAAAAATTAGGAATAAATACAAAACAGAAAAATAGAAAATATATTGATAATAATAAAATAATAAAACAACGTAATAATAAATATAAAATATATTGAAAATAATAAAATAATAAAACAACATAATAATAAATATAAAATATAAAAATAAAAATTTAATAATAATAATAAAATAAT
>KK112047.1:71684-117955 GCA_000611955.2 Stegodyphus mimosarum | reverse complement strand
TTTTTTTTTTTTTTTTTTTTTTTTTTTTTTTTTAACTGGACGTCGACCTTTTCCAGGACCCAGAAAATAATTGTAAAAATACTTTGGCTATAATAGTGACGAGTTATTAGCGAACAAATAGACTTTCTTTATATATATATATAGATTACTTACATTGCTAAAGATCGGAACCTACAGGATCACTAAGCTTTCGCTAATACTTTATTTATAACATTTATATGGAGTTTAAAACAGAGTCATTCCTGAAAATTACAAATCTCACTTTAATAGGTTGCCAAATATTTTATTCATAAAATTAGTACTTTTCTATTATTGCCATCGTGAAAAAATTTCTCGGGGCTCTTTATACATAAAGCATTTGAAGATATATTTTATGAATGCTTTCTATTTATGGGATATCAAAGGCTTACAGATTCACGCATACGTATTACTAGATGCTAGTGTTAATATGGAATTATTCAGGAGATATCAATGATTCAGATCTTTTTTTAGAATTAAAATTTTTCAGAATAACTTATTAAATTAGAGATAAAATTTAAATGAACTTATGAAAACGAGGACTTAAAAGGAATAGACTGAAGTGCTTTAATGATTGTGCATTTCAAATGACGGGAAAAGTATTTATAATCATTTCATTCCGAAATTAAAACCTGATGTGAAACGCATGTAGCTTTATCTTTGTATTACGACATATCATAGGTACTGTTGCGAATTCCGTCCATTTAAAGACAGTCGAATTGGAGATGAATTAACTTCTCCATCACCATATGCCAATGAGTATTTACATTTTTCATTTAAATCATCTGCACTAAAAACGAAAAATGATCGTGATTTGCGAACATTTGATTTAGAACTTTTGTTTTTATATTATTTTCTTAGAGTCTGGGGAATGTATGTCTTCATTTCATGAATTAGATGAATGCAATACATGAGTGTTTTTTTTAACGTCAAACGATTGTTGTAATATTCTCTATAATTTCCTCTGTTCGAGAGTGTTTCACTGTCCATATCATAGAATCTTCGGGACTTCTGATGGCTTTCTTTTCTTTTCGCCATCGACGGAACAGCTGGCCCACTGGGTTAGGTGCTTTTCAGCCTGTTGGATCCCGTCGATGGAATTTAAAGTATATATATATATAAAGAGCTTAGTAGTGTGTCCTCCTGCAATTGACCACGCTAAACGAGGAGCATTGAAATAAGGACCAGAACATGGGAAAAAAGGTGCATGATGGGGACTGCTGAGACTAAGGGGAACACTTATTATGGTGCATGTTAGGCAGGCATTTATACAGTTACGGTACATGTTAGGCATACAGTTATATTAAAGATAGCTATATAATCAGGTACAGATGCAAAGATGAACAAATACATTGTACATGTTAGGCATACACTATTATGGTACTTGGTAGGCATGCAGTTATATTAAGGAAATGCTATATAATCTGGTACAGATGTAAAGATGAACAAATACATTACAGATTGTGGGATCCGTTAAACTTCTGATGGCTGTTCTTCCCAAGGTAAGTTTGTAGAGAAAAAAGCGTTTTCAGTACTTTTGTAGCAGGAGTACAGGAAAAACGAGCAATACCTTTGGCGGGACTCGAACCTGAACTTCTGGAATACGTGCAGAGCGCGCTACCGTTATACCAGAAAGGCATGCAGACAGGATTGAAAAAATACCTTATATACTCCCCCTTTTAAAGGGCAACTGGGGATAGGGAACCCAATTGCCAAATCCTGATGGTGAAGGAGAATCATCCACCACCTTTTAGTTCGGACACCACTCCAGAGCTACTACGTAATTTTGAAGCAGGAGTACATGAAAAATGAGCAATGCCCTCGCTAGGACTCGAACCTGGACCTCTCGAATACGCGTCGAGTGTGCTATCTTTATATCCCGAAAGCGTACAGACAGGAGGGATAAAATACACTATAAGTTTCAGGTTAAATTCTGCACCGATCCAGGGAAAACACCAGGTGTCGGTTGAACAATGCCTCATTTAATTTCAAATGAAACTCAAATACAGCTTGTGGACTTTAATGAAATAGTTGAAAATGCGACAGCTATTTAATGAAAATTTTAATTTTGGGATGGAAGATGCAGTTAGAGAGATGTTTGCCTTTGTTATAAGCGATAATAACGCCAAATGTGGTTTACGCACTTTGTTAAAATTATTTGAAAGTATGAACGATGATCTTTTTTTCCGCTCGTGTACAATGAAAAAAAGGAAAGGAAAATAGGTTGCCATTAAGAAGTTCGCCAAGGGAGTTATTCTTGAAGCAAACTGAAAAAATGCACCAAGATAAATATTTAAATTCCTCCGTAAATTACTCACCAAAAATTACAAAACTTAATATCTAGGCATAAGTTGAGTCTTGGAATCGAAATATGGAAAAATACTGGTATGTTACTTTACAAAAAAATCCAATTTTGTGTCAAAATACCTATGTTAGAACAATGTTAAATTTAATATATATCCTATGTCGCGCTTTTGAGATATCGAAAACTCAAGCTAAATTTCAAAAATAGGTGCAGTAGAAAGGGAGATAAGAACTGTTTGCTTTTCTTTTCGTTTCTTTTTTTTCCCCCGACCTAAGATAGACAGCTGTATATACTACAAAACTGAACAATTTATTAAACTATAAACAGAAAGTCATTTTTGTCTCCATTTCTGAGAAGGGATTTAAAGGCGTTAAAGGTCGGGAAACTGATTGACTAACAAACCACATTTAAGAAATTCGAAAGGACGTGAAAAAGAATTCCCAAATATTTAGCAGCATAGTAATGTAGCTTGTTTGTTCTGAGTTTAAAGAAAACAAATATTTATTTTCATACGTTGCAAGATCAGCATGGCAAAAAGGAAAGTTAAAAAACCATTTTCTTGCATTTAACTAGCTAAGCCTAAAACGATTGTTGTGTTACTTTTAATACGGGATTATATAACATTCTTTTCAATCATCGAAATGATTCATTCCCAAATATTTAGCAGCATAGTATTTTCAGTTTCTAGCTTCTTTGTTCTGAGTTTAAGGGAAACAAATATTTATTTTCATACATTACAAGATTATAATTTAAACCTTATTTGAAATTTCGAATAGACTGCATTGTCTAAGCTTTTCAGCATGGCAAAAGGAAAGAAACCATTTTCTTACACTTAACAAGCTAAGCCTAAAACGATTGTCGTGCTGTTTTTAATATGGAATTATATAACACTCTTTTCAATCATCGAAGTGATTTGAAGGTATAAGACATCTTAAAGAATTCCCAAATATTTAGCAGTACCGTATTTTGAATTTGTAGCTTGAGTGTAAGAAAATGTTGGAACCTTTTCAAATGGCCTTCTGTGTAGATGTTGAGGATTCTTTTCTTTCCATTCGCGGATCTAAACAGTAATTCATTATTTTTGATAATTTTCGAAGCAGGAGGTCTGCAACACTACTCAAGAGAGACAGAGAAAGAGGGAGAGGAGCAACAGAAAGATACGAAAAGCGCCGACGCTCGTTAAGTGAATCAAACTTCTGAAAAGCGGCTTGCAATTGTTCTACGAAGACGTTTCTGAAAAGTTTTGAAAAGTTTTCCGCTTGCTTAATATGGTTTATTTGGAATGGAATGCCCGGGGTGAGAGTAGGAGGGAAAGAAATTAATGTCAGCTGTCATGTTCTGAGAATCAGTCTTAATTGTTGGCAAACTTTTAGGAAACATTTAAAGTTGAGTTTTTAAAGGAGCATCAAGTACGACTAATTACGTTACAGGGTTCATCTAGACTTTATGAAGGCTTCTAAACCTGCTGCAGAAATTTTTAGTGAATTTTGCTTTTGCTTAGTAAAAATGTCTGCAATTTTTTCAAAAAATCCAATTTAAAGCATGGAATTTAAATCTTAACATGCATTTTAAGTTCAAAATTCAAATTCACCTAGCTGCAGAAGCAGTTTTAACATTTTTAACTATTATTCACTCAGAAGGGCTATTAGTCTAAAATGGCATTTTGTGGCGTTTCACTATAAACGGCGAATCATCTTTTAAATTGTTGCCACCAAATATTATCGCCTTGTATTGCATTTAAGAAAAATTAAATAATGAAGAATCTGCATGAATGTATGTATGTTTCTCGCATTGTGAAAAAAAAAAAGACTGTACCTACAGCCATCAAATTCTGAATAATATAGTCCTCCACCCGGGCATGGCCATCTGGAAGCCCGAATTTTGAATTTCGAATTTGTTTCATAATCTATTTCATATTTTTTAAAGCTTTAATGAATTTTTGATTAATAAACTCGACTATTTCAAAGCAAGCAATGGCAACACTGTAGAGAAAAAAAATATTTTTATCTCCAGTGCATGGGACTGTTTATCGAAAATTCTAAAGATATGCTGATTTTAAATATTTTGTGATATTGCTGTTGAATTGAATTTTAAACCACATAAAATTCAATTCAGTAATTTATTCAATAATTTAAGTACGAAGAACATGATATTAAATAAATAACGGTAACATACAAAAGCTAAAAAATGTGCCTTTAGGCGTAATATAAAATCCGAAAGCTTTCGGATTTTATTTTGAGTTATTTCTATTATTTTTTAATATGCTGAGCACTTGGTATGTTAGCAAGATGCACTATAAAATTTATTTTAATGCTTCAAATGACCAGTTAAATATTTGAGTTTCTTCCGCCTTTTCTGTATCACATCATTCTCGGAATAAGAAAACAGATATAATATAATATATATATATATATTAAAAGAAAAGAAAGAAGCGCGGTCAGGATGTCGGAGATTACAGTCGATATACCGCTGCGTCTATTTGTTGCTGAATTTGGAGCTTTGCTCCACCATTACTATGCTAATATTCTGTTCAGAGCTGCAAGTCTAGAGGCCTATTGACTGTCCATAATAAATGGTAGTTATAAATTGCTCATGAGTTGACTTCGGAGAAAATATTAGTTTGGAAACACGATTTTGCGTTGTATCACTTTAATATGTTGTTTTACCTTCGTTCGAATCTGTTGCAATCCGGAAAAATGTAAGACACTACTCTGCTATTTAATCTGTCTACTATAAATTAACAAACTAAACTACTTAAATGCAATACATGCAGTTCGCGAGAATATTACTAATAAGAATATTACTAATAAAAGTAATATAATTAACTTTTTAATCTGATTGATTTAGCTGAAAATGAATTTAATTCATGAAATATCTAATTAAATATTTCATAGAATAACATGACATATTTTTTTATCGTTTTAAATATATATAAGACCTTCCTATTTTACTTTAAAATGATATTTATCTAATATCCAATCAAATGCTTCACTATTCCACTGTGTCACCTCTCTCGATAACCTCTACTGATAAACCACATTACACTTCAAAATACCTTAAAAAGGCTTAATTTTTAAGCCCTTTTAGGCGATAGGTTAAAATCTGAACCTTCTTAATTTTTACTTTCTTGTACTAAGTAAAGGAAGTAATGTAATCACGAAAAATTCCCGGTATCATATTTCAACGAAAGTATCCATTTTGACGGCTATCGAATGCAATTTAACGATGTATTTGCGTGACATCTGTACGCAAGGAAGGAATAAAGGACTCTTTTTCCCCAAAAGAATTATAAAACAGATTTAAAATGGATTCAAAAGAGATTTTTTTCGTGGCGTCTGTACGTACGTAAGTACGTATGTATGTACGTATCTCGCATAACTCCAAAACCACTAGCCTCAAAACGTTGAAATTTTGTATCTAGAATTACTATAACATGTAGATATGCACCTTCTATTTTGGTTGCAATCGGCTGTTCCAAATATATATTCCACTCTGTTACTCGGCTCAGTGAGCTCAGTTTCTTAATTCTTATATGTTTGTAAGTTACGCACTTTTTGCTTTTAAAAGTGATTGAATTATGTTATTTTTATCTTCCGATTAAGATTTTTATGTCTTTAGTTAACCTGTATGCAATAGTTGTAGAATTATCAACAATTTAAAAGTCGTTTAAGTGCGGCTAAGCCTAACTTTTGTTTACCATGCCAGGCATATTTGTGTACATTTGAAACTTAGCAGAGTAGTGAATTCAATTTCGGCACCTTCAGTGTCTTTTTGCCGAGTGAGACCAAAATTGAACTTTCATTTTTGTGAAATGGAAAATCTGCCTGTGGCCTTCTGGTCAAATTGCTCGTTTTTGGGTAGAAACTCTAATTTTAATTGTTAAAATTGTTTTTTAATTCTTTTAACTGTATTTTATGTTTCATTTTTTTTTTTAATTTTTATTGAAGATATTTTGAGGTTTTATGTATTTTTGTTTTGTCGCGAACTGAGAGCAGAATTAATTAAATGCGAAACATATCTCTAATGAAATTCAAGAAAATAAGTATTTCGTATTAGGAGCAAATATCATGACCAGTCTGTCTCGGACAGAGGAGAATCTTTACGATTAGAGCATGCGCATTAGGTAAGCGGCCCTGAATCGTCTATGAAAAACTGTTTCTTTCATTTTTTTTTAATTTCTTATATATCGTTTTAGATTTATTATAGTATTTGAATAGAGCATGTGGCAACGGTTAGATATATCTTCAGATGATGTAATTTTTGTGCATTCTGAGTTATAAAATGAATGAGATATAACGCTGTAAATTGAACCTAGCGGTAGAGTGTCGCTATGGTAAATAAATATAGTGAATTTTAAAGAGCGAATTTATTCTATTCTTTTTTATGCGTCATCGACGAAGTATATTTATTTCAATTCACTACGTTTAAATGAAATGCTGGAAAAAAGCGCGTTATTTACTATTTCGTACAAGGAAGGCATGTGGTGTACACGTCAGGTTTTTTAGGTTGTTATACAATGTTTAATTTTGAATCAAAAGAAAGCAATGTATATTCCCCAAAATTTATCTAAAAGATTAAGCCATAAATAAAAATTTAAAAGAGAAAGTCTTAAATAAAGATATAAAAGAAAATGGCTCATATGTTTCCTCCGTTAAATGAATAAATATTCCTCGTTCTTGAAATAACATGGTTTTTCATGCTGCAGGTGATATTTAGTTCATGAGATTAAAACGAAATGCTGTTATGTAGTAGAAATCTGAGATGCAAATGTTAAAAAGGAATAAATAAATCTGAAAAATTTCTGATCTTATAATAGTACCAGAGGGTTTGCTAAGGTATTTTAGGCTTTCGCTGTGCTAACAGTTAACAAATACGCTCTCGCACTCACTCCTGCTAACACATTTTTTTGTTTTGTTTTGTTTCTATTATTAAACAAAACATCGTTTTCTTCGCACTTTCACCACCTAAACTTCGCAAAAATAATCGCAAAATTTTTAAAAGGAGTATATTCCCGATCGGACTTGATGTATTTTTCTATTTTTTCACTCTTTTATAAGTTTATTACATAAGTATTCAGTTTTTTTAATTCAACAGAAAAATCACAAAATATTTAAAAGCAGCTCATCTTTAAAATATCCGACAGAATATTAAGTGTTGCCATTTTTTTTTAGAATAAGACATGGCAATAACATTTAGGGGCAACATGTTGTCATTTGAAGGCGATACGGACAAACAAGCGAAGATCGAGGCTAAAAGTACCTTAAACTATGAATAATTAAATTTTTGGTTATTAAAATTAAAATTTAATTATCAATAACATTTGAATCGATTCTGTTTAAACGATGATTTTTTTAAATCGATTTTAATTCAACACGCCTTGTAAAAAATATTCCGTTTTATTTGCATAGTGTATTTGTTTTTAACTAATACGTTTCATAGAAATGCCTTTAAAAAATTCCATTTTAATACACTTCTGAAGAAATTTTTCCTATTTAAGGAAAAATCTTTAAATTTAAATTCATAAAAAAGATGTCAATTTTATGGTAATATTTTCAACAGTTTTACGTTTAAATATGTAAAGCGTCAACAGTGAGTTGCATGTAAATCTTTGTTCCGCTTTTAATGTGAAAAGTTAGAAATGCCCGAATGTTTTATAGATTGAGATGGAAAATGAGTTTTTTTTTAAACACACGTATTAAATTTATTAAATTTTTCTAATAAGATACTTTACAATTAACATCATTTCATTTGTTTAACTACAATTCAAGTACGGGATAATTTAATTATATATTAAACCTAATAACGAAGTTACTTACTTCTTTGGAGCGCTTAGATTAAGAAAGAAATCATATTAAGAATTGAAAATTTTGATATGATTTGTTTGAAAGTAGGATATTTATTTATACCCAATTTTCACGTCTAGAACAAATATTCTATTCTTTTCTTTTCCACATGTCTCTGTTCCCCCCCCCTTCCTTCATCTCAGAACCTACCTATTATGCAAAAATATAATTAGGTGTACTCACTTTTAATATGAAATTAAAATCTAAATATTCTGCATTTTGTTCCGTAAGAACTTCACAACTAATTTTCATTTTCTGCTGAACGTAATTAAAAGGGAAAAAATTTAACTCTCAACTCCAGACTCATTCCATGCATATTTATTTCACAATTGAATACGAAATAGCCCACATTCGGTAAGAGGCGCCCACCACCCTTCTTTATCACCCACACATCTCTCACCCCCCCCTTCTTAATCACAGCATTCCATACAGAGTGGTAAAGGGGGTGCTGATGGGTCTAGTAGGTCGTCATGATTGATACCGTGAATCAGCCTTCTCGGATTTCCATCGAATTCGCTAATTGAAAAAATGATCGGTTACCCCCATCTTCAGCGGCCAGAGAGGTTACAGGGAAAAGGAACCAGTGCAGCTTTATTAATAATCTTTCGGGGTGACGCAGAAGTAATCCCTGGAACCCCCTTTGCGCCCTCCCGATCTAGTCAATCAATGTATATGCTATCAACACAGCCACCGAAACCATAGTTTGAACTCCATAGCCTTCAACTGAATTTCGATGCATCAAGATTAGAAAGACGTGAGACACATATTGCCATCTATTGACAAATATTGGTATTAAGTTTATTCCTGCTTAATCCAGATTTAAATAAACTGCATTTTTTGTTCATCTATATATATATAAAAGGAAGAGTTTGTCTGTTTGTGTCTGCCTGCGTGTGTCTGTCTTTCGTTCGTGCTGCGAGTAAGGTAATAGACCCAGGGCTACGAAATTTAGTGCACAGGTGCATCTAGATAAGAGCCAGTGCACCTCGAAGCGACTCTTTCGAAATTCGAATGATTTTTTTTTAAATTTTTTTTATGAAATCACATCAAGCCGATAAGTCTCACTTATTATATCAGCAACAAGGGCACACAGCCATTGTTGGTGATATATCACTCTTGCTGAAATCAGTATTGCTGCCATTCCGAAAAATGAGGCTGTAATTCTGTGCAGTTTTTAAATTTAATTTCTCTTGGATAGTGAACGTTTGTCGAGAGAAGGCAACGGGAAGTTAGTTAATTTATTTATAACGACAATTAATATTTGTGTTAAGGAATATTGCTTATTTCATTGTAATTTTTTTATATGTAATACATTTTATTGATTTTTTTTTTTTTTGGTAAAGTTGTTCTGCGGATAAAATTCTGTACAGTTTTTAAATTTAATGTTTGGTGTTCCCTTTGGGCATTTGTCCAGTTCATTTAAAACCAGATGAAACGCGGCCAGTTTAAAATATTGTTAAGAAAATCTCAGATATGCTTAGTTTAAAGGAATGGCAGCAATACAGAAGATTAATTAGGGCAATATTGAAGGAGATATTACCCCACTAAATACTGGAAAGGGAAATAATCTATACCATTAATTGTAGCAAACTTAACAATTTACCTATAATTTCACAGAGTAACAAGTGATATTAACCCTATTGTACTCATGCTATAATCTCTTTTTCCTAAGATAATGTTTAACAGTAACCTGCATCTTTTTACTTCCTTGTACGAAGTAAAGGAAGTATTGTAATCGCGAAAAATTTCTGATATCGTATTTCAAAGAAAATACCCATTTCAACCACTCTCGAAACCATTCGAACGATGTTTATGCGTGACACCTGTACATACGGACAGAATAAAGGACTGTTTTTGCCAAAAAGGATTGTAAAACAATAGATCCAGAAGAGATCGACGCCTGTACGTATTTATCTCGCATAACTCAAGAACAAGTAACCGTAGAACGTTGAAATTTTGTATATCTGACTGTTATAACATATAGTTGTGCACCTCCATTTTCGTTGCATCACCTGCACCAATCATGTATATGTATATATATATATACATAATTTATTATTAGAAAAGGTATTTATATAGCATCTCCAAGGATTCCCACTCTGTTGCCTGACTCGGTGAGCTTAGTTTTTTTATTCTTATAGGACTGAGTATTTTTTGGCTTAAAAATGATTGAATTAATAGTTTTTATATTCCGGTTAAGGTTTTTATGCCGTTAGTTAATCTGCATGCAACTGTTGTAGAATAAATTAACAATTTAAAACTTTAAGTGGTGATTTAAGCCCAACGAACCGCCATATATTTACATTTGAAATTTACTCGAATAGTGAATTAAATCAGTTTTTGCTCTTTCAATGTCTTTTTGCTGAGTGCGATCAAACGTAAACTTTTGTAAGCTATTCTATAATAGTACGTTGTTGGCTATATTCTATATATTCTATATGTAGGCTTCTGTAAGTAAGAGGGGTGCCTTGGTGCCTTCAATTAACTTTTATTCGAGTTAAAAGTGTGTTCTTTATACATTTTCCCAATCTCTGGGATACTTTACAAAACATAGTGATAATTCACTTAAAATGTTTAGAAGATTCGTGTACTTGATGCTACGAAAGAATACGAGACTTTATAAATTTAAAAATTTAATAACAAAATTAACGGAAATATTGCTGTTTTTATGCAGTTATTCTTCTTATGTTTTTAAGGAAATATTCATTGTCACGCAAAATCAGTTTAGTGGTTCGTGATTTTAAACTAGTAAGATTCAGTACTTTTGTAATTGCAAAGTATAAGTGTAGATGGATACTTGCCCTGTGTCAATACTGCGGATGCGTTGTCTAATGATGTTTTTACTTCCTTGTACAAAGTAAAGGAAGAATTGTAATCACAAAAAATATCGGGTATCTGATTTCAACGAAAATATGCATTTTGCCGCTTTCGATTCCATTTGAATGGTGTTTTTGCGTTGCATTTGAACGTACCGACAGAATAAAGGCATCTTTCCCCCAAAAATGGATTCAAAAGACACTTTTTCATGACGTCTGTACGTACGTACCTATGTATCTCGCATAGCTCAAAAACGAGCCTCAGAACGATGAAATTTTGTACATGGGACTGCTATAATATGTAGATGTGCGCCTCTCTTTTTGGTTACAAACGGCCGCACCAAAAGTATATAAATATATGTATATATATACCCACTCTCTTACTCGGCTCGGTGAGGCGAGTTTTTTTATTCTTACATGTTGCTAAATTATGCATTTTTTGCTTTAAAAGTTGTCAGGACTGAGTGTTCTGTGCATGTGCTTGGCAAACATCTTAAAGTAACTCCTTAAAGTCCTTAAGTCCTGATCTGGAACAGGGAGCTGAAATCAGCTATGTTCTGGTGTAGATACTGTGCTGAAGAATAACTGCACTTGAAAGGGATTTAAAATCCTCTTTTATTAAATCAATATTATTTACAAATCACTTCCCCACTTGGGAGGGATACAGAAAGTAAAAGACCACACTTGGGTCTAAATGAACAATCAGATAAATTTAAACTAAAGCTAAATAGAAATTATTTAATTGATATTTGCTCACAAAGCTCTTCGCGGAGTTGGCCTCTAACTAAATGGTGCGTAGCAAGAATTACTAATACTAGCGCACTTGGATTTATTTCAATAAGCAATCACGTAGTAAGCATTATGGCTTAGAAATTATCTGCTAGCTGGTTAGGCGAACGTCGAACAGAGTGACCGTGATCTGAGACTAAAAGCTCTCTCACACTGAGAGGTTTCTACCTCTGGTTTAAATAGTACTTGGCTCTACTTCAAATTAGCATAAGCTGAAAACGCGCGCGCGCTTCTTCTGACGGGAAGTTGAAACTGAGAAGAGATAGAAAGATTTAAATTAAAATAAAACTTTGTTAGTTTAACTAAAACCTTACTAAGTGATTAAATTATATTGTTATTATATTACGATTAAGACTTTTATGCGGTTAGTTAATATGCATGCAATAGCTGTAAAATTATCAACAATTTAAAAGTTGTTTAAGTTCCAGTAAGCCTATCGACGCCGCCATTTGTTCACATTTAACACTCGCATATTCACAAAGCCTACAGACCGTTTCTGCTATTGTTTGCTCTGATTGGTTGAAACAGGAAAGGTAGGGTTACAGAATCTTGTGCTTGGCGACTTTTGTTTCATCGCCTTTGCTATTTGTATATCAGCGTGGTGACCGAAAAGCGTGTGAGAGTCGGAGAAGGAACCGCAGCTCAACGGTACAGAGCACGAGAAAAAAAAAATTCTTGGACTTCTAGATCGGGGTTTCTAATCCCGTTCGTATCTTTTACAAACTCTCACTGCACGGACTTATTTTTGTTTTTATCCTCACCTTATTGAATAGCTTTGTTATTATTGGTTTTTTCGCCTTCGGGTGCAGAGTTAAAAATTTAACACTTTTATTTTCTCTATTTTTGTTAAGGGTAATTTTTTTTATTTTTATTCACTGGTTTGTACTCTTTGTAGTAGATATTAGTTGCAAGATTACGATCCAAGATCCCGAAAAGCGTTACAATAGAAATAGCGCATAATGGAATAAAATATAATTTTAGTTATACTTACTCATAATTTAAGTAAAAAGAATAGGTATCCGACGCCCTTAAATGTTTATAGAATGTTTTCATTTGGTTTATTTTTTTAATATTCTTTTATTTGTATAATAAATGCGCTATGTAAATTTACATAACAGACTCTCTCTAACAGAAATGACGAAAAAAGCACATATCCCATTTCCATGTAAATACTTTTTCTTGAAAAACAATTATCGTACTTTTAACAGATTAAATTCATTCTTTAACCAAATACAAATGAACTATTAATAAGATCAGTAGGTTATTTAAAATATATTACGCACAATTCCCCTTAGCTTTCATTCATAAAATAAAAAAAATTATCGAATGAAATAAACGCTGTTTCTCCTCGCTTTACTGGAAAACCCACAAGGTATGTTTGGCGTTAATTACGAAGACTGCAAGGCGATAACTCACTATTCCAAATATGACCGCCAAGCAGATGTTTCGTCCAATGAGAGCAGACCGTAGGCAAAAGGTCTGTAGGCTTTGTGAATATGCTTGACACTCAGTATCATAGTAAAAAGAGTCGGTTTCTGCAGCAGCTTGTGTGTCTTTTTGCCGTGTAGGTCCAAAAGTTTTCTGCACCGCGAAATCTTTCTTTCTGCCAAATTTTAATTAATTTAGAATTTAATTTTAATTGTAAGAATTCTTTTTTCAATGGTTTTTAACTCTATTGGGTGTTTTAGGTTTTTCTGTATTTTACTATTTTTAACGAAGATGTTTTGAGTTTTTATATACTTTTTTTCCTTGCCGCGAAGTGAGCACTGAATTGTTTGAATGAGAAATATATGTATATCTCTAATGAAATTTGGGGAAATAGGCTTAAATGAAATGCAGCAAAAAAATGTGCATAATTTAATAGACCGTACAAGAAACTCACGCGGTCTTCTTCACACTAGAATTTTTTCTAGTTCGAGTAGAATTTTATTGAACTACTTAGCAGATTTTTTCATACGTTATAATGGCAACGCAGCGTGATTTAGCGAGTGTTTCGTTTTTCAACCTTTGCGTTTTTGATTACTTCATGTCATTTATTCTAGCTTATTTTGTAATTCAAATATGGTGTCAATGAATCGTGGAATGACACTTCCCCCCCCCCAATCCATTTGGTGTGATACATCATATAATTTCTTTCGGATGCTCTGCATTACATTTTATAAATGTTTCCGTTTAGACAAGTTTTGTTTAACATTTTATTAATTTTTTATTAAACGCAAATAGTAGAGATTTAAATTCTATTTCATGTAATTTGTATACTAATTTTTTGTGTATCAGAAAAGGATGATTTTGTTAATGACAGCAATGATTGCTGAAATTCTAACTTTAACTTCTGTGGAAATTTACGAAATAATTTTAGGCAGCCATTTTGGATTCCTGCGCATTTTCTGATGGTGAAGTTACATAGTATGAAAATTCAGAAAATGACAGCATTTGCTGCAAAAATATTGCAAAAAAAGTCTTTCAACTGCTCCAACAGTGTTTCTATTTGTTCATGTCAATATCAATGCGAATACCACTACGGAAAATGATTCTTGAAACAAATTTTTAATGGTCATGCTATAAAAATGGTGGTGTTGGAAACTAATTGTAATACTGAAGAATCATATCAGAAAAAATGGCTTGCGTAATATCAGAAGCCCGCGATACCAAACGAAACTCGTAGATTTTTACTTCCTTGGGCGAAGTAAAAAGGAAGTATTGTAATCGCGAAAAATTTCTGTAATCACATTTCAACGAAAATACCTATTATGACAGCTCTCGAATTGAATTTAACATGTTTTTGAGTGACATTCGTACGTAAGAACAGAATAAAGGACTCTTCCCCCCCAAAATTATAAAACTGATTTAAAATGGATTCTAAAGAGATTTTTTCGTGGCGTCTGTGCGTACGTACGTACGTATGTATGTATGTATCTCGCATAACTCAAAAACGAGTAGCATCAGAACGTTGAAATTTTGTATATAGGACTGCTATAACATGTTGATGTGCACCTCCTATTTTGGTTGCAATCAGCAGCACGAAAAGTATATAAATTTATGTATATATATATATATATATATATCAACTCTGTTACTCGGCTCAGTGAGCTCAGTTTTTTTATTCTCATATGTTGGTAAATTGTGCATTTTGTGCTCTAAAAATGATTGAATTATGTTGTTCTTATCTCCCGGTTAAGACTTTTACGCCTTTAGTAAATCTGCACGCAATAGTTGTTGCATTATCAACAATTTAAAAGTTGTTTAAGTGCGGCTAAGCCCAATTATGTTTAATATAGCAGCCATATTTATTTACATTTGAAACTTAGCAGAACAGTGGATTTGTTGTCAATCTAGAGAAACTAAGCTTCGCAACAACAAAGATAACGCCTTCTTTTATTATTGTGAATTAAATCATGTTTAATCCATTCTGGAATTTATTCGAGGAAATAAGTGTTTAAGATTTTCTTCGTAATTTTTAATATAGATATTTTGAGTTTTTATGCATTTTTGCCTTGTCGGGAAAGGAGAACTGAATTAATTGAATGAGAAATACTGAATCGTCTATGAAAAACTGTTTCTTTTTCGTTTTCTAGTGTGCACATCAGATTTTTTGTATTAGTTATGGTGGGACAGCGAAAAAAAAAATCTGGGATTGTTGCGTCTTATTTTACAATAATAATGAGCGTAAAATATTAGGTCTTTCTCCGTTGTAACTTGTTACCAAACCTTAATAAGACTTTAAGCGACTTATCGCTAAGTCTCAAAAATACTATAAAGGCTTCAGAAAGGTATAAATGAGCCTTTATTTTAAAACTAAGTAAAATGAACTTAAGGCACACTTGGTGCTTACAAATCAGCCAGCATTTATGGTGAGAACTCAACGCAGAAATTCAAATATAAAACTAAATCTAGATAACCAACATGGCAAATGATACGCAGAGTAAATTAAGTGCGAAGTTGGCTCTAAGACTTTCACCGGCGTGTAATTACTATCGGCAAGTATAATGCATGGCCGAAGAACAGAAATAGCACACCTAGCAACGTGGATCTTCACTAGGCAAAGCATGCTCTGATTTCACAATCTCAAACCTCCACTTAAATAACTCTAGCTAATTTGCATTCTGGCAGGAGAACGGAAAGAGAGAAGTGATAGTAAAGATTTTGAAAATAAAATAACTGTTTAAAAGAATTAAAGAAACTTTACAAGCTGAAATGCTGAAATGCATCCAGACATTTCCCGATGCGAAATGCATATGAAATAGAAGTTAGGTAAACAAAATTTGTTATTCATAGGGCTGTATATGTAAAAAGTAAACATAAAAGGAATATGGAGAATTTCCTTTTATTCTTTCAAGTGATTTTTCACATAAATTCTGTCTAAAAATGCAGTTTTCTTCTGATTTCTAAAATAAGAAATAGATAAATTTTTAAGTATATTTTTTATTATTTATTTATGAGGATAAGAAGTAATTAAAATTGTCAAATCAAACTTCCGTGACTTTGAAGCTGATATTTTTCAGTATTTCTTTTTTTTCAAATCTTAGGAAGGTATCATAGCGAATGAAATATTTTTGTTCTAAGAAATGATCCACAAAATGTATAAGTGCATTTTAAATCATTCCTCTAATTTTTTTCTTTCTGAGTTTACAAACTTCTAAAAAGCAATGGCTTTAGTCTAAACATAAAAAGAAAGCCCATTAGCAGCAGAGTGGTTCAGATAGATGAACACTGGTAGTTCGACCTTGGTTCGAACGTTACCCGAAATGGTTAGCTCCGTGTGTGTTTTCGAGTTCTGTTTCATGCGTAACGTAGATACGCGCCAATTTCTCTTAGAAAGTCCTCAAGGAAAGCACCGCCTCTTAGGCACATATTTCTTACGTGCTTTGCCATATTCAACTGAACAACCATCAAGCGGAATATATCTTATAATTTGTAAGGCCGGAGAATTGATGAAATTCAGTATTTACTATAATAGGTTAGGTTAGGTTATTCAATTATGGCAAAGCACACGAGGGCTATCTGCCTAAAGGGAGGGATGCCTTCGTGGAGGACTTTCTAAGGGAAACTGGCTCGTATACACGTTACACATGGGGAAAAGCACGAAAACCCCCATGCAGCCAGCCCGTTCGCGGGGTTCGAACCTCGGACCGAACTACCAGTGTTCAGCGTCTTTACCGCTCGGCCGCTGGTGGGCCCTACTATAATAGAGTTGAATATCAACTTGTAATTTCTGAAAATAATTTTACCATAGATAAATCACAAAGAATAATATCGGTAAAAAATTAAACAGTACAAGCGAATATCCTTATCGGAACTTCCGATTTTCTCCCTAATATTATACAAGCTCCTTCGAACCAATATGAAGTTGAATGATTTTCGTGAAGATTTCAGAAAACTCATTTGAAACTAAAACATGGAAGCGTGTACACATTTTTCGGTAGCCTAGCTCCGAACAAAAACAACAAGAAACTCGCAAATTAAAGATGAATTTTAGAAAGAGTTTCACCAAAATGCCTTAAAGTTCACCACTGCGTTTTCAAGAAATATACGCATTAGTATTCTTCTTGCTGAACTGATTCGTTAAGATGTATAGGTGATGTATGACCTAAAAATTGTGGTTCATGTTATCAGTTTACAAATTTTATATTCGAAACAATTCAAATGATGTTAGACCCTTTTTTTGAGAAAACAACTACCCGTTATAACTGCTATACACGGTATTGTCCCAAACAGATGACTTTTGAATCATGAATATTTCATATATAAGTCTTAATTCTGTTATGTTTCATTCATTTTCGGAGCACCTGTTTGGGCACACTTTTACGCAATAACAAATAATAGCCAAATTTTTTCCTCTATATGAAGTCTTCATATAGTTTATAGTGGTAATGAAAAATGGATATTTCGTGATTACCACAGCTGCTAGTTCTCAACAATATGCATATTTCGATTTCCTACCCACTATTACAATTCATCTTCAAACCAGGAGTGGCACAAAAGTTTCCTTTGCACAAAAACCTTTGATTTCCGGGCATTCTAAAACGCCTACTCCTTTTGTGTTAACAGCCGTTGCCACTCAGCGAATGGTAATAATGATTCTTCAATAATACGCCAATCAGATAATTGGAGGAGGATTAAGGGGAAATATTCGCGTGTCCCTGAAAGAGACTCTCGAACCTTTCCGTGTCGTCATTGTCCGCTCCAATGAAAAGCCAAGTTCTATTTGAGTTAGGATTCTATGATCGTTCGGAGTATGGTGTGGTTCTCCCTCGTGTGTTGTTTATACTTCCTTTTGTGGCAACCTGTGCACGCCATCTAACGTTTGCTCCTGGACCCAAGTTGTGTCCCTTTTGAAGTTCTGTAGGTCGGGCTTTTATGACGCAACGTTTATTGCCAAAGCACAGGATGTCACAGTCGGATATTTTTAAATATGTTGCCATACACAAAAGAGTAAACGAATAATTACTTCTGTAACATCTGTTACCGGTTTTTATGGACCTTAAAAATCAATCAGTTATTTTATTTTGGTATCTCATTATTTATTGAACCCCATATTTAATATTAAGGCTACAGGAATTTCTTGGGGAATTGGAAGAATCGACCGATGATTTACGCATTATTCCTTTTTGACAAAAAAACCTTTGATTACAGAGCATTCTAAAAAAATATGTAAATAAATAAATAAATGAAATTTAAAAAACTCCACTGGCATCTTTAAAATTTTTAGAAATTGTAATTATAATTCCTTACCTGATACCCACAGAGCTTCCTAATCTCAGTATATCTGTGAAGAATTTTACGTCACATACAGTGGCTCACAAAAATCTTCGTACGCTTACGAGTCTTAGTGAAATACTGCTTTATTCATTAATAAAAATTAATATCTTTTAATGAAATTTTTTTAATAATATATGTAAATTTCTCTTAGGAAAATTACATTAATTATTTTATGAACATATTAAATCTTTTTTTTTTGGAAAATCAATAATATAAGAGTAACAGAAAAGTTACTTCCCAAAAGTCTTCTTACGGTTTAAAGAAATCTGCATACAATCGTAAATATTGTAGTATTTCTGTCAGTTAGTGTTTTGTAGTATACATATCCTGCAGTATTCATGACAGCTTTCAAAGATCTGGGCATACAGTTGACCAACTTTTAGACAAAAGGGGCTTTCTCCCTGAAGGATTACTGTTTTCGTTTTGCATTTTTGCATCGGAAACATTAAAAGTCTGAATCACTTTTCAAACTGTTGCCACCAAATATTGCAGCCCTGTATTATATTGAAAGAAATTAAATAATGAAGAATCTGCATAAATGTAAATATATTTCTCCAAATCTGATAAAACAACGGTACCTAGAGCCATCCAATTTTGAATAGCGTACGTTTCCACCCGAAGATGCGCATCTGGAATCCCGAATTTGGAATTTGTTTTATTATCTATTTCATATTTTGTAAAACTTTAATTTTTGATGAACAAACTCAAACGATTTAAAAGCGCGCAATGTCAACACTCTATGAAAAAAAAAAACCTTTTTATCTAAAGTGCGCGGAACTGTGTATTAGAAATGCTAAAGCTATACTCATTTTAAAATTATTTTCCGATATTTCTATTGAACTGAATTTTATGGTTTAAGTGCGAAGAACATGATATTTAATAAATAAGGGTAACACACAAAATGTTAAAAAACGCCCATTTGGACGTAATTTAAAATCTGACACCTTTCTTTTTTTTCCTTTTTTGTAATATTTGCAGCAATGTTCCTCCATTCTTCCATCATTACTGTTTTTAGTTCGATTTTAGTTTTAATGTTGTATCTTCGTACTTTAATTCTCTACGAATGTTTTCTGTTGGGTTTAAATATGGTTACTGTGGTGATGCTTTCAGAGCTTGTGGACAATTATAAACACTAAAAAGGCGAACTTCGAGGGCCGTGTGCTTAGGATCGTTACCTTGATAAAGTTGTTTCCAATACCCAAATTTTGAGCGGAGGATTTTAAATTACCTTTTAAAATACTTAAATAAAGAGTATGGTTCATTGTGCCATCAATAAGTACTAAATTATTTAATCCTGATGCTGGCATGCACCCTCAAACTAGAAAACCTCCACAGCCATACTTTACTGTTCCAATCAAGGTCTTCGAATTAAGCTCCTAATTTTTTTCCCTATACAATTACACTCCCATCTGAACCCAAAATGCTGAATTTGCTTTCCTCTGCAAATAAGACACGATTCCAATACGTTTCGAGCTTATTTACTACTGATTTTGAGAAGAAAAGCCTAATATTTCTGTTTTTAGCACTTCCAAAAAATTTTCTTCCAAGCAGAGCGCCCATGTAATCAAACCGATCTCTGTACTCGTCGAGCAGTTTTAAGTAAAATCGAGGTAGAAAATGTTTAAGTAAATTCTGTAGAAATCTTTACAACGCTCAAACATGGATGTTTCACGGATTTTCGAACTATAAATCTCTGATCATGTTGAGTCACATCGATCCTCTTTCGCTGAACAGCCTCTTCTTACATTAGTTTGGATCCAATTTTCTTCTTTAGAGCCTTTTATCACATACTGAATCATAGAATTGGATAAATTTACTAATTTAGTGATATCCCAAATCGAATTTCCATCCTTATGGTAAAAAATGATCAATTTTCAAATGCTTTTCGTTGCTTCCTTAGGACTACAAGACATTTTTAAAGATTAAATAAAATATGAGGAAGTAAGCAAGCAAAAAATAAAGCCAAACAATTTTTTAAACGTCACCAAAATGCAAAAATAAAAATAAAGGAGTAGATGATAATTTTATTTACGAAATTTTACGATAATGTTTCGGTATACGATCACATTTGTGGAGTTTTATCTATGCCTCCTTACATTTTCAATTTTAGAAAAAGAAAATAAATCAGAATGAAAAAATTTAAAAGATTGGTTTTATTCAAAATCACATGCAGATGATATGAGAAAATATTGGGCTTAATATCCGAATTAAATTCCGATTTACAGCGCTTTTCCTGAAAATTCTTAAAGTGTGCGAACACTTTTGTGAGACACCGTATAACTAGTTATGTTCAAAATGTGGTTCTGTTATGTAAGCACGAATTCAAAAGTTAAGAAGCCATGAAACCAAAATTTTAAATCTGCAATTATTTGAAATAATATAACAGTAAAAGTAAGAAAAATTATTTATAACGTTCAAATTTTCACTTCATTCTTTCATTCCTAATTAGTATTTCGTAAATGCAGTAAAATTCTTTTAAGAAACAAGCACAATTTAAAATATTTTATTTTAAATAATTTCCTTCCGGTTAACAAAAGTGCTTATTTCAGACATAATTTTAAAATTTAATAACTGCATACCACACTGTAGCTTGCAACAATTTACTAACTATTAAACCTATTTTAAAACGCTACTGTTCGAACAAATGAGTGCCACTTTTGCATAATGAAAATCGGCAGCTTCAAAACAAACGAGTGCCAAACGGTATATTGGTGAGAGAGGATTCTACCTATATTTTCATTCACAAGTCTTAAAAAAGATTTGTACTTGAGGCTAAGATTTTCTTTTTCAGCCATGTTAACTTGTTTCTTCGAATATACTCCTGATATTATTGCCTAATAGGTAAGCTCGATATTATTGCCTAATAGGTACTATTGCGTGCGTACAGGTTCGTAATATATTGAATGCACACAAATCCGCTGAAAGGTTAATAAAATTTATTTTATCAACAGAAACATTTTAATTTTGCGGAATTTTCCACAGAAGTACTCCTATAGGAGTTCACAGTATCACAAAGTACAATCGGTAATTACGAATTAAACTACTAAGAACGTTAAACGCAACGCAAAGCAAAGCGCATCTAAAGAGAAAGCCAACACGGATATCTCAGTTGACGAAGAACTAACAACTCGCAACAACAATAACTAAGCAACTGAGAGCAGACGTTTTCTCTTCTGCCTTAAATAGTTTTCAACTGACCCCCGAGACATATGTTTTGCTTTCTGCTTCTCAAAATTAATAGAAAGCAATACGCGAGTGGAGTTACGGTTACAGCTAACATAGTGGTCAATTACATTTATTCAATCTGTAGAGACATTAGGTATTATTTTTGGAAGCATCAGACATGAAAAATAAGCAACGCCTTCGCCGGGAATCGAACCACGGACCTCTCGGTTACGCGTCGAGCATGCAGACCACTACACCACGAAGGCATGCGAAGAAGGCGGGAGAAATACCTTACATACTCCCCTTTTTAAAGGGCGACTGGGGTTTTGGGGACCCAATCGCCAAATCGCGGTGGTGGAGAATCATCATCCACCATCTTTTTAGTTCGGGCGCCAGTGTAGAGACATTAGGTATTATTTTTGGTGGTTCCTTCGCCGGGAATCGAACCACGGACCTCTGAAATACCGGCTCAGTGTGCTGACCACTACACCACGAAGGCACACGAAGAAGGCGGGAAAAATACCTTACAAATCTTAATACATATTACGGTGCTACAGAGACCAGAACCAAATGTCGCCAAATTTGGTTATATTTGGCATTTCCCCTCTAAATTTGGCGACAGAACTCGTTGTGAGCTTGGCGATCTCTCGCCAAATTACCGAGATACCCATTAACTCAACGTTAAAAGCGCTTATCCTTTTATTCTTACTTTTCTGGCATAGTTTCTCTTCAGATATTTCATGTTACAAAAGAAATATAACAATTTTACTTATAATTCTACTAAAATTACCTACTTAATTACAAAATTCTTAACAGTATTAAAAAAAAAAAAACAGCTTATATATGAGACTCTTGTAAGTTCTTTTTCAACACTTCACCACTCTAACTTGTTAAACAAAGATTTCATTTGTAACAAAGATTTCATAAACAAAGATTTCATAGAATACTATGAAATCTTTAAAAAAAATAGTGAAAAAATTGATCGTTTGTAAAAAAAAAATCAAAAATGTTTGCAAACTTTATGGTTCAATATTAATTATAAACACTGTTACTTCCTTCTACGAAGTACTGAAATTGCGAGAAATTTCGGGTGTCATTATTTGAACGAAAATATTCATTTCATCAGCTTTCGAATCCTTTTGAATGATTTCTTTGTGTGATATCTATACGTACAGGCAGAATAAAGGACGCTTTTTTCCAAAACGGATTGTAAAATGGATTTGAAACAGATTCTCTCTATATATATTCTTATGAGCTCAGTATTTTCATTCTTATATGTTGGTAAACTATACACTTTTTTTTTTTTTTGCTTTAAAAGTGGCTGAATTACGTCGCTCTTATGTTCCGGTTAAGCATTTTATGCCTGTAGTTATTCTAACCTCTGGTTCTTTAATAAAACTGTGCTAAATGCAAGAAACTGTATTTAAATATCTTAGTTGTGTTAAATGCATGACATATCAGCTACTAATTTGCATAGCTGTCTGTTACTACATAATATAACTTATCTTCAGTGACCTTGACTAGGAATTTAGTAAGTTATTATCTTCGGGAAGGTTAAATAAAAGAAAACCTCAGTAAAATCATCAAACGTCAAGACGTGACTAAAACCGTTTCTAGCAACCCAGCTTTTATAAGTTGTTAGCGGATGATTCGCAGAGGTGGAAATTTCTGTCTATAGAAATACTTAAGCCGTGACCTTTCCCAGTTATCATGCTTCTAAACACTACACCTATTATCTAAGTTAAAATGAGGAGTAAAATAAAATTTGCTGATTTATCTAAGCAGATTGGAAGCAAAAAATATTTTCGTTTCATGTCGTTGCAATATTTGATAAGATGACAATGCTCTATTATCTTAGAGAACTTGAGTTATTATTGGATTTTTTAGAAGTGTTCTTTTTATTTTACTGCAATCCATTCACTGCATTTTTATAAAATAAATAAACTTAGCCCTATTTATTTGAATTTAAAATACGCTTTTCATCCTTGTAGAATTTTCCTGTTCACTCTTTTCAATCTTTCACCGTGCAAAGGATTAATGCCTTCATCCGTGCTTACTTTCGCGATGTAAGTGGTTAGAACGTCGCACTAGCAAGTAGAAAATCAGTGGTTCGATTTTATGCGAAGGCACAGTTGATTTTTTTGGTTTTCCGATTTCCGGAAGAGAATATAAGCAAATCTATCTCTATAACAGATAACAAAAATCTTTACACAACCGATCTACACCTACCTTGTCAACCAACTAAGAAACAAATCTGATGTGTACACCACATGACTTCCTTGTACAGAATATTAAATTATACGCAATTTTTCTTGCTTTTCATTTAAACGTATTCCCTCGAATTTCATGAGAGATGTATTTCTCATTCAATTAATTCAGTTCTCACTTCGCGATAAGGCAACAATACACAAAAACCCAAAATATCTATATTAAAAACTGAAAAATATAGAAAAACATAAAACACCAAATGCAGTTAAAACATTTAAAAAAACTTTTTACAGTTTAAATTACATTTCCTATGCAAAACAAGCAATTCGGCAGCTTTTTCGGTGCACAAAAGGGAAAGTTTACTTTTGGTTTCACTCAGCAAAAGGACACCAAAGGCGTAGAAACTGGCTTAATTTGTTGTGGACGGTATGCTGTCAATACATGTGATAATTTATTAATTTAAATGATAAGTCCAGAAGGATTAAGCATAATTTAATTCGCAATAATAAAAGAATATAGATATTTGAGTTTGATATTTAGTTACTTTGTTGTTGCGAAGCTTAGTTTCTCTAGATTGGCAACAAATCCACTATTCTGCTAAACTTCACATGTAAACAAATATGGACGCTAGCATAACCAAAAATTAGGCTGAGTCTCACTTAAAAAACTTTTAATTGTTGAAAATTCCACAATTATTGCATGCAGGTTAACTAAAGGCATAAAATCTTAACCGAAAGTTGAGAACAATATAAGTCGATTATTTTTAAAACAAAAAATGCACAATTTACAAACATATAAGAATAAAGAAACTGAGCTCACTGAGCCGAGCTACGCAGTATATATATATATATATACATACATTTATATATTTTGGTGCGACCGATTGCAACCAAAATAGGACGTGCACATCTACATGTTATAGCAGTCCTGCATACAAAATTTCAGCGTTCTGAGGCTACTCGTTATGCGGGATACATGAGTTATACATATAAATTACGCGAGATACATACATACATACGTACGCACAGACGCCAGTAAAAAATCTCTTCAAAATCTATTTTAAATCAGTTTTATATTTTTATAGGGGGAAAAAAGTCCTTTATTCTCTTCTTACGTAGAGATATCACGCAAAAATATGGTTAAATTGCATTCGATAGCCGTCGAAATGGATATTTTCGTTGAAATAGTATGATATTCAGAATTTTTCACGATTACAATACTTTCTTTTTACTTCGTACAAGGAAGGAAAAAGCATACACATACTTGAAGAAGGACACTAAAGCAGCCACATCAACCTTCAGATGTTGCATTTGCCCCCTATCCTTTTCTACATTTAGACAAACATGTACAGTATGCATAAAACATAAAACGAAATTACAAAAACAATTTTTGAAGAATGCGTTCCTAAAAATTGCAAAGCCTGTGTTTATATAAAGAATCAGCAAAAAATCTGATGTGGTCAGCATATGGCCCTCGCCCCCCCCCTCCTCAACAAGCTTTATGTAAAGCACTTTAAAACACGGAATAATTGATCGTTTGTAAAAAAAATCAAATATGTTTGCAAACTTTATGGTTCAATATTAATTATAAACACTGTTACTTTCTTGTACGAAGTACTGAAATTGCAAGAAATTTCGGGTGTCATATTTGGACGAAAATATCCATTTCATCAGCTCTCAAATCCATTTGAATGATTTCTTTGTGTGACATCTATACGTACAGGCAGAATAAAGGACGCTTTTTTTCCAAAACGGATTGTGAAATGGATTTCAAATGGATTTAATATACATATATTCCCATGAGCTCAGTGAGTTCAGTATTTTCATTCTTATATGTTGGTAAACTGTAAACTTTTTTTTTTGCTTTAAGAGTGGCTGAATTACGCTGTTCTTATGTTCCAGTTAAGTTTTTATGCCTGTAGTTAACCTGTATGCAATAGTTGTAGAGTTATCAACAATATAAAGGTTGTTTAAGTTCGACTAATTGTATTAGAGCAGCCATATTTGTTTACATTTTGAAACTTAGCAGAATAGTGGCAGTTTCTACATCTTCAGGGTCTTTTTGCCGAGTGGGACCAAAAGTAAACTTTCAGTTTTTTGCACCAAAAAATCTGCCTTCTTGCCCGCTGGCCGAATTGCTTATTTTTCGCAGAAACATTAATTTTAATTGTAAAAAATTTTTTAAGTGTTTTAATTATATTTGACCTAGCAAGGCCGTCATTTGTTTACATTTGAAACTTAGTAAAATAGTGATTTGAATCAGTTTCTGCACCAACTTCAGTGTCTTTTTGCCAAATGAGACAAAACTGTCAATTTTGTGCACCAACAATTTGGACTTCTTGCCCGACGGTCGAATTGCTTGTTTTGGCGTGCGGACCTTAATTTTAATAGTAAAAATAGTTTCTTTTGCTGTTTTTAACTGTATTTATTTTTTTAGGATTTTTTGTATTTTACAATTTTTTTTATAAAAATTTTTGTTATTTATAATAATCTGTCTTTCTGCCAAACTTTAATTTTAATTATAAAATTTGTTTTTTAACGGTTTTTAACTCTATTTGGTGTTTTAAGTTTTCCTGTGTTTTACAATTTTTTTACTGAAGATATTTTAAGTTTTTATGTATTTTTTCTTGCCGCGAAATGAGAACTGAATTGATTGAATGAGAAATATATCTCCAATTAAATTCGAAAAAATAAGTTAGAATGAAGTGCAGCAAAAGCGTGTATAATTTAATAGGCTTTTACAAGTAAGTCAAATGGTCTCCACATCAGATGTTTACTATTCTGTTCTCCCATATAATATAAAATGATAATTATGCTCATGTACACATCGGCTTTTATGCTTTCATTTGAAAATATTGCTTCTATCATACTATATGATCTGGTTAGTGTTTGAGATTGACACATCAGTAATTTAACAATCCCAAAAACTTTAAAAGCAGCAAAGTTTTATAATTTTGAAGAGTGACACTTTTCTTCAGTCTTTTCTTAGTTCGTAATATCAATGTTCAGTTTCCATAATATGTTAACATTTTTTGAATTTGTCCTTTCAGCGCTTTATTTATAAACATTATTTTCTTCACATTTACGCCGCATAAAATTTAACAACAAAACTGCAAAATCTTTAAAGGCAACATATCTTTAGGATTCCCTATAAAGTGTTAAAGTATTGCCATGCTTTTTTTAATATTCGCTATGCCATTTGCTAGATTACTTCTTAAAAAATAACACATAACGATAACATCTGGTGGCAGCATCCTTTCATTTGAAAAGTGATTCGACGCAAGAGAGAAACGGGCACAAAGTTTACGATTGAGGATAATGCATTTAAATGCTTCGTAACGGGAGTTCATCTACACAATGAGCTTATTTTCGGTGCATTTGGCATAATGCCAGGAATGCTTTTAATACTTATAAATGCTTATAAATGCCTTTAATACTTGTTCTCAATCACGTAATATTTTAAACAGAAAATTTGAGAAGTTTTAGATTGTCTCATGACATATTTTGTCAAACTTGTCTCATGACATATTTTGTCATAAAAATCTATTCAGAGCTTCAAATAAAATATCACGTGTGGTTTATCTCTTTAAACCAAACTCTAATATGTTCATCACATAGATATAGAAGTCTTAAATAATAAAACTGGAAAGTTTTGGAGTATATTTTAATATCGTTTTTCATTAAAAACTGTTTTGGGCTTCAAGTAAAATGCCACTTCCGGTTGTCGATTAAAATATGTTATGGATTTCATGTAAAGTACCAGATCCAGTTGTCCAATTTTACCCAAAATCTAATCAACTCTTTACATGAAAGCAAAAATCTTAAATATGGAAATTTCTAAAACTTTCATATAAGAGTTGACGAAACAATCGTCCGACCTACATGCAGGCAAACAGATAGACATCATTCTAAAGCGAGTAAAAATGTGTTGTGGGGATTTACATTCATGCCTATTCACTAAAAACTCACTATCGAATTTTTGGACCGAAAACATCTCCTCCCTTATCTATTTTATCATTTAGATCGGCGGGAAGTAATAACAATAAATTCATATGTTGTAATGTGATGGAATATTGTTGCGTTATACGGGTTCGTGGATTTGAGAGTATCCGATGAAAACACGATGCAGAACAATAAAAAGCACAATTTATTTACAAGAATCACTATTTACAGCACAGTTCCAAAATTACCTTTAAAAGCGTCGAAAATCTACAGTAAATACGCTGAAACAATCAGCAACACAGCTTCAGGCTGTAACTATAAAGGTAGCTTCACGGCAACACTAAACTTATAATAAACACCGTGGAACAATCACCAATACACTGTCAAGCTATACTGTAAAGGTAGCTTCACGGCAAAGCTCTATCTCGATCGCTTTCCGTTCACAAAACTCTCGCGTAGCTTAGCACTCACAATAAGCAGCTATTCTCACAATGCCGGCCCTCAGAAACACAGGGGTTTATATAGCTTTTCCTTAGGTTCCACAGGTTTCGAGAAATATCTCGACAGGAAGTTATTCTAGAAGCTTCCCGATTGGACCATGGGATATCGCCAATTAGGTCTCCAAATGGGCGATAAAGTCGCCAATCTGGCAACCCTCCCATATACTATTTTATGGCAACCCTAGGGCTATGCCGGAAAGCTTACATACAGGCGCAACCGCCGAATTTTTCGCAACAATATGTAACACATAATATGATAAATGAAGTTCAAAATTTAATTTTGAAATCTTAAAAATTCATAAACATTTCCCATGCTGTCCGCGGTTGCGGAAACAAGTTATTTCATGGCCAAGAGAAGGCAAGTTTCGTGTTCTTTCCTCTCTTCAGATCAAAACACGTATAGAATCGCTGTTCACTCTATACCTGGACTCGTCACTTAACTCATTGAAGGGCAGGAAAAGGCAATTAACTTTTTCAGCAAAACTCTTGTTTTATTTACTATATCAGGTATTACAATGTAATTATTTGCGACAATTACACATATTTTGTCCAAGACGCGTGAAAAAAAATGACCACTTCTGGTGGTTAGTGTCAGCGACCACCACAAAGAGAACACATCCTTACAAATCACTTCTAAACAGTTTTTCTTTTTCAAACACAGTACAACGGTGCATGTGCTGCATTCCCACACTGTTCTTACAGGTTTTTTCTTGGTGCTGCAGAGTGTACATCTCGTGATGTTGTCTTCGATGGCTGATGCTTACTTTCTTGAAGACGAATTGCTGCATCAACTACTGGCTTATGTTTCTTGATTGCCATCTAGTGAGCTACGAAGGAACTTCAGAAACGATCAGTCTTGAAAACCACTCACACGAGTGAGTAAGATGTTCAATAGAAAAGGTGGTTACTGTAGGTAGCCACCGCCCTTCAAAGAGTTAACAGTACTCGAGCGCAGTCATCTTGGCACCATTGAACGTGACGGACGATGCCACCAGTTTAAACGGAACCCCCAGGAAGCTGGAGCGAGTTGGTACACAAACCATTCGTTTTCTCACATTCAGTCATGGCCAACTAGTTGGCCATGATTCAGTCCGGCCTAGTTAAACCTGCGTTTAACAGTACTCGAATCTGAGCACTTGACAATGTTAAGCCTGCTTTTAGCAGTACTCGAGCTTGCGTTAGTTAAGCCTGCGTTTAAGACAAAGATAACCCCTTCTTTTGTTATTGCGAATTAAATCATGCTTAATGCATTCTGGAATTTATTCGAGGAAATAAGCGTTTAAAATTTACTTCGTAATTTTTAATATAGATATTCTAAGTTTTTATGCCCTTTTACCTCGTCGCGAAGTGAGGACTGAATTAATTGAATGAGAATTTCTTTGAAAAAGCGTTTCCTTTTTTTTTTTCTTGTTTGTTTGTGTAATTTCTTTTATACATCGTCTTAGATTTATTATAATACCTGAATAGAACACGTGGCAACGATTAGATAATGCTTCAGATGATACACATAATTTTTGTGCATTCTGAGTTATAAAATGAATGAGATGTTACGCTGTTTAGTGAGCCTAGCCCCAGAGTGTCGATATGGTAAACAAATGTAGTTAATTCTAAAGAGTGCATTTATTCTGTTGTAGTTTATGCGCTATCGGCGAAGTAGATTTAATTCGATCCAATAAGTTAAAATGAAATGCAAGAAAAAATGCTTTTAATTTAATATTCCGTACTATGAAGTCATGTGGTGTACACATCGGATTTTTTCGTCATGGTATATGTTTCTGAATGAATATATATTTGTAGCTTTTGCCCTACAAAACATATAAAAGGTAAAATAATAAAAACAAAAATGTTAGATGAATTAATTTCAATATACTCTTCGCATTCGTTATACGACGTCTATAAAACATATACAGATGCCCAAGTACTCAAAAAATAAGACCTATTTTTGCCTTGAAAATATTAGGTTCGCAGTTTTTCCTGAAAAGTAAATATGTCTTGGATTATATTCTCTTAATAAAAAAACCTTTTAGAATCTTTTCATTCACTATCAACAGCCTACAGTGGTCCGAAAGAAGATTCTTGAAAATCAAAGAAATAAGTAGCCATAAGCTATAAAAACTCGCTAGATGAAAACAGGCAGTAATAAAATTAAAAACAGGAGCCTATCATGGTAGAACAGGAATTTGCAACCAGAGGGAAATTCCCTTGGAGGTAGAATTTCAGTTTCAAGAGGGAGAATGAGATCAGTTTTTTTATTTATTTGTTAAGTATTTAGCTGTAGTTTATGACTATAAATAACTGCTTTTATTCAAATTTTGGTACTTATCAACATTTTCTGTACTTTTTGTTGTTTAATTTATAAAGCACTTAAAAAGTAATGTAAATGTAGATAAACGTATACATGCATTTTTCCAGTTTTGGAGGAGGGGGAGACGATGTTGTAACAGTGGTGAAAGGGGCACACGAGGCAAAATAGGTTGGAAATCGTTGTGCTAGAACAATCTTCCTTAGCTAGTCCGACTCAAAAACACAAACATGCATACATGATTCCAGCTGGTTCTTCATAATTGTGTAATGTTTTGATGAAAAATGGTTTTTATGGTTTTTCATTTCTTCAAACAAAATGCATAATACCTTTCGGTACAAATTCAGTGATTTTCATCGTCCTATTGCCACTCCACCAGGAGCCGATCGATAAAAACGCTGTACACTGGTAGTTCGGACATGCGTTCAATTTCTGTAAAAACTCTGAACACCGGTAGTTCGGACCTGCGTTCGATTCCAAGCGAATGGCCTTGCTGCATGGGCGTTTTCGTGTTTTTCTCTATGTGTAACATGCACACGAGTCAGTTTTCCTTAGAAACTCCTCCACAAAGGCATCTCACCCTTACGCTGATACTCATAGTGTGCTTTCCAATAATCAACTAAAAAAGACCTATTACCGATGTAGAATTAAATTAAAAGATCAGAATGTCTAAGAGTAAATAGATAATACACATTTTATTTTCATCTTGCCTATTGAGGAAAAATGTCTTTATTAAGAAGAATTTATCAATTAAATTTTACCTAATTTATGTATGTATATTGTATAACTGCATTATCTGTGGTTTACAAAACTGCGGCAGATTTTGGGAAGTATTACCTGTGGATTCGATGGCCCTATTGTAAATATAAATTACCAGATGCAATATGAATTTCTGAGATTTTTTGTGATTATTAAATTCTGCGTGAGGCTCTTAGCAAATTTGCTTGCGCGATTTTCGGTAAAATTTTGTTTGACCGTGTAGTGCAATACATAAAAAATATTGGACAGCCAGGCGTTACGGAGGTGTAAGAATTCTACATTTTCATGATAGATTTTGAAATACCTAATAAAACGTCTAACACACAAGAAGTTCCGCTGCGTAATACTAATTACATAATTTAATAATTATTAATAAGTACTACTAGAAGCATCTTATGTACCAGAATTTTCACATTCCTTTAAAATACCCTAAATTTTCAGCTGCACAAAATTTTTGTAAGAATTTTATTTATGATTACAGATAATTGCGGGATTTCAACTCCAAGCCACATTCTCAACTTTTAAACCCACTACCAACCTATTTTCAGTATAAGGACTAGTAGTTTGAAAGCCTGACTTTTTACTTACTTGTACGACATAAAGGAAGTACTGTAATCGCAAATATATTTCGGTATCATATTTCAACGAAAATAACCATTTCAACCTCTCTTGAAATCATTTGAAAGATATTTTTTGCGTGACATCTCTATGTAGAGGCAGAATAAAGTTTTCCTTTTTTTTTTTTCAAAAAAGGATTGTAAAATGGATTCAGAAGAGACTATTTCTTGACGTCTGTACGTACGTATGTACGTACATATGTATGTACCTCGCATAACTCAAAAATGACTAGCTGTACAACGTTGAAATTTTGTATGTGGACCTGGTATAACATTAAGTTGTGCACCTCCCTTTTTTGTTGCAATCGGCTGCCCCAATTGTACATAAATTTTCATTCCCAGTTTGTTACCTGGCTCCGTGAGTTTAGTTTTTTCTTTCTTTTCTCTTTTTTCCTCTTTTATGTTGGTAAATTGTGCATTTTTTCCTGTAAAAGAGATTGAATTATGTGGTTTTTATGCCTTTAGTTACTCTGCATGCAACAGTTGTAAAATTATCAACCATTTAAAAAAGTTTAAGTGGCGAGTTAAGCTTAACGAACCGGCATTTGTTTACATTTGAAACTCAGTAGAATACTGAATTAAGTCAGTTTCTGCACCTTCAGTGTCATTTGCCGAGTGGGACCAAAAGTTAATTTTCAGTACTGTGCCCCGAAAAATCTGCCTTCTTGCACGCTGGTTTATTTAACGAATTATTTGTTTTTGTATTTTAACTGTAAAAATTGTTTTCTGAAATTGTTTTAACTGCATTTTGTGTTCTGTGTGTTTTATAGTTTTCAATTTTTAATGAAAATGTTTTGAGTTTTTATGTATTTTTGACTTGCCGCGAACTGCGAACAGAATTAATTGAATGAGAAATATACCTCTGATGGAATTCGAGGAAATAAGTTTAAATGAAATGCAGCAAAATTGTGTATAATTTAATAGGCCATACAAGGAAGTCATGTGGTGTCCATAACAGATTTTTCACCTTGTCTTGCTCTAACCCGTTTGTTTTAACTTACATGTGTTTCACCCTTGTGTTTCACAAAAAACTGATTCCGAAGAACTAGTGACGGACTGGATTCAGCATTTTAGGGCTATCTGTTTAAAGATGTTTTCATTGGGAAACTAACGCATTTTCATGTTACATATAAATAGAACATTTTAATCGCATGTCATGTTTATACAAACCTACCATTAGACAAAAGTATTATTTCAAAGATTTCTTACGGATAAAAAGTTTGAAAAATCTTGTGTTAGTTTTGCAAAATTTCTTTGAAGGTAATTTGATTGTTTCGCTGTTAAGCATATAACTGCAGGATCGCGTTATTAGCAGGGCTAGATTAACCATTAAGCAAAATAATCACGTCCTCAGTTTGCATCAAATATATAGGGCACCACAAAAAATGTGCTTGAAATTCATGGAAAGGGAGCCCCATAAAAAATTCACAACTTCTGGTTCTATCATAGAAACCGTTCTCAGGGCATAAAATATGTAAGCCAACACAAAAAATTGCTTCAAATTCATGGAAAGAGAGAACCATAAAAAATTCACAACTGCTTGTTCTACCATGGAATGTGTGTAATGTATGTTCTACCATAGAAACTGTCCTCAGGGCATCAAATATATAGGGCAAAACAAAAAAAAGTGCTTGAAATTCATGGAAAGCGAACACAATAAAAAATTCACAACTTCTGGTTTTACCATAGAAACCGTTCTCAGGACATAAAATGTATAAGCCACCACAAAAAATTGCTTCAAATTCATGGAAAGAGGGAACCATAAAAAATTCACAACTGCTTGTTCTACCATGGAATGTATGTAATATATGTTCTGCCATGGAGACCGTCCTCAGAGCATCAAATATGTAGGGCCCAACAAAAAAGTGCTTGAAATTCATGGAAAGGAAGCATCATAAAAAATTCACAACTGCTGGTTCTACCATGGAATGTATCATGAAGTTAAACCAAGACTGAGAAACAGAAGAAAATAGGAGAAAACAGGTATTATACTATATATATGTTATGTGGAGACACCAAACTTTTTTTAGTGCGTAGGCTCTTTGTAAGTCTTAATCCGGCTCTGGTTATTAGCATTTGATTTTAAGTAACAGCAGCGTAATATCGGAAACCACAATATATTCGGCCGCGTTATAATCGGGAAATACTGTTATTTCCGCAAATATGCAGGCCCACCAGCGGCCGAGCAGTAAAGTCGCTGAACACGGCAGCTCCAGAGGTTCGAATTCCGAGAATTCTAAAATTCTAAAATAATAAAGTTCTAAAATGAAATTCTAAAATAAGATTCCGAGAATTCTGTTCGAATTTTAGAACAAAAAAGAGATAACTGAAATCAGTAAAACCTTCATTAGAAAAAAAAAAGCGACCGTTGCAGTTTCACAAGTATCACCTCTGAATGTTCCTGAGTGCATACTGGCTGATGAGCGGCCGAACGTTAAAATCGCTGGACACTGGTAATTCCGCCCTGGGGTTGATTCCAGGCGAAAGGGTTGGCTGCATGAGCGTTTGAGTAGTTTACTCCAAGTGTAACGTGTATACGAGCCTGTTTCCCTTAGAAAGTCCTCCACGAAGGTATCCCTCCCCTTACGCAGATAGCCCTCGAGGCTTTGCTGTAATCACATAAACCAAGCCAAACCAAATCCGTAAAAATGTGAATTCAGTTTCAGTACTGTTTCCATAAGATTCCTTTTCGAAATCATAAAATGAAGTGATAAAGAGCAGTAAATCGCGTGATTGAGATAAATATCTTCAAAAATGTTTTACTGTTACTTCTTTTTAGCTTTCCAAAATTAGATTGTTTGCGCACACTTCATCGAATCAGCACTGAGAAACGAACAGGGGTTGTCTCCAGCATCCATAAATATATTTACGATAAAAGACTGGGACCACTCTGGTCACGTGCCGGTCTTTTCATATTTACGTCAGTCAATAACAAAAACCTATTCCCTATCAGGTGACACACATGCAATACTGATATTATAAGAGAGGGTTTATCTTGTTTACAATTATCATGACGCGCGTATTGTGCAAATCTGCGCTCTCCTCCCTTTTTTACTCTCAAGTCTTTAAGCCGTATTTTGTTCTTTTATGGATATAACGTACAAATCCAATAGAAAATCAGAGGCAGTAGAGTGAGATGTAAAAGAGCACGAAAGCTAGAAAATGATTCTTTTTAAATCAATGCTCATTCAGTAGCGAATGTCTCTTCATTAATCTTTCTTGTCATATATTTATTATTAATATTTGTAATTCCGAATTTGTCAAGAATTACTAACCAGATTGCCTGTGTAAATTTCCTTTCATGAACACTTAAATTTGTAAGGTTTATTATGCGTTTTCTAACAGTTATTTTAAGTTTTGTATCTTTCCTATCTTATTCTAATTTCAGCTTACAATTTCCTGCCAGAATGTGAATTCAGAAACGCAGAGAATGCAAATGAGAATGAGTACTATTTAAGTCCTGACTTAACTAACTTCAGAGAGAGAGGGAGTCAGATTTCCTGACTAGCGCGCGTTTGCCTTCTGGCCACATCTCTTTTAGCTGTTACTACGCTCGGCCATATCTAGGCCCTTGCTAGGCTTCGCCGTTTCAATTAATACTTAGGGGCCAACTAGTTAGATTCTGATAGCTTCGGCTATATTTATTTAAGAGCTTTAGTTAAGTTAATTTTAGTTTAAATTATTAGTATTTAAGTTCAAGCCCGAGTGGTGGTTTTATTTAAAGTTCCAAGCCGGAACTGATTGTAAATATACTGGATAATAAAGGGTTTTAAACCCTTCTCAAGTCTCACCTGTTCTGTTCACACTTAAGCGATTATTCGCTTGTAAAGTGTTCGTGGGGTTCTAAGAACTTAAGATTTAAAAAGTTGAACCCTACAAATTTATTATAACTGCACATGATTTCGAATAAAGTAATAGTAACCCTTGCTATTAACCACTGAAAGAACGAAAACGTAAGAGCGACTACTTTATGAAACGGTTATTACATAGGTGGAATTCCTTTTTCGACCTCAATTAAGATCGAGAAAGAAGTTTCACTCATAGAATTATGAGAACGGAATCTACCGCAAACAATTTCTGTCTAAAAGGACAGAAAAAATTTATTCCTAATCCTAATTTACAGAAAACCGTAAAAAAAGGGGGGGAGGAATCTGAAAAGTTTCAGATTTTAAATTACGTCCAAAGGGGCTTTTTTTTTTAACATTTTGTGTGTTACCTTTATTTATTAAATATCACGTTCTTCGCACTTAAACCATAAAACTCAGTTAAAGAACAATATCGCAAAATAATTTTAAACTGTGCATATCTTTAGAATTTCCGTTCGAAGTAGTAGCTTAGTAGACTAAGCTGAAGAGCTGTTCAGTTCAGCAGCGGCAAGCGGTAAATTTGCTAAACACTGGTAGTTCGAGCAGTTGTTTTTCCTCATGTGTAATGTGAGTAGGGGCCAGTTTCTTGTAAAATGCAGCGCGAGACAAATTTTTAAAGAAAGCTATGTCGGAAAAGTAAGAATACAGGGGCAAGTGCATTTAACATTGAGTAAATGGAAATCTCGTTAAATTGTATTGAAATTGATTAAATGTAATTGACTACTGTGTTAGCTACAATTCCATCCTCATATTTCTTTACAGTAATTTCCAAAATCAGAAAGTACGAGGAATATCTCGTGACTGTTTGAAAGGTGTAAAAGGCCGGAGAGAGAGATCATCTGGGTTCAGTTGCTTATAATTATTGTTATTCCGAGTTGCTTAGTTCCGCGTAAGCTTTCCCTTTAGATGCGCTTTGCATTGTGCTGTATTTAATGTTTTTAGTATTTCGAAGCATAACTACCGATTATACTGAGTGATGTTGTGAACACATGTACAAATAGCTCTGAGGAAAATTCCAGAGTTCTGATATATTTCTTTTAATAAGAAAAATTTTATTAACCTATTACCGAACTTGTGCACTCAATCTATTATGAACCCGTAAGCAGGCAGCAATGCTTTTTTTTTCTTATAGCGTTGGCATTAAAAGTCTGTAATCTAATCTACGATTTTCCATATTTCAGGGGTTTACCTTTAAATGAGGTATAAATTCTTTAATTTACTTTTAAAATTAAAATCTTATCTGTCTTACATGATTTCAGGAACTAAAAAAAAATTAATACGCATTTTTAGCCCAAAGATGCTTTGTCCCTGAAGGACTCTTGTTTTCGTTTTGCGATTTTGCATCGGAAACATTAAATGTCGGTTCACTTTTCAAACTGTGGCCACCAAATATTGCAGCCCTGTATTATATTTAAACAAATTAAATAATGAAGAATGTGTATAAATGCATGTACGTTTCTCGCATTGTGATAAAACGACGTTACCTAGAGCCATCGAACTTTGAAAAACGTAATCCTGCTGCGAATATCGGCACTTGGAAGACCAAATTTGAAATTTGGAATTTGTTTTATTATCGGAAATTAAATCGGATTAAATTTGGAATTTATTTATTATTTATTATTATTACAAAATATTATCGCTTTGCATAATATTTAAAGAAATTAAGTAAGGGAGAATTTGCATGAATGTATGTATATATGTTTCTCGCATCATGTGTGTGTGGGAGGGGGATGTATCTAAAGTCATCCAGTTTTGAATAAGGTATTCCTCCATCCGTATATGGGTACCTGGAAGCTCGAATTTGGAATTTGTTTCATTGTCTATTTCATATTTTGTAAAACTTTAACCAATTTTTGATCAACAAACTGAAGGATTTCAAAGCGAGCAATGGCAACGTTGTACAGAAAAAACATTTTTATCTCCAGCACGTGAGACTGTGTATAGGAAATTCTAAAGATATGTTCATTTTAAAATTATTTTGCGATATTGTTCTTTAGCTGAATTTTATGGTGCAAAGAACATGATATTTAATAAATAAAGGTAACACACAAAATGTATTAAAAAAAACGCCCCTTTGTACGTAATTTAAAATCTGAAACCTTGCAGATTTTCTTTTATTTATTTACTTTTAAAATTAAAACCTTATCTATCTTACCCGATTTCAGTAATTTAAAAAAATTAACACGCTTTTTTAATTTTTTTTTTATTTAGAGGTCACTCTGAAATTTTTGAAATACGCGCAGACGATAAGTGAGAGAAAAAAATTGACGATTGGCTTTAAAAATATAAATTATTTTAGCCTTTTATTGTTGTCCAGTTGCAAGTAGTTTAGCGTAGAATAAATTTTAGGCAGAATGAAAAATGGAGTTGACGCGAGAACATTATCGCGCTATGATTTACTATGATTTTAAAATCTGATTAAATCAATAAGAATGCATTCAACGTCTACAGTTATCACTTGAAAATGAAGTCCATCGCATGGTGCTGTATTCAGAGAGTTTACAGAATTTCGCAGAAGTCGCAACTCTCTTCAGGATGAAAAAAACACAGGAAGGTTGTTGTTAGCAGTAATCCCGGATAATGTGTCTGCCATACAGAAAATGTTAATCGATGATAATCGCTGCACCTACTAAATGATACAGAAGGAACTTAGCATTGGATCCGCCGCCATACATAAAATTATTCATGAAAGTGAACCAAAAAGAGGAGCGTGTCAGAATCAGTGAAGAAACCCATAAATTACTTAAAGATGGTGGCGACTGCATTATTTCTAAAATCGTACAACTGGTGATGAAACGCACATTCCATTTTTTGACGTTCCAACACATCAACAAGAAGAAACATCGTTCCAACAACAACAAACATCGTTTCAACAACAAGAAAGTTAAGTATGGGTCTTTGAAGATGGTCCCACGAACACAATGGTAAAAAGACAACGTGCCATGAAAAAAGTAATGTATGCCGTTTTCTTCGGAGGTATAGGACTGGTCCAAGCCATCAAGCTGGAAGGCCAGAAGACACTCACAACTAACTGGTACATCCCTAAGTGTCTTCCACTAATTCTTCAAGAAGAGGACTCATGCTCCACTATGACAATGCATCTTCTCATTCAGCAAGATCCAGTTTTTTGAACGAAAACACATCAAAGTGATAGAACATGCATCCTATTCACCTGATATGGCTATGTGTGACTTTGGCTATTTTTTTTATCTAAAAAAGAACTTACGTGGACCTCGTTTTCATTCCGAAGATGAGATTGATGAAGCTATAAATGTATCTTTTCATCTATTCCAAGAAATGATTGGCTTGAGGCATTTAATCTTCGGAAAATTCGCCTACAGAAGTGCATTGATGCTGGAGGACACTACTTTGAACACTTCTAAAATATAGTAAGTGTAACTTTAAAAACCTACGTATATCTCAAGAAATTTCAGCGTGACCCTCCTACTACTACTAACGTAATTTTTTAATAGATTAACTAACAGGAAATAAATACATCTAACTAATAATTTTCATAAACATTTACGTAAGTTTTACATTTACAAAAGTAATTAACAAAAATTATTTCTAGTGCTCTTTTAGATACTTTTGGTACCAAACGACCGCTTACATACCATTTAACTACATCAAATTTTCCAGTCTAGTTAAGATTTCATTATTATTATTTCTAAAGAAAATTGTTAAATTAATTAATAACTTTAACTAATGTAATTTATGAGAAATCTAATTTATATGCTTTAAAAGGATGTAATTTGTAATGCTATGAGCGTTTGCTCTATTATCATAATTAATGAAAGATGCTTATAATACCAGTGTTTGTGTTTACTATTACCTTTTATTTCTTTGCTAGTTCTTGCTTTTATTACTTGTTACTCCAGCCAGTTAGTCTGTTTATTAGTTATTATGTTACTTACATTTCAGTTAATTATTCTTGTGTTTGTTCGGTAATTCTGTTTCTCCATATTTCTTTTTCTGTTTTGCATACTTTGGCTGCTATTTGGTTTCGAAAAATAAAAGGGGATATTAACCGCACAACTCTTTCAAAGGAGGGGGAGGGGGACTTTGTTAGAAAGTTCCGTCGAGCCGTGTGAAGTCCATTTCGTGTCTAAGGAAGAAAGAAATTTTTTCGTACTGTTCGCTTTACCAAGACATAAAATTCATGCAGATGAAGCATTTTCCCCTCTCATTTCCGTTGAGGCGAACTATACCGGTATTATTTAAACTTACTGATCCTAGCTCTTAATATTTATTTCATGCAGGTAAAAGTGCAAATAGTAGTTTGCAAGTTAAAAAACTAAAGCAGGCACTCCGTTATTCAACTCTTAAAATTAACAAAATTAGTCAAATTAGTTCAAAAGTAAAGCCAGAGCGCATGAAAAGAAAAACAGTTATATTTTCAATCTATAACTATTTAAAATCTGTGAGAGTCTGCTTCTTTATTTGTGGCATTATCTATTTATCGGGGAATTCAGATTCGAGAGGTACCTCCGAATTCCAAAAATTTGCGGGAAGCTATTTCGACCATTTTAATCTTCGTATGACTTTAATTAGCTGAGATATTAATTAAAAATTCTGAAAATGTTAATTTTAGCCCTCATTTTTCCGAGTGGCAACAGTCTCTCAAGCTGGAGATGAAAATCTGCTTTATTTCGAAAGTTGTTGCCACTGCTCACTTTCAAATCCTAGAGTTTGCTAATAAAAAATTTCTAAGTTTTACAGTGAAATGAAAATAGCATTGCCAAACATTAAATACATTATTCCCAATTCCAAAATATCGTGGGGAGCGATTTCGACTATTTCCATCTTCGTACGACTTTCATCAGCCGAGATATTAATTAAAAACTCTGAGAACGCTGATTTTCGCACTCGTTTTTCCGCGTGGCAACAGTCTGGCACCTTGGAGATAAAAAATGCTTTATTTCGAAAAAGTGTCGCTACTGTTCGCTTCCAAGTCGCAGAGTTTGTTAATCAAAAATTTGTAAGTTTTACAAACTATGTAATAAAAATAGCAATGCCAAACATTAACATATTATTATTATATACGGTAATATTCTGACGTTGAAGAAAGCACACGATGGCATTTGACGTCATTTTATGTCGAAAATGTTTTGTTAATGTCAGCATTTTAAATAAATAGCTACTTTTGGCAACTTTTTTGTTTCAAATTAAGATAATTGACACGGTATGTTATTGCCACGTTAATGAGATACATTCCGCAAGAGAAGAAGAGGGGAAAAGTGGTTACGTGGTTTAAGAACAACAATCTCCCCACGTCCGCAGTCTACGATGGAGTCTATAGCCAATGAATCACTAGAATTAATTGATTTTTCTAATTTAGAAATTTACAGCTATTGTGAAAAATTAAAAAGTACTATTGGAAGTTATTTCTCTTTTCTTGATGTTAATAAAAAAGGTCTTCTCTTATTCAAGGAAAAACACGTCAATAACATTTGTTTTAAAGTAATGCCAGATAGTAAGGTACTTCTAGCAAGTTGTGTTAAGGTAGAAATGAAGAAAATAATTAATTATAAAACGTCTATGAAAATTTCTGCAGAAAACGAGGTAAGATTCATAATTTTTTTATGCACAATACTTACCAATATTCATCTTTTACTTTATTAGGAATATTAAGTGTATATCAATAGATGAAAAATATTCCCGAGACCTTGAATAATGTTTTCCAAACTGTACAATGTAAATATTTGTTAATAGTTCATGAATACTTGTTCTAAATTATTGAAATAGTTGAATTCATGCAAGATCTGCTTATTTGCAAAACCATTAACACCAAGCCAATTTTCTCTTATTAATTACAGTGCCATAGAACATGCTATATCACTAAATTTTTATTAATTGCATCACGTTGTGTTTTAATAATGCGCGTGTTATAATCAAGTTTTAATCAATACGCATAAATGTAGTATATTTTATCGCATTCTACTATAAAATAAATAAATATCTATGACCAAAAAATTATTAATTTCACAGCTAAAATTACAGCGAACTCGGTTGTGTAAATCCATACAATTTTCTTTTTGACATTTATACTCTAATATAAAAAATCTGAAAGATTTCAGATTTTAAATTACGTCCAAAGGCGCGTTTTTTTAACGTTTCGTGTGCTACCTTTTTTTATTAAATATCATGTACTACGTACTCAAACCATAAAATTCAGTTCAAAATCAATATCGCAAAATCATTTTAAAATGAACATATCTTTAGAATTTCCGTAAGTCTCGTGCGCTGGAGATAAAAATGTTTTTTTTTTCGTACAGTGTTGCCATTGCTCGCTTTGAAATCATTTAGTTTGTTAATCAGAAATTCGTTGAAATGTTACAAAACATAAAATCGATAATAAAGCAAATTTCAAATTCAAAATTAGGGCTTCCAGATGCCCATATTCGCAGTAGGATTACGTCATTCAAAATTCGATGGCTCTAGGTTTTTATCACAATGCGAGAAACATGCATACATTTATGCAGATTTTTCATTTTTTAAAATTTAATGCAGAGCGATAACATTTAGTGGCAACAATTTGAAAAGTGATACGCCGTTTTTGTGTTTCCGACGCAAAATCGCAAAACGAAAGTAATAGTCCTTCGGGACTAAATCCCTTTGGACTAAAAATACATGTTAATCTGAAGTTTATGCCATCTGTAGATTAAGAGTCAAACAATTAAATTTCAAGGGGTACAAAATTATGTATTAATTTTGAACTGTGTATAATATTAATATCACTACCGTCACATAATTTTAGGGCAACTGTATTTATAATGTTCCAAACATTTGAGTCTACCATTTTGAAAACCATCTTGTTGTGCTTGTCAGGCTGATAAAATTGTGACTTAAAATTATAATAGTAATTATATTTTTCTTTTCAGTGTAGAACAACAACATACATAAACATTATTTTATGCATTTCCTTCTGCAGTGTACAGAATTATTATTGCAAATGATTCATGAGATTTCAAAAAAGTACTGGAAATAATTTTAAAAATAAAGTTAATTGATACTATATGAAATCAAATAGAAAGCTTTCAAATTTTACTGATACTACTATAAATATTCGATGTGTGTTCTGGTTTTATGATGTACACAGAAATGAGTATTCCAATCTTCTCAACATGTATTGTAACTGTTTCTTTAGAGATTATTGGCCATCTAAAGTTGTTGCCTTTATATAGGCAAGTATTATTCTTAAACTGTCAATACTATTTCATATTCTGGTGGCTTGTTGGAATATACTGTTGCCAAATATCCGAATTTTCAACATATCTACCACAGCACAAGCTTGTTTGTTTAAATTAGCAGTTCTTATATCACGTGACCTCTGACGTCATCGGAATGTATCTCATTCTTTCATTGATATTGAGAAAAAGTTGTTATATTAGATTAAATTTAAATCATGACGTCATACGTATACGTATTAACCTGAAGTGTTCAAAGTTTGTTTCCTGGTTTGGCAACAAAAAATTATTTACGAATTGGTTGTTGCTTGAAAAGAATAGACTGAGGCCCGCTAGTCTGCAGTTAACGAAGTTAGTTCAATTACAAATGCACTTTATGCCAAAACTTCAGAATAACCTCATCGGAATCAAACAGCATGAAGATCAATTATATCCGTAATGAAAAATTCAAGCGGAATTCCGCGTCTCATCATTTCGTTTTCACCGCATCTTTTGCTTACAAAGCACAGAAAATGGAGACGAGGTGAGAGGATAAAATGAATATCATCGCAAGAAAAGCAGAAGAATTAGGGCAAAGCAGCCGAACAAAATCCAATACTGTACCAGGCTTCCTTCTTCCCACAATTTCCATTGTTAAGCGACAGGTATTTGTTCCACACTAGGGGTGGAGTAACTGTACCTTACCCCCTTAGGTTCTTCCCCTCCCTCGAACACTTTATTAATTCTCCAATTTCTATCTGAGTGATGAGAGTTTTCGGAGGGAATAACACTCTGGGTGCGAGAGCAGGAAGAAGTAACAAGAAGATAAAGAATGAATTATGATCGAAATCGTACAGATGCATGTTCCGTTTGATCGATATCCATCCGATCTGTAGGATCTCATTAAATGTGCGATTTTTACGGGCGTGAATCGATATAAGCGATGGGAGATGCTTAAATCGATGTCTATATATCTCGGACGTTTGAACATGAGATGGGACGACGCATAACTTGACACTGCATAGTTTTGAAAAGGTACACACGTTTGATTGATATAGAACACGAATGGCTACAGGCATTTGGCAACAACGGCCAAATATGTTTGTGCCAACGATAGGTTTTATCGTTTGCACAAACGCAGTTAAATTTTTGTATAGCTTCATTCGAAATAAAGGAATTTCGCTGAGAGTCAATGAGGACAGCATTTTGTAACTTAAGTGAACAGGAATTAACGATCTTTAAAAGTTTATTCATATCAGCCTAGCTAGCTTTTGGAAGTAAAAAGTGTCCGAAATATATCTATGTTGCATTAAAATTATTTTTGCTTTGCCCAAATCAAGAAGAACATGGTAAAATCCAACGAGATTTTCATCTACTAGAAACGAGTATCATTTCACTTACTGGAAAGTGTATTGTAATGCAAATCCTCTAGAGCAGAGGTGTTCAAACTTTTACTACTCTGGGTCGCACTGGAAAAAGACGAGATATTTTGGAGGATACAAATTATTTATACCATTACTCTATACCAGTGACAGCTCGTGACCTTCAAAATAATAAGTGAATCCCACAGATGCCTAGGTTACATCGGAAATCTTGGAATCTACTCAGGTTTGACTGCTGAAAGAAATCTTTAAATTTCACCTCTAGGAGGTAAAAGTGCGGGTTTGACGGCATTAGTTAAAATTTGCTCTATATGTATGCAAAAAACAGATATATATAAGCATTTTGAATGAATAAATAATCATGCACAACATTTCATTACAAATTTATTTATAATTATAACGATAACAAGAAATCATAAAATTAATGTAATATTTGGTTTTGAATTTTGAGAAACTAATGCATCGATCGAAAGGGTTGTAATTCTTAACGAGTTCACAAGGTATTGTTCGATATTCTGGTTATATTTAATATTAGTAAAGAAACAACCTTATATTGGGCGTAGATTTAGATAAAAACCTCAATCGATTTCGGGAGCAAACAGGTCCCTCTTCATCAGGTGCAAAGAAATTTGCAATACTAAGTTCTAATTTTACCCTTACCGTGTTTCACTCTTGAATTAGTTTTTCACAAATATACATACTGCCAAATAATCATGACACAGTAGAGACATTAGGTATTTATTTTAAACAGGAGAAATGTGAAAAATGAGCAACACCCTCGCCAGGACTCGAACCTCGGACCTCTCGAATACACGCCGAGTGTGCTGAACACTAAGAAGGCATGTTAAGAAGTTTGGAGAAATACCTTATATACTCCCCCTTTTAAAGGGCGACTGGGGATTAGAGGTCCCAGTCGCCAAATCCTCGTGGTGGAGAATCATCATCCGCCACCTTTTAGTTCGGGCGCCACTGTAGAGACATTAGGTAGTTTTTGAAAGCAAAAAAATGAAAAATGAGCAATGCCCTCACCGGGACTCAAACCACGGAGCTCTCGAATACGCGCCGAGCGTACTAACCACTATACGAAGAAGGCATGCTAAGAAGGCGCGAGAAATACTTTATAACATGATGACACATGACTGTGCAGGAAGGCATATTTGTTTCCGAGTACGTAAAATTCATGAAAGTCCAACAAGAGATGTAATCAAATTTTTCCCCAAGTTGACGGTCAGATTGCAACTCCATGCATTCTGTTTGAAAATTTCCCAGTAGCATATCTTTGTTGACTATAAACAAAAACTGTAAATAGAGTCGAAAAAATGTAAACATGTTGATTATTAGTCCAAAGGGATGTAGTCCCGAAGGACTATTACTTTCGTTTGGGCGTTTTGCGTCGTTTCACAAAAATGTCCGATTCACTTTTCAATTTAGTGCTTATGTTTCTTTGATGGTAATTGAAGTTGCATTGGGTTGGCTATTAGAATTTTTGGAATTGTACTGTGTTGGTTATTGGGTCTGTACTGGATGGATTAATGGAATTGTATTGGGTTGACTATTGGAATTATATTGGGTTGGTTTTTGTGTTCGTATTGGGTTTAGTTTAATGTTTGTTTCGTTCGGCAAGTTATTATATTATTAAGCAAGATCCCTTTGGACGTAATCTAAAATCTGAATCCTTTCAGATTTTTTTTTATTTTTTAGTCCAAAGGGATTTAGTCCCGAAGGACACAAAAACGGCGTATCACTTTTCAAATTGTTGCCACTAAATGTTATCGCTCTGCATTAAATTTTAAAAAATGAAAAATCTGCATAAATGTATGCATGTTTTTTTTTTT
>KK112047.1:30833-71673 GCA_000611955.2 Stegodyphus mimosarum | reverse complement strand
AATAAATGTGAAATTCGTAACAATATTCTCTAAAACTTTAACGAATTTTTCATTAACAAACTCAAAGATTTCAAAGCCAGCAATACCAACGTTGTACAGAAAAACATTTTTATCTCCAGCGCGTGAGAGCGTGTACCGAAATTTCTAAAGATATGCACAATTTAAAATTATTTTGCGATATTGCTGTTGAACTGAATTTTATGGTTTAAGTGCGAAGAACATGGTATTTAACAAATAAAGGTAACACACAAAATGTTAAATAAACGCCCCTTTGGACGTAATTAAAATCTGAAACCTTTCAGATTTTTTTTATTTTTTTTATTATTTTTTTTCCTAAAATCTCGAAATCTATTTTTAAAATCTTGTACCAAATCCAAAAGTAAGGTTGCGTATTGTTTCCCGTTGTTAGGATTATGTTTGTCCAACATATTGAAGCATCAAGTAATAGTTTGCATTTATTTGGGCTTCCCATAATTGTGGTTTTATTTGGAAAGCATTTATGGTTTGAAACATTATACTAATAAGTTGGTTTTTACGTTGAAGACGTGTTTTTAAGTCCTTTAAATAAGCAGTCAAATCTACTAAAAATGCTAAATATGCAAACTATTTGGCATCGTCAAGTTCTGTCACAGATTTTGCTTTTATCATAAATGATTTAATTTCGATTTAAATAAGTTATAAAATCTTTTTAATATTTGGCCTCTACTAAGCCACCTTACTTCTGTAAAGTACACAATATCGCCATAATCGGCACCTTTGAGAGATTCGTAGAATTGGCGATGATTCAATCCCCCAAGCCTTTATAAAATTTACCAACTTAAAGGCAATTTGATTAACATAATCCACTTTTAAAACTTTTTTTGCAAATATTTTCTTGGTGTGATAGGCAATGACCCTTCACAAGAAGGAGAGGTTGACATCGATGGCATTTCTTTTGCCCTTCGCACTCCCTTCTTGAGTCAGATTCCACATACTATAATAAAATGTAATTATAATTTTTCTTATAGAATTTTTAACAATTATTTCAACATAGTTTTACCTTAATTAAATGAGATCTGGATTTCCATCATCATACGTGACCCCTTGTTTCAGTTATTACCTATAAAATTTTTCACAGTCCTTTGCATGCCTGTTACATTGAACAACAACCAAATGGTATTCATAAAAACAACTATAAGAAACTAATTTCGATAGGCTGAAAACAAAATGAACATGAAAATAAGAGGTTAACGCTCTTTATTAATTCAAATTTTGAAGATCTACTGGAGGGTACTGTCATTTAAAAAAAATTATGAAAAAAAAATCTATGATGCTGTTGCCACGAAATACGAATGGTTTCTTTCTTTACAAATATTAATTTTATCGTAATTTTGTAAACATCAATATATTGTACATTCTTTCATTTCTTATTTATTGTATAATTTCCATAAGAAACTTTTCATACAATAAATTAGAAAGGTAACTGTATATCAAGTATTATATACTAAATAAATAATACAAACACATGAATTGCACTTTTTTAAACTTAATTTAATTTTGAAAATTTTAACTATTAACTGGTCTTTCTGTCATTGATTCTAATTATTCTATTATTTGTATCTTAATTATTCTATTATAGCTCATCCTCATCTATACAACTTCGTTTATAACTTACCTTTTTCTGGGGATGGTGGAAGGGCAAGCTCCTATAAACCTCGTTATACAATCACTGAATTTCATATGGTTTGCCTCTACGGGCTATAAACCTCCTAAGTAGTGAAAGGAACGATTTTGTTGAAAGGTTTCCAGCTAATTCTAAATGTATTGCTTTGGTAGTAAAACAAATAAACAGACATACATCACATTTAAAGATTTTAACTCCCTTACCTATAGATTGTTAGGATTGGAACTTCGAAGTTCTTCAGTAGACGAATAAACCTTCATACGTTCTACGGGTAACATTTTTTTAAAACTTATTACGTGCTCCGCCCTTAGGCACTACACGGAAAGGGGGGATGCTCCGTGGAAGTACAGGGTGATCAAAAAGTCAGTATAAATTTGAAAACTTAATAAATCACGGAATAATGTAGATAGAGAGGTAAAAATTGACACACATACTTAGAATGACATGGGGTTTTATTAGAACCAAAAAAAGTTCAAAAAATGTCCGACAGATGGCGCTGGACAGCAAAACGTCAGTGACTGCGCATGAAAATCGTGTATAAAAGGAGCTGTAATGAGAGATAGAATCAGATGCACCAGCAGTCGCAGCATGTTGACGTTACCTGAAAAGGCGTTTTTAGTGAAGCTGTATTAGTGTATTTAGTGAAGCTTTTAGTGAAGCTGTTGCGGTGTGGGCGTTTCAAAAGATGGCGGAAGATGACGATTGGTTGAGTAACCTGTTGTGGACTGATGAAGCTCATTTCACGCTCCAAGGGTCTGTCAATGCCCACAACTGCAGAATTTGGGCTACCGAAAATCCTAGAACTGTCGTGGAAACTCCATTGCACGACGAGGAAAGTCACGGTATGGGTTGGATTTACCACATCTACTGTTGTCGGGCCTTTTTTCTTCGAGGAAATGCGTGATTCTGGTTTTGTAACTGCTACCGTGACGGGTGAGAGGTACGCCGATATGTTACAGAATCGTATCGTCCCAGCCTGGCTGATAAACACCTGCTGGAACGTACGATTTTTATGCAGGATGGCGCTCCACCCCATATTGCTAGACGCGTGAAAGATCTCTTGCGAACGTCGTTTGGTGATGATCGTGTGCTCAGCCGCCACTTTCGTCACGCTTGGCCTCCCAGGTCCCCAGATCTCAGTCCGTGCGATTATTGGCTTTGGGGTTACCTGAAGTCGCAAGTGTATCGTGATCGACCGACATCTCAAGGGATGCTGAAAGACAACATCCGACGCCAATGCCTCACCATAACTCCGGACATGCTTTACAGTGCTGTTCGCAACATTATTCCTCGACTACAGCTATTGTTGAGGAATGATGTTGAACATATTGAGCATTTTCTGTAAAGAACATCATCTTTGCTTTGTCTTAATTTGTAATGCTAATTATTGCTTTTCTGATTAGATTATTGCTTTTCTAATTATTGCTTTTCTAATAAAACCCCATGTCATTCTAAGTATGTGTGTCAATTTTTACCTCTCTATCTACATTATTCCGTGATTTATTAAGTTTTCAAATTTATACTGACTTTTTGATCACCCGGTATTTTTAAGGGAAACTGGCTCGTATCCATGTTACAGACGGGAAAATCTACGAAAACGCCCATGCAGCCAGCCCATTCGCCTGAACTCGAACCCCGGATCGAACTACCAGTGTTCAGCGGCTTTTACCGATCGGCCGCTAGCAGGCCTACGAGTAACTTATTACAGTTATTTTTGAGTCGATTGCTTTAACCATTGTGGACACTTCATCTATAACTCGCATCGTGAAAATTCTGATAGAATACAGCCTCTGGTCCTACAGTCTGCATGCCTTTATTTTTCAAAGACGTAATTCCACTGACCACCAGGAACAATTTCCTGAATTTTCGCAACCCGATTTGCCACAAAAGATAACCAACAGCGAGGCTCGGACGAAACCCATGCCAGTGTAACCCGCAAATCTATCCACGGCGTAAATACTGTTTATTGACAGCTTTATGCATGATAATACTAATTGTAAAGAGATTGGTTAAAAGTAACGCAGCACATAACTCTAGTCTTGGAAGAGAGTGGACTTTTAAGGCCGCAACTCTGGTTTTTGATGTCAGAAGGCTAACCTTAAGAATCAGAGCTAATTATTCTGAGGTAGATGACTGCACAATAAGCCCTTTTCTGAACCATCAGAAAAAGCATGGATTTGTATAATTATTGCCTCCAGACTTAAGATATACCTCGGAATGTGTAAGCTTGACAGTAGGGGTAATTCTTAGTAAATACGTTTCCGCTTTTTGCTTATTTGCTGGTCAACGACTTCATCCCAAACAAACTGTAAACTCCACAACTCTTTTAATAATATTTTCGCATATATCATTGTTGGTGCTAACCATCTACTGGATTTTGGCTACCTCTGATAAAATATTTCTTTTAGTAAACCTATCATTTATGTGTTCTGAAAAATGGAATGTATTGCTAGAGGGTTTCTAATTAATACCCAACCTTTCTTATCATTGGTTATTTCTAGAGAAGTACTGGGTTCTCGTAACCACTCAGGAATATTCTCCAAAACAGCTAAATTGTTCGAAATTCACTTCCTCAAGCGGAATCCACCTCTTTCCATCATTTCAGATAAGTACTGAACTAAAAATTTAGCCTCCTCTCCATTTTGCGTTCCTGAAAATAAGTCATGCTCATTAAAGTCACGAAGGGCAATTTTTGATGCCAAAGAGAATCTGGCTTGTTCATGTAATGCAAGTTGTTTCGTTAACTCTGGTAGATAAATATGGTGCACAGACAGTTCCATACGTAACTGTTACTAATCTGAATGTTATTAAGGGCTCACCAGAATTGTCCCTGCATACTACTCTTGCCAGTTCGTATCTTCTGGATGAACTCGAATTTGTATGAAGATCTTCTTCACATCGGCCCCATACCGCAGCTTTGTAAGCTCTAAACCATAGGAAGAACTGGAAACAGTCCTTACTGAACTCTTGGCCCAACCATTAAAGATGGTTTATTGAAAATCCCGACATTATTCTAGGTGAAGCAACTTAATAACTTGATTCTTTCAACATGGCATGATGAAGCATGTAATACATAGAATCAGTAAAAATCTCCCTCTCAGGTACTCTTTCCATGTGTGTCAGTTCAGGGTATTCCTTTGTGAAATATTTAAATTGTTCATATATCTGAGGCCTTTTCAAAAGTGAATTCTCTAAAGACTTAAATCTACACATTGCTAATCATCTTGAATTTCCAGGGTGGGAAGACGAAGACTGAAAAAGTAATTTCACTGCATATACACCCTTTTCCTGCTTTGTAAATGTAGATTTGAAGTAATCCTTGCATGCTCTTCGATTTGGTAAGCTTATCAAATGAAGGTACTAATTTCCAAAAATTAAATAGCATCTACTCTGTCTCCACTTGTATGTTATTCACATAGATAGTGGTTCCAGCCTATGTTGAAGTATTCACACTTATAAGTTGTAAATTAGAATGAAATAATCCATTCTAATTCAGAACGAAAAGATACTCGTTTACCTTTCCCGCAATTACTCGTTTCCCCTTTCAGAAACGTTAAAGAATTACCTACCCTAAAACTACATCAACAGGACCACTCCAGTAGAAGTTTCGATTCATCAACAACAATATATTCCTTAATGTACTTCTTATACAATGTAAAGTGCGGCAATGCTGCAATAATTCTATTGATAGTAAACACTGGTGTTGTAAATGTGGAATTTAATTAGTATCTATTAGTATTTTAGCTATTATTAGTAATTAGTATTAGTATTATTTAACTATTAGTATTTAACTATTAGTAATTAGTATTTTAGCTATTATCTGTGTAGTAATATGTAAAATATATAGTTTAATGTCTCCTTCAGCATATGTAACATCTTAATAAACTCCCTATGTGTTCCTTGTGAGACGCCGAGGGTGTCGTACTAAACAGTTGCGGGATCCGGATAATACCCGATTAGTCTATGTAAGCTGCCCGGGTGTCCGGACCCGCTTTCACCTGTCACCTGTTGTTGGAACGAAACTCATTTGCGCAATTCCATTAATCTTCGTATTCGAAGATCCTAAACATGAAATAAAACCTTGCCATTTCCCCTCGATAACCCTAATAATTTTGCATACTCTCCTGTAACAAAACTCGCTGGACTGCCAGGATCAAGAACTGCTCAGCACAATTGCCATTCACCAGATGAATAGGCACTTTAATAGCAGCTGTACATAATAAAACTTCACGCTGAAAATGAAATTCTGGTATACAAGGTTTAATTGCTGGACTAGAACTTTTTTTTTCCCATTGGTGAGCACTTGCCTATAACGGCATTGGCCACTACTAAGGCCAGAAGTGGTAGCCATTTTGTTGTGGAGATACCTAATAGGAAAAAGAAACTACCGCTACTACTGTAGTATCTGGCGACTGTTTGGCGATCAACAAAGCGAGCTTGGTGCGTTTAGTCTCTTCTCCCAGGAAGGGTTACTGTTTTAAGAGAGTCGAACGTTAGCCGCGAGACAGCAAGGTGTTCTATTTTTGCTATGCTGTAGGAGCGATGTACTGCTCCGAGATAAATATTTTACTTTAAATGTTAGTTTAATAAATGTTTTGATTCGTCGTCTTTAATGGTGCCTTGTTGAACCACGAAGCCATTACAACTACCTTACGAAGAGACAGACAGTTTTATAGCTATGTCTTCTCCGGGATTCGAATTCGGGCCCTTCGGTGTCGCAGTCAGGCTCCCCTAACCAGTACACTGTCTGAGAGGCTAGGCTAGAACTCATGAAATTCTGCCGTGTCTTAGCCGGTTGAGTACTAGATTCTGTTTCCCGGAAAAATGGCTTAGCCGTCACCGGTAACTCGTTCGAACTGTTCGTAACTCTTTTACACATTTCTAGCTCATTCTGAACTCTTTGGAAATATAGTAACGTAGGATGATTTTTAAAGCATTTTTTACATTATGGATACTTCTACACTCCAAAGCTTTATGATTTGAAACTAAACAAAACACACAATTTTTTTTTTGCTAAAATTAACACGATCTTAAACATTCGGATTATAAAACTTATTAAATTTCAATACTGAATGACTCGTTTTACAATACGTACACTGCGCGTGAATCTCCGAAGCCCTTGTTCTACTTCGAAACCCAAAGTCTCAGAAGAACATATGCATTCCCTCATGGTATCTACGAAAGCGAATAGCTGACTGGGATTTTTTAGTTTGTAAATTGGATAAACAAAAGATTTTTTTTAAGAATGATGAAAGTAATTGTCTCTTATGTGAAAATTTTTGAGGTAGTAAATTCCACGTGATTTTAAAATTCCTATCACAAGTAGTTAAAGAATGAATAATACTTAGCACGTCTCCGTTTAAAGAACATTTTAAATATTGCAATTGTTGTGCACCCGATAATTTGTCATTATCGACTATCGCCATTTTAAATAAATCACTTAACTATTCTGAAGTACTGCTACTTCATGAAGGAAGAGTTAGCTTAGGTAAAAGAATGCTCGAAGTTTCACAAGATTTAGCCTATACACTGACAACTTTAACATTCTTAACATTAACTCTGGTTAGCATTCAAAATAACTCATCAACAGCATCTTGCATACCTTGTTGTTCTTTAGTGAACTCATCAGTATCTTTCTCTTCACAAACTACAAAAATGTTATTAAAAAAATCCAAAATTTCAGTCATTAAATTACTTAATTTAGATTTAAAAAGTTCTAACTGAGAATAAAGAGTAGAATCGTGTTTTTTTTCTTTTAGTGTCTCTTTTAGTTAACTTAGTTTTAATTACACGCTTCTTCGTCTTCAACGTTGAAAACGCCATTACCTAATTACAAACGATATAGAAATACATTGACTCATCAACTGCCCTCCAGCTCTGTACTTGAAGGACCATAAAACTGTATGTTCCTTCGTTAAAATTTAGCAAACTGTATTCTATTTGACTTGCTGTCGTACATCTTCCGTAGAACTTCAAGAAATCAGACTCGAAATCTTGACGGCACTTCTTTTATTTTCTTCTTCCAGACGTCACGTAGTAGGCTGAAGAAAGGCGAGTCGTCAAATACAGCGAAAAACTCGAATTCCACTTTGCTAGAACAGAGCACACCTCAAAAGAACGTCTACGCCGTTGGAACTCCAGTAACTACCAACTGAAGCTCTAAGCACATGTTTGAAAACCTAATTAATTTTGTATTTGAGCCGACTAGTGACTAAAAATACAATTTGCTAACATCAGACAGTAAATATATTAAAATTTAGAGTAATTTGAAAAAAAAAAGTTCATAAATTTCCCAGCCCGTTTGTTTTAATTATAAATGCATAAAATTTACACATATAATAATCTATTTTATCGTTTATTGCAATAAAGTAAACACAAATTTGCTCCAGAGATACTGAATGAAATATAAGCAGACCTAAAGAAGGTTAGGTTTGTTAGAATTAGTTCAGTATGGCAAAGCACACGAGAACTACCTGCTTAAGGGGAGGGATGCCTTCGTGGAAGGCTATGTAAAAGGAACTCTAACTGCCGTTCGAAGGGCCTTGGTTCGAATCCCGGAGAAGGCATGAATGTAATTTGTCTGTCCCTTCATAGGAGGTAACGGTGGTCGCCTATTAGGGTGCCTCCATAATAAAATGACCGCCGCTTGTGGCCTTAGTAGTGGCCAAAGTCTAAAATGGCTAGTGCCAACCATAAAAAAAAAATCTGAAAGGTTTCAGATTCTAAATTACGCTCAAAGGGGCGTTTTTTAACGTTTTGCTTGTTACCTTTATTTATTAAATATCATGTTCTCCGCACTGAAACCATAAAATTCAGTTCAACAGCAATATCGCAAAATAATTTTTAAATGAGCATATCTTTAGAATTTCCGATACACAGTTCCTTGCGCTGGAAACAAAAAACTTTCCCGTAGAGTGTTGTGATTGCTCGCTTTTAAATCGTTGAATTTGTTCATCAAAAATGCGTTTTACAAAATATGAAATAGATAATAAAACAAATTCCAAATGTGGGCTTCCAGACGCGCTTATTCGGGTGGAAACGTACGTTATTCGAAATTGGATGGCTCTAAGTACCGTTGTTTTATCTCATTTGGAGAAATATACATACATTTATGCAGATTCTTCATTATTTAATTTCTTTAAATATAATACACGGCTATAACATTTGGTGAAGTGAATCAACGTAAAATAAAACGAAAACAATAGTCCTTCAGGGACAAAACTCCTTTGGACTCAAAATCTGTGGGGTATCTGTATCAGATTGTGTTAATTTCGTTTTGGCATTTTCAGTTTCGTTTTGGCAGTGATTCACTATAAACGAAGAATCACTTTTTAAATTGTTGCCACCAAATATTATCGACATTTAAAGAAATTGAATAATGAAGAATCTGTATGAATATATATGTATGTTTCTCGCACTGTGATAAAATAACGGTAAAATAATTAAAGCCATCAAAATTTGAATAACGTAATCTTCCAAGGAATATGGGCATGTGAAAGCCCCAATTTGAATTTGAAATTTGTTTTTTTATCGATTTCGTATTTTGTAACCCTTCAACGAATTTTTGATTAAAAAAGATAAACGATTTCAAAGTGAGCAATGGCAACACTGTACGAAACAAAAAAGTTATCTTCAGCGCGCGAGACTCTGTATCGGAAATTCTAAAGGTATGCTCACTTTAAAATTACTTTGCGATATTGCTGTTGGATTGAATTTTAAGTGCGGAGAACATGATATTTAATAAATAAAGGTAACACACAAGACGTTAAAAAAACGCCCCTTTGGACGTAATGTAAAATCTGAAAGCTTTCAGATTTTGTTTTACAGCTTTTTACGTTGCACTTCCACTTACTTTCGTTTATATATAGTTATATTTCGCATTTTAAGGGTATTCGATTGCCAAGTAATATATCTTTCTTCTGAAAAAACGATAGGCATTTTCCTCACTTCTCGGTAAATTAACAATTATCAAGTTTTAACAGTGTTTAAATTAAAAAAAAGACTCTTGCAATATTACGTGGTTTGTCAAATTTGCGAAAGTACCTTCTTTTTACATAATTTGAAGGTTTAATTGCCGGGGCCGTGAAAATCAAAAGTACCAAATCAGAAAATTAGCGATTTAACAGAAATGAGTTGCCACTGTCCGAAATAAAATATTTTCATCTTCCACGTAATAATGGCCTGCCATTCGAAAAAGCGAAAGATAGATTTTTTTTTTCTTCCGAATTTAAAAAGGCTGTTACTGATTAACAAACTAGGCAATTTCAAAGCAATAAATTCAGTTCGTCATCCTTATTACGCTTAATTACAACCTGGACCCGTGAAATTACAGAATTACAAAATTAGATGAATTTATTAAAAATTATTACTTTATAGTAATTTAAGGCGGATATTTCTGTAAAAATTTTAATTGTTTTTATAAATATTTCTGAAATCACTTTACCTTATCAAAGACTTTCTAAACTTTACCACTCTGGCATAAAAGCAACTGTATTTACAAAATACGGTTTCATAATCTTGCAGCAACAGCACCATAGCATCAACTGTGTTAAACTGAAAAATGAGTATTTCAACCAAAAAATTTGCAATAAACCAAAATTTTCTGTCACACAATTCAGTGTTCAATACTAAATAAGAGTGACTCTAATGAATTATGTTTAAACGAAATAAAATAGTTAGAAATGGATACAAGCAAATTTGTATAAAACCGTATTTTATTCCAATGAATTCATATACAAAATTCTCCAGCTACAAACTAGAAAAGTATTCATAATTCATAATATATTTAATTCTTATACTTACAGTCATACAAAAATTTTGGTGCTATCAAAAAAGTTTTAAAATGTCAAATAAAATTTACATATTTATTAGAGATATAAAATATTAAATAATATAATACATTCTATAAATTATTGCCAACCTTAATGCAGTGAGCAATATACAAAGTTGCACATAATGAAATGTACCCCATCTTAAGTGTAACTTTAGTAGCATATTTTTTAATCTAACATAAAATGTGTCTGATAAAATTTGACGTATGATACATGCAAGGTCATCAGTTATAAAAATGTACTACAGCTGTGCAAAATAATTAATTACTTATAAGACAAATAAATAAATAAAATATGAAATTAGCGTATTGTTGATGTAACCATAAAGAAATTTATGTGTTATAATTTCATGCAGTTTATTTATAAATGCAAGTTTGTATTAAAAATGACACATGCAAATGTTCTGGCAGCATTACTACGAGCACAATGGTCACCTGTTTTAACATAGTTGAAATTCTAAATATAAAACCTATAAGAATAAGCTATTTTTTTATTTATTAATATTATGTATGGCTTAAGCTTCATATAAATTCACAAAATAATGTTTACTAGTAATAAATGAACCTTAGAATGAATGGTGATAGATCACTACAGGACAAAAATCTGTGAATTGCACAAAAATAAACATAACTGTCTGATTTGCGAGTTTTCTATACAACGGCATATAAATTCAATTAGAAGAATTAAGTAGAATGTTTTCTGGAGGGGGAGCAGGGATTAATAAAATACATTCTAATTAGGAATACTTGATGACAGCATTGCTTAGTTTTTCAACAACTTCTTTTTTCAGTAGACTTAAAAGTCTTGTATTAGAAAGAACAGTAAGTAAATTCAGTTTTCATATTAACTATTATTAACTTATTTTCATATTAACATTTATACATAGAAAAAGTTATAATGTCATTGAAACATATACTATTTATTAAAAATTGACCAAAACCAAATGTTAATAAAATGTAAGCATTAATAAGTGATGCAATATGGTAACATATTCATAAGGCTGTTTCACTCAATGTTACGTTTCTGTTTTATGTACATGCTACACATGTAATGCAATAACATGCAAAATTGATTAATTACAGGAATATGTTAAAAAGTTTAAACTGGTCGGAAATCTAATGTAAGCATACCAGCTTTAAATGAATGCATGGTATGTGTTCAGTATCTAACAGATATATGGCATAAACTCTTTTATCTAGAAAAAATTAGGTTACAGTAACTGAAATAAGTCAAGGAAAAATACTATTGTATTTTGAAGACCACACTCTGACTTCAGAAGTCAGAGTTCTGCTTTCAAAAAGCAGGTATTTACTACATGGCATAATAAAACTTTAAATGATTTTAGATATATTTTCATATGGATGCATGGGAACTATTATATAATTCTCACATTTTATAAGATGATGATATCTTTTACAGCAGTATGCTTTACAGTAATATTCAGATCAAACACATATCTTAGATATAAAAACAATCACATAGTGACAAAAAGTAAAACCCAATAGTGTTTCTGTTCGATTTTACAAATTCTGTAAGCTACTAATCCATAGACTTTTTATCACCTATATTTTTTGCAGTTACATGATATTGATAGTGGTACTTAATAATGCCTTGCCTTTATGCTAATATGCTATACAGTTTGTTTCATTTTACACTTGCAATCGGATCTATAAATTATACTGAATATGCAAACTTTGTCAAAAATATAATCTTACTAGGACTACTTCGAAAAATATAATCTTAAAGCCTATTTGCAGTTTGATTAGCTGGTCCACACTGCAAATGTTTCAATTAAAATATTTTAAAATGAAAGTTTAATTTATTTTTTAAAATTTACTATAATCATTTACCTTGACTTACTACCAATAATTTATTACCAACTAAATACTGGAAATTTATTATTTTAGATCAATAATTAAAATATCAACAAAATGTCACCAGACATCTTTTGTAAAAGTAAAGTCATACAATGCAGCTGACATCAGATATGGAATGGAGATTGTCAGGATATCATCACAGTTGATTTCCAGGAAACGACCAGCTTTAAAGCTTCTTTTTGTCAGCCTTCATAAGAATCTCGGAAGTCGCTTTCCAGTAATAAAGGACTTGAGCAGCAAGTACACCATTAGACAAGGAAGCCATGATGAAGGTAAATATTATAACCGGATCCCCTGTCTCTTGAATAGAAGTGAAGATTCTTGCCAAACCTCCCAAAAAAAGCAAGAATACTGTAATAGCAGAGAGCTGACCAGTATGTCCATTTTGGTAGTTTTTGGCAGCTTGGATCATCTACAAAATATAAAAGAAATATAAATTAAAAGAACTATCCCTTAAAATTTGTTAAAAATAATATGAGAGTTTTTATCAATACAAATTAATAACTCACGGAAAAATAAACTACTTTTAAGATTTCCTAATTTTGCTAACAAGTTAGTCTCTTTAAAATTTACTTTCCTCTTCCTCATCCCAGAGGAAAATGAATGGAGAAGGAAATTAAAAGAAAGAACAAGGAGCGAGTATGAATGACTTATACAGCAGTAACAGTAATAAGGATATTGATATTGACAGCGATCTCTCAATATTGACTACCGTTCTTTACCCACTGCAAAAGATTTAAAACGATGTAAGATTATTGACTACTTATTTAATTGAAAATAGTTACAGAAGTAATTAAAATTAGGTGACAGCTAGATTAGGCATATTTCTACGTTTAGTTAAGTACTCAGTAATCTTAAGTACCACATTTACGCGTGTATAGGTCATCTTTTGGTACTTAAAGTTTATGACTAAAATTAAGAGTGCAGCCTTTATCGAATTAATGCATCATTTTAAAACCATTTCTTTTCATTGACTGCCCTTTCATATCTGAAGGCTATAAAAACTGTCATTAGTACTCATTTGAAACCAACAATTACTGTTTACCCCCCCCCCCATTTGCTTGAAATTTCACTGTTCTTGCTAGCGCCATTTGAATCTTGATCCTCTCAGGAGACGAGTCAGAGAATGCGTTGTTTTCTGACTCGTCCATTGAAGAAGCACACTGCCCTCCACAAGTTAAGAAACAGCATGCTTTTCAAAGTTCACCATTACAAAAATGTTACTAACATTTAAATTCACAGTTTATATGCATGACAGTAACGAAGTTTAAGAAAATATATGCAAAAACAATAGCTACCCCTTTATTTTATAGAAATGAATGCTTATATGGGAACTGGGAAAAATGCAAAAATTGAAAGTTTTGTTTAAGAGTATTGATCTTCAGCTTTTATTAGCGAATTTGTTGACAGTATCCAGGCGATCTATCAAAGTCCAGGAGAACTCGTTTGCCCGATTCGTTGAGGTGGCGGGCGATCGGATGGATGGAAATGGAGATGTTACAAGCTGATACAGCTAGACGTCTCAGTGTTTCAGTTTGAATCTCGGGCTTCTCCGTCCAGAAGACATGTTCGAGGTAGACCAAGAGTTACACATGCGAGAGACTGTTATTTAGCTCTTTTGGCTCGAAGAAGGAGCAATATTACCGGGCCTCAGTTCATGGCAGATCATTTAGTAGCAACAAGAACATAAAGCTCAACTACTGAAAGTGCGTAGACGCCTGCACAATACAGTAATGTATGCAAGATGACCAGTTGTTTGTGTCCCTTGACCTCCCGTTTATGTTGGGCAAGAGAAAGCGTTTCCTGAACCAGTCAATAATGGGCGACTGCTCTTTTCACTGACGAGTCCAGGTTGACACTGCAGAGTGATTGAGGCCATCGGCTGATCTGTAGGGATCAACACGGCAGATACAAATAATCCCACATTGTGGAAAGACACAATTACAGAGATAGTGGAATGATGGTTTGGGCTGGAATCTCTGTGGGTGATTTAGACTGTCCTGCATATGTTCTACGAAGGAGCTTTGACCAGTTTCAGCTTTGAGATATCGATGATATATAGACATCCTTGATCAATATGTCCGCCCATAAGCCGCTGCTATTGGTCCTGGATTTCTTTTGATGGACGACAATGCGCGACCATACCGAGCTTGGTTTGTCGAAGAATATCTCGGGGGTCATTGTATGGAGCGGATGGAATGGTCAGCTCAATCCCTAAATCTGATACAGCATCTTTAGGACTACTTGGGAGGTTGCTGGTTTAACTGTTCCTCCAAGGTCGTTAGATGAGCTTGAACATGGATTACTCCTTGTCTCGTGGTTGCTTCCCATTTCACTGACCGACAACTTAATTGACAGCATGGAACGTCTCTGCCTCCAATGTATTGCAGCTAGGGATGGACACAATCCTTATTAGAACCCATTTTTGTACATTTTTCTCAAAAAACTGTGATGTACTGTTTCTTCAAGACTGCATTTTTCTGCAAAAACGATATTTTTTGTTCTAATTCATGTTTGTGTTGAACTTTAGACACATTTTACGTCGCATTCATTAAAGAACTGTTTAGTGAACATGTTCTCTAAATTTTTTGTTTCTATGTTGCTTCATTCTCAAATTAGACACACAAATCATGCTCTTCATTAACGTTTGGACTGCATTCTATTACAGCCTTGTAAGTACTATACCTATTAGGGTCGGAAATTGATGTGACTTTAAAACTTTTGGACACCCTTTCTTCTGTTATTAATTTCCATGAAGTCACAATCCATTCATCCTTCTGAGACACGGGTAGTTTTCATAATAGGCCCGTCAGCGTTTTCTATCTTCAACATAATTAAAACTATTTCAAAAAGAATGCATGAAATTCGTAGCACCCTTTACACCAATAGATAACATTCTTTGCAGTCTTCAATATCTTTCAAGATATTTATAGTGAACCTGCCGGAGGGAATTATGTTTAATTAAATATTGTGTACTTTTTATGACTTCTACCTTGCGTTTTAGAACTGCTGAATTGTATGTATTTTGATATTTGTTTCTCAGTGTACTTCTTCGACTTGTAATTTTTGCTTCTTTTTTCCCCTCAGCGTCGTCTCCGCAGCACTACAGCTCATAAAACATCACAGAGGAGTCTTTTAGGGGGGAGAGGGGGGGGACTTTGATGGACACATCAAACAGTTGCAGAATTTCACTCTTCCCTCACCGTTATCACAAATATACCACTTTTCTCCTCTCTCATTTCTTTTAACATTTTAGGGCAAATGACCTCGAAAGCTTCAACAATTAACATGTACTGCAAACGTAACAGTGTACATGGAAGCCTAAATTACACCAACTTTAATCAATTCAAGTAGAGTTCTTCTATTAATCAACCTTGACTAATACCTTGAGCTCGTATTGACAACAAGAATTCCAGTTTACAACAGGAATACATTATTTCAAAATGTGGATTCGGACCACATATACATGAGGATTTTACACGCGCAAATACGTTAATTACAAGATATTATAGATAATAGCTGACGAAATCGTTTCTCTGCTTTACGTATCACATGATGTGTAAAATACATGCTATTTATATAATACGATTTTTCTTTATATTCATTATGTTCGCTTTTCCATTTAATACAAGGATTTTTTATAAACTGCCATCTGCAATATCCAATAGGGTATTACAACGTATTGCTATAGCAATGCAACCGTTTAATGATTCTCAGTTGAAGGATATGAGACATCCTCGCAGTGCGATACTTAGTCATAGTACATACATGTGCCCCAGTCTACTGTTATTACACTAATGTGAATGGCTGATTACTACCAGTTAAGTAACATTTGGATATAACGAACAGATTATGAAAAAGTGCAAGCTATTTTGCGAGAAAGATATCATCTTTTGGCTGCAACTATTTTGCAGATACATTTTTCTACGTCTGCATGGAATTTATCAAAATATAAACAGATACATATTCCGTATTAACAACTGAAAAGGCATGCTATCCTATACAGAAATATCCCCCTCTCTATTTATACATTTTGAGGTATAATGAATATGGCTCGGTGAATCTCAAAATGCTGAAGAGTTTCTTTTGTTTGGAGTATCAAGCCATATTACCGTACATGGTACTACACTCGTGAAAGAAATTAAGAGAATTTTCATATTTGATCTACGATCTCCAGAATTACTGGACAGATTTTAATAAAATTTGATTTGAACATAGATTGATACATACAAGCAAAATAAACACTCAACAGTTATAATAGACACACATGTTCGGGTGTAACACCCATGGGAGTCTGAAGGTCTGAAACAGCTCTTGCAGAAGACACAAAAGAAATGGATTAATAGGGGGTATGGTCCCCTCTTAAAGTCACACAGGCCTCGCAGCGTGATGTCATACTGGAAATAAGGCAGTTTATCAGTGCCTGTGGCAATGGGTCTCACTCATTCATCAACGTAGTTTTCAATTCCTGGATGGTTCTCGGAGGGGGATTGCGAGTTTCAATTGCCCTCCCCAGAGCGTCAGAGACATTCTCTATAGGGTTGAGGTCTGGAGACCTAGTTGGCCAATCCACCCGGCGAATATATTCACTCTCGAGAAATTTGTCGACCAGAAGAGCTCTATTTGGCCTCGCATTATCGTCCTGTAAGATGAACTCGGGGCCCACTGCACCCCGGAAAAGGCGAACTTAGGGTTCCAAGACCTCATCCCTATACCTCACACCAGTCACACAGCTTCTGTCAAAGACATGGAGAGGTGTGTGGCCATTCAACATGATGCCTGCTCAGACCATTCCACTGCCATAACTGTTGATTTCGCGGACATTGGAGGGTAGGTAACGGCTCCTTGGCTCTCTTTATATGAAAGTACGGTGAGAATCGGTGTTTAGGCTAAAACGGGACTCGTCGGTGGACAGAACGGTCGCCCATTGCTCCGTACTCCGATCACTATGCTGCCTGCCCCACGCTAATCGGACTCTCTTGTTCGTAGACGTGAGCGGGACATAAACAGTCGGTCTTCTGGCAAACGACCCTCTCTCATTCAGTCTTTTGGAAACAGTCATCCTTATTACACGGGTTCCTGTGGCTGCATACAGGTCCCGAGAGAGCTGAGAAGCTGTAGCCTCTCTGTTACGCCTCGCTAAAATGGACAAACAGCGATCTTTTCTGGCCGTCGTGACTCTTGAACGACCTTGCCCAGGCTTTTTCTTTCTTTCGATGGATCCAGTATCCTGGAACTGTTTCCATAGGTTACGCACGACGCTGGGTGTTAAATTAAACTCTCTGTATATCTGGACTTGCAATTGGCCTGCCTCTAGCCTCCCCACAATTCGCCACCTCATTCCATCATCTAATCTTTGGTGGTTACTCATTTTTACTGTTCCGATGTGAATTTAACCGATTGCTGCAAAATAACACTAAGAAATTCGCCGAGGTGTGCTAGCGAACGCAATTCATCTTATCCTCCCCGCGCTTGTAAAGCCTGTTTTTCTGCTGTCTCCACCTACAGACACATGTGCGCTTACGTATTTGCCGTACAAGATTTGCATTTTTACCTAGAAGCAGTGGTTTTTCCTTCAGTTCAGTTCTTTTCATGCAATTCGATAAAATAGGCAAATTCTCTTAATTTATTCCACCAATGTAATTAACTGGTGACAAAGGACTTCGCTTTGTACGAGCTCCCTCATTCAGATGATTGCTAACATTGCATATTAATTCCGATTCATACGAAAATTCAGAATTCTAGATGCAGATTCATCTACATTCAGACTTTTCCAGAACTTCTTTCCTTACACCATCAACAAGGAAAATCAAAGAGGAAGCCTTTATTGAGCCTCGAGTACGGAAAGTTTAGAAGGGTAAGGAATTTCCTAAAAAAGCTACAACTGAAAAATGCTTTGTAAAAGCTTTGTCCCATGATGAATGACTTTTTGAATTATCACAAGAAAACACCTATCAGATAACCTTATTTTGTGAAAAAACTAGCCTATAGAAAATATCCTTCGCGTACACATCCCAGTTGGAATCTAAACAGTCTTTTAAATGAGAAAGAAAGAAAAAAAGTATGTAAGCATAGATTTGGGGCTATTATGTAAGAACGTTTTACAGTATTAGCATGAACTTCGAAGAATTTCAAAGAAAATTTCTCCCCTCTTTGCTGGGGGGTGGAGAATAGTGGCAAAATTATAGCAGAAGTCATAATTTTGTTAGCTGATTAAAATAAGTCATAATCAGTATGCACATTCATTTAGCAAAATATTATTACCGTTTTTTTCCCCTTTATATGAAAATATTGGCTAAAATTTAACTGCTATATTATTAAAATAGAGTAAACCTGCAAACTCCAGCATCTTAGTCACAAAAACAAAGTTGGTTAAACATACTTTTTTTCAGTTTTTTAACAAGACTAACGCCTTAGCGCGCGTGAATTCCATTTTCCCTTCTGTTTATTTTATTCTACGCTAAACTACTTGCCATTGGCCAGTAAAAAATCGTCTGCTAGGTTAAAATAGTTCATATTTTCAAATCTAACCGTTAATTCTTTTCTGCTACTAATCGTCTGTGCGTATCTAAGAAAATTCAGAATGATCTCCGTAAAAGTAATGCATGTTAGCAGATATTTATCCAGTAAGAGTGAAATATCAGATACCGATATTTTCTCCATTACGATTAATAAGCCTAAATTATAATTAACTGATTAATACTAAATTACAACTAACTAACATAACAACGCCAAATTTGAAAACAACTGATAATCGAAATATAAAAATAATACGTATACAACCGAGTTACAATTTTAATCAATAGATTAATTCTCGAAAGAACTGGCTTTAATATACTATATATTAACATATTTAAGGCGAACGCTTAATTTATTAATTTCTCTTTTCGTATATTATCATATAACACCTGATTCATAACTTCAGTAAACGTTCGATACAATTTAAAAATGTGAAATTAAACACCTTTTGATGTTTTCGAAGCTGTTTAATATGAACTGAGTTCCCCCCCCCCCAAAAAAAAGGCTATAAAGAAATAGGTAGCTAGTTAGCTAGCTTTACAAGGCAAACTTAACGCCCGATTTATTTTACATCGTGAATAAGATAAAACAATTATTTAGAATCTCTTGTTTGTAATTTTGAGCTTCAGGATATGTCAATGCAAAATCCATTTAGAATATGATCTAAAATTCAGGTTTCGGAAATATTATTTCAATCACGTAATTCTTAGAATTTATAAATTACCAAGTTTCATCTATGAAGCTTTAAAAATATGGTAATATAAAAAGGCTGAGACACAATATTAGGAAAATGGTCAAATCAACGATGTCAAGGAAAAAGGTATATTTTTGTGAAACTCAAAATTTAAAAAAAAAAAAAAATTACACAGCTACTCGTATTAGACATTTTATTGTTGTGTAAAATGTCATTTAATATTGCGTAATTAAATTTATTTATTGTTAGGCAAGGACGTTTTTTTAGTCCAAAAGGGCAATTTGCCCAGAAGGATTACTAATTTCTCACTAAAAGCCTTGTTTCACTTTTCAAATTGTTGCCACCAAATATTATAGCCTTATATTTAAAGAAATTAAATAATGAAGAATCTGCATAAATGTATGTATGTAAATTTTTCGCATTGTGATAAAAACAACGGTACCTTCAGCCATCCAATTTTGAATATTGAACATTTCCACCCGAATATGGGCATCTGGAAGCCAAAATTTCAAATTTGGAATTTGTTTTATTATCGATTTCACATTTTGTAAAACTTTAACGAATTTTTGATTAACAAACTCAAGGATTTCAAAGCAAGCCATGGCAACGTTGTACAGAAAAAAACATTTTTATCCCAGCGCGCGCGAATGTGTATCGGAAATTCTAAAGACATGCTAATTTTAAAATTAGTTTGCGATACTGCTGATGAACTGAATTTTGTGGTTTAAGTGCGAAGAACATGATATTTAATAAATAAAGGAAAAACACAAAATGTTTAAAAAAATGTCTCTTTGAACGTAATTTAAAATTTGAAACCTTTCAGATTTTTTTTATTATTTATTTATATATATATTTATTTTTTTTTCCTGAATTCTAGATTAGTATATCTACAAGCTCATTCAAAAAATACCTAGAAAAAAATAGATAGAAGACACCAAAATAAGTAAATTTAATTACGAAGAGTGATGTGGAGATGGCGGACTGAGGTGGTAGAGGGCGTTGTTGAGCGCCAGGTAACAGCGTTCTGCTTGAGTAAATCGTCATTCCCCGAGCGAATTCCCAGTGGTATGTTTCGCTACACGAAAGCGGATCTTCAGCTGTTCAGAGGAGATACAATGAACAATTTTCGAGTGCCTCCTTTGAGGAGCTACTCCATTTCCGTTCACAGTTCCTATGGATAATGCACATCGTCGAGTAGCGACGTATAACGGCCCGAAAGTTGCGCGAGGAATGATGATTTACGCCAGCAGAACTTTTTTATCTACCGCTTAATACCGTCCGGTACTACTTCAGAGCATAACATCCGCACATTCATTCAGTTAAAATCTGCTTATTTCGCTCGTTCTACATGCCTTTACCTTTCTGCCAGATATTTTTGAATCACCCTGTATATATTAAAATGTCTCATACGTTTCGCTCCACCAGTGGCCTAGTGATTAAGAATCCTCAGGATTCGAACCCAGGCGAACGGACTGACTGGATGGTTGGTTTCCATCGTTTTCCCCATCTGCAACTTCAATACGAGCCAGTTTTCTTTGAAAAGTGCTTCATGAAGGTATCTGTCTCCTGAGGCAAATAGACCTCGTGCGTTTTGCCATGTTCAGATAATTTAACCTAACACAACATGAAAACGCTTCTTAACTGTTACTGAATACTGAAAGGGTAATTATTCACTAGGTCACATTGTCTGACATAAAATCACAATCCAAAGTTGTTGTACTATTGTGACCTGATATCTAATTAACGAGTTGAAAATCCAAATTTAATTATAAGAAACACTCATTAAAATATTTATAGCGCACAAAGACCTGAAAAATGGACCATCCTTAAATAGACAAGTTCTAGGAAATCATAAAATAAATTTTAATTAAATCTAATTTCTTATGCTGAAGAATTCGCAGAATAGAAATAGAATTACTAAAAAAAGGAATTAAAGAAATGAAACAAGAACACTGGCATCGAAAAATGCTGTCCAAAATTAAGAGCTTAGAATGCACCGCTGAAGAAGACCAGTAAAGGACAAAACTGGAATGCCGCAGGAATGAAGATCTTATCAGTCTTGATAAGAGTTATACATAAATATATCGCAGACGCCATTTCCAGAAAAACCAGTAACTTCAGCAACCAAATTTTCATCCCATAAGACTCATACTATGACAGCAAAAACGCCGAGAGGAACCCCTAACAGCAAAAAATTTCAGACAAGATTCTTTTAGCAATGGGTGGAAAAGAGAAGTCGAGACAATCAACTGTCTTCCAGTTTAAAAAAAAAAAAGTCTAACTACCGTCCGTTTTATTTGTTTGTTACTCCATGTAATTACACAGCATTTCGGCTGCGTCCGTGGCAACAGCAGCAACAGCCACAAACTAGAAGAGCACACTCGCGTCCAATACTTTCTACTGCACATAAATCATCCCTTCTAGAAAGTTCCGTGACCCAAACAGGAGGGAGTTCAGACTTCTATCTTTTACCAGGATCCGGCACCGCCTACCGACTTTTAAGACGAGTAAAATGGCAATACTACCTGGTCAACCTTTTTTTTTATGGAAAGAGTTGAGTTGGACATCTTACAACGAGAAATGCGGTAATCGTATTTCACATTTTTAAATTCTCTTCAATGAGGGAAAAAAATGGATGAAATTTGTTACAAAAATTGTTTTTACTATATATCCCTCGGTAGACAAAGTTACAATTCGGCACCGTTGAATATTTTACTTTTTAATCACTGAAAGCCAAATTTATGGCACTGCTTCTTCCATGGGCGTGTCTCAGACAGATTTTAAATAATTTAAAAGATGGTCTCGCGCGGTACGTGGACACGAAGGTTAAGAAAAATAGTAACTATGAAGCTGGAGGGTTTCTACATGAGAATATTGAAAACAATGATTAAAAAAAAAATATGGGAGTTTGAGGTAAATTATGCGGATGTTTACGTAGATAAACCCGCAAAATTTTTTCAACTTGTTCCAAATAGAGCAATTTTCAAAATCGTATCGTTAGGTGTTCAGTTTTTCATTTGAGAAATTACCAGGTTCATTGAACACGCAGCAGAGAAATGTAAGCTATGGTCCCGCGATTCTTGTTTCTGTAAAAGCAGATGGAACGCTGCAGAGGATTTGAAGAACGAAAGCTTAAGAGGAACTTAACATTTTGCAACTTCATGGAATTTTCTTAGGCCTACTGAAAGTCAGATCCAAAGAACTTCTGTAATAAATAAGTAAAAATTCCACAGTTTTTTGGAGAGGAGAGAGGGAAGTTCAAACTCTTTAGTGAAGATAATACTTGCACCATAATTAACACACTTTAGAGAAAATATTGTTACGAGTTTTGTACTTAGAGAGGTAATGTCAGTAGAATTATAAGTGCCGCTCAATCGGTGTAGTGGTTAGCGTCACTGACTCCTGTGCCGAAAGGCCTGGGTTCGAATCCCGGAGAAGGCATGGATGTTTTAAATGTATAGTGTCGGTGCGGCATGGCGGCACTTTAAATATCTGGCGAGCTGAAAGTCCTCTCGTGTGGTTTGGTGGAAGGGGAGAGGGGTGGGAGACCCTCGGACCCGTCCCCCGGGGTGCTCTCCAAAATTTGGGGCCGGAACTGAGCCAAATCCCACTGTCACCTGTTAGGTGTTCAAGGCTGTTGCCAACGACAGGCGTAATATTGCGCTCCTTGCCACGAGGAATTTCGCGGGCTTGGGCTGACTTTGTCAGACAAGTCAGCATAAGTAACAACAGTAGAATTATAAAAAAAATTGTTGTATTTTTTTCCTGTATAATGTAGCGCAAGTCAAATTTTAAGAAAAAGCTATACCGGAAAAGAATACACGGGCATGTGCATTTAACATTGAGCAAATGAGTATCTCGGTAATTCGTATTGAAACTGAATAAATGTAATTGACCACTACGTTAGCTATAACCGCAATTCCACCCTCGTACTGCTTTCCAGTAATTTCGAGAAGCAGAAAGTACTAGAAATATCTTGCGGCCGGTTGAAAACTATTTAAGGCCGAAGAGAGAGCATCTGCTTTCAGTTGTTTAGTTAACTGCTGTTGTTACTGTTGCACGTTCAGCGTCAGATCGGATTAGTTTTTCTTTAGACGCGCTTTACACTGCGTTGTGTTTAAAGTTTTTAGTAATTTGACGTGTAACTACTGATTATACTATCTGATACTGTGAACACTTGTATGAATATTTCTGTGGAAAACTCCAAAGTTCTGAAATATTTCTTTTGATAAAAAAAAAAAAAATATGAACCTATTATCGGACTTCTGCATTCAATCTATTACGAACCCGTACGCACGTAACAATATAAAAGCAAAATCTGTTGTATATTATTCTCTCTCCCCACACACATAAACTGCAATCTGAAAACTTCAGTTTATATTCTCATACTTCAAAGAGTTTGCAGTTAAAAGTTTCAGAAAGTTTATATGTATATTGCTACGAATTTTGTATATATGCAAATAATTTTATTGAAATTACATGTAAATCGTAGTACCTTTTGTATAGCACAATATGAAAGGACTCAGGATGGGTTGCATCGTCGAAAATGCAAGGTTACAGGAGTAAGTCCATTTAACATTGAGACAAATGGCTAAATGCCAAACTGGCAATGGTTTTGGGACTAATTTTTAGTGACACTTTGATTCGATCCTTATATAACTATAATTGTATACAGTCTTAATTGCGTATGCCTTTCGAAAAATCAAAGCTATTGGACATTTCTCGGCGGACGGGAGAGAACTATACAGGGTGATTCCCTACCAGAAAAATAAACTTGCAGAGTGTGTACGGGGTACAGAGGGGACTCGGAATCACATAGGAATGCAGAGTCGCAAATGCCGTAGTCGCGAGCTATGGTGTAAAGAAGCAGTGAAAAAGAACAGATGAAATATTGAATCAGATTGAAATAAAGACCAGATGTCGTCTGGCAGGCCTCAGAGCAGCGCTACATGGAATTCCTTACGTTCTGGAAGATTCCTGGCATGTCACGTATCCTACCGGCAGCTATAGATTTTCAAGTGACGAGGTCATCAACTGAAGGGACGGGTATCTCGGACACCAAAACATCTTCCTGTGATTCCAGAAGAAGAAGTCCATGCATGATAGGTCCGGTAATCTGGCAAGCCAATGAACCGGACCACCACGACCAAAGTCGGTCGTGTAATGCTGTCGGCGGGCGTCAATCGTGTAATGTGGAGGAGCACCGTCATGCTGGTACCGCATGGAGCTATCACGGGCCCTATCATGCATAGACTTCTTCTTCTGGGGTTACTTGAAGAGTTTGTAATACGAGATGCCCGTTCTTTCAGTTGAAAACCCCGTCGCTCGAAAACCTATAGCTGCCGGGAGGATATGTGGCATGTCAGGAATCTTCCAGAACGTACGGAATTCCATGCAGCACTGCTCTGAGGCCTGCCAGACGACATCTGGTCGTTTTTTCAAACAGCTGTTGTTGTACAATCTTTCAATAAAATGTTTTCTGTCCCATTAATGTGCTGTTGATTCTGTTCTTTTTCTCTGCTTCTTTGCACCATAGCTCGCGATTACGGTATTTGCGACCTTGCATTCCCTATGTGATCCGAGTCGTCTCTGTATCCCTTACACAGCCTGCAAGTTTGTCGGTGTGGTAGCGAATCACCCTGTATAAGACCGTTGAAAGCATCATTTTTCAGTTTAGTCCAGAGTTCAGCTGAAAGTATTGAGTTTGCAGCTATGCGAGCTTACGCTTTTGAAACCTTTTGCATTGCTTTTTGTGTTCAACATTCTTTGCAGTTTTAAAGTGGTAACTACTGATTATGCTCTATCACACTCAGAAGAGCTGTACGAGTATTCTTGCCTGAAAAGTTCCAGAACTATAACCTGTTTTTTTTAATAAATTCATTAAGCTTTCATCAGTTCAGTGTGCATTCAATCCACTACGAACCCGTCCACACGAAACAACACATATATTAAAAAAATTTTAAACAAAAATCAAGTGATTAAAAAAATGAATTCTGATTTCGATATGTAGATTTCTACGCCTACTAAAAAAATATTTAAGAGGTTATTAGGCATTTATTTCATCGGCTCACTTACACAGGAAAGTATAAAAGCATAAAATGTCTTTGCACCTTCATAAATCGAAGTCAAGGTTTAAATGTAAGGATTTCGGCTACTGTGGGCAAAAATGAATACAGCTTGCAAATTTAAGAGAAAGGATTCAGTATTACAATATACTAGCGGAAGTACCCGATGCAGTTAAGTTAGACTGAGAGTAATACATCTAACAAGAGACAGAACGATACCTTTGAAATCCTTCTGTAATAATGATGCAAAAAATAAGATTCATAATCACACATTTTTCAGTTTGATGGGATATGGAACCCAAATAAAAAGTTTCGATAGAAAATAAACTAATTCTCTCTGATTATATCAGTAACAATGGCACCAAGTTTTTAATGATTTTCGTCTTTCTAAACAAATGGTCGTAAACGCTCAAATTCATCCAATATTTCCCCTCTATTCAATTTTAGTCGATTAAATGTGGTAAAAAATTTATCATAATCGATCAGAAATCAATAACGCGAACAAACATACAAACAGACATTCTTCTTTATATGTACAGATTTTATATAATTTACAAATTTTTTATTAACGAACGCTACGATTTGAAAGCGAGCAATAGCAACACTTCTCGAAATGTAGCATTTTTATCTCCAACGCGCGACACTGTTCTCACTCGGAAAAACGAATGCGAAAATTAGCGTTTGCAGAGTTTTTAACTAATATTTCGGCTGATTAAAGTCGTGCAAAGATGAGAATAGCCGAAATGGCTTCCCACGAATTTTTGCCAGCGGGAATAATGTATTTAATGTTTGGCAATGCTATTTTTATTTCATCGTAAAACATAATTTTTTCTTTTTATTAACAAACTCTAGAATTTGAAAGCGAGCAGTGGCAACAACTTTCGAAATAAAGCAGATTTTCATCTCAAGCTTGCGAGACTGTCACTGAGAAAAATGAGGGCGAAAATTATCGTTTTTCCGAGTTTTTAATTAATATCTCTGATTTTTCTTTTTCTTTTTTTTTTCTTTTGAGTTTTTTATTAATTTTTTTTTTTTTTTTTTTTTTTTTTTTTTTTTTTTTTTTTTTTTTTTTTTTTTTTTTTTTTTTTTTGAAAAAGTGGACGTTGACTTTTTTCAGGACCCAGGAAAGAATCATAGAAAGTTTGGCGACGATAACTATAGCAGTATCTGAGTTATTAGAGGACAAACAAACAGACTTTCTTTTTTATATACACTGCTCGACATTGAAAATGCAACACCAAGAAGGAGTGGTCAGAAATTTATGCAAATTTTAGAGTAGAAGCACGTCACTGAGTTATGCGAATCATGTGAAATGCGCACAACTCCGACGCACGTGAAGTAAGATATAAGGGAAGGAATGTCCAGAATGGGCAATATTCGTGTCGTTATTTCTGCCAGACGAATTATCGAAGAAAGTTGGTTTTTGTCCCGGAGGATACGTGTAACAGGTGAGAATGCAGGCCGCCGTCAACGAAGGCACTTCCAGCAGATAGACGATTTTACGATGGGTATGGTGATCGGACTGAGAAGGGCGGGTTGGTCCTTACATCAAATCGCAGCTGATACCCACATGGATGCGAGCACGGTGCATCGGCTATGGCGAACATGGTTGGAACAAAGGAATGTGGCAAGAAGGAGGGGTGCAGGTGCAGCCAAAGTGATGTCAGTACACGTGGATCGACGCATCCGCCGACAAGCTGTGGCGGTCCCGCTAGTCACTTGTACCGCGATTCTCCAGCATGTGCAAGATACCCTGGATGTTCCCGTGTCGACGAGAACCATTTCCCGTCGATTGGTTGAACGTGGTCTGCACTCACGGCGTCCGTTAAGTAAACTGCCATTGACACCCCAGCATAGACGTCAAAGTTTAGAATGGTGCCGGACTGAAGCAATGTGGATGATAGAATGGCGAAACGTCGTGTTTTCAGATGAGTCACGCTTCCGTTATCCGTGGCGTCGAAGTGGAGCCAGATCTAATCTGGCAGTAACTGTGGAACGCCCCACCGCGCGACACCGTGGCATAATGGTTTGGGAAGCTATCGCCTACGATTCCAGGTCACCTCTAGTTCATATTCAGGGCACTAGTGCGGCCGGTGGCAATCCCCTACCTTCAGGGGCTGCCTAATGCAATTTTTCAACAGGATAACGCCCGACCACACAGTGCTTGCATCTGCCAACATGCTTTGCAAGGTATACAGATGTTTCCCTGGCCACCGTACTCTCTTGACCTGTCACCAATCGAACATGTGTGGGATGTGATTGGATGCAGTTTGCAGACTCTGCCCCTGCCTCGTTCAGAAGACGAACTGTGGCAAATGGTTGAAAGGGAATAGAGAGCCATCCCTCAGGACACCATTCGCACTCTTATTGACTCTATGCCTAGACGTGTTTCTTCGTGCATCGGTGTCCGCGGTGGTCCTACATCCTAGTGAGCCGACGCCGTTCTCGTTCTGTATTCTGACTGTCATTTTGAAATAAAGATCACTTATTGCTGCTTGCTGTCTCTGTTCTTTTTCCAAATTTCATCACTTTCTGGCCACTCCCTCTTGGTGTTGCATTTTCAATGTCGGGCAGTGAATATAGATTATATAAAAAACAGCGAACAATATCATAACAGATGTACAACAGAATAATATTATAACAGGTAGAAAAGTTTCAAAAGTTCAAAAAAGAACACTAAAATTATATTTAGTACTTGGCAGTAAGTACACCGAGTATAAAAGTATATTCTCCCGTGTAGTTAGTTAGCTGAATCTCAAACCCTGACTTGATTAAACAAATAATACAAATATTACTAACTTGATTAAACAAATAATACAAATTTCGTTTGCCTATGAAACAGTGGATTATCGTGAGAAACTTCTTAAGCGAACCTGCTTTGTATTATACACGGAAGAAAAACTAAAAAAAAAAAAGTCGGACCATCTTATTTTATTGAAAATGATAAAATTATTAATATTCACTTAAAAATATCTTTATTCAAGATTTATTTGTTGTGCAGTCAAACTGCATACCAATTTGCCAAAACAATAACTATTATTATTATTATATTAGCACCAGAGCTGCTATTATTCTCAAAACACTTTTTGTCCGAATCGCTTTTCAAAGCGCTCCCACTAAATGTTATCGCCATATATTATTTAAAAAAATTAAATATTGAAGAACGTGCAGGTACATACATATGTTCATCGCATTGTAGAAAAACCTAGCCACATAGAGCCACCTAATTTTTTATATATGTAGTCCTCCAGCCGAACATCAGCATTTTGAAGCCCGAATTTTGCATTCAGTTTTTTCTTTTTTTTTTTTTCATTTACTTCGCATTCTCTACGAATTTAATGAATTTTTGATCAACAAATTCAGCGATTTGAAAGTGAGAAGTGGCAACACTGTTCGAAATAAAACATTTTTATCTCCAATGCGCCAGACTACTGCCATTCGGAAAAATTTAATTCAGTTTCAGTTTTAATCGACAAACGCGACTATTCGAAAGCAATGTGTTGCCTCTGGCGAAGATAAAATATTTTTATTTTCCACGCCTCAGAGAGTTGCCATACAATTAAAGCTTCAGATATTTAACTTTTAGATTTAATGTGGAAGGTTACTACTGAGTAACAAACTAAGCAATTTAAAAGTAATAAACACAGTTCTTGCGAATATTTTTTTTCTACTTTTCAATACGTTTGATTTAAAAAATAAAATGAGATATCTAATCAGAAATATTAAAGAAATAATGTAATTAATGTAAAGAAATGTATGGCAACTCTTAACGCTTTATCAGGAATACTAAAGATATACTGTTTTTAAATATTTTGTGATTTTGCTGTTGAATTTTACGCAACGTAAGTGTTACGAACGTGATGTGCAATAAATAAAGTTTAACACACAAAAAGTAAATAATCAAAAGATTAAAAAAAAATGTAAATCTTATTGACAAAGCTAAAAAGACAAAAAAAAGTTGGTTAGCAGGGAGTGAGTCCAGGGGCAGATTGGTAACCAGCGATGCTCATCGACAGCATAAAAAAACCTTAACAAATCCTCTGACGCGACGTTAAGATCTATATGCTTTCAGAATTATTTTTATGAGTCCAAAGGGGCAATTTGCCCAGAAGGACTATTAATTTCGTTTTGGCATTTTGCGTCGATTCACTACAAGCGTTGTTTCACATTTCAAATTGTTGCGACCAAATACTATCGCCCTTTATTAAATTTAAAGAAATTAGATAATGAAGAATCTGCATAAATGTATGTATGTTTCTCGCATTGTGATATAACAACGGTACCTAGAGCCATCCAATTTTGAATATTGAACATTTCCACCCGAATATGGGCATCTGGAAGCCCGAATTTGAAATTTGGAATTTGTTTTATTATCGATTTCACATTTTGTAAAACTTTAACGAATTTTTGATTAACAAACTCAAGGATTTCAAAGCGACCAATGGCAACGTTGTAGAGAAAAAACATTTTTATCTCCAGCGCGCGAGACTGTGTATCGGAAATTCTAAAAATTTAAAATTATTTTGCGATATTGCTGTTGAACTGAATTTTATGGTTTAAGTTCGAAGGAGATGATATGTAATAAATAAAGGTAACACACAAAATGTTAAAAAAAAAGCCCCTTTGGACATAATTTCAAATCTGAAACTTTTCAGATTTTTATTAATTATTAATTTTTTCCTCCTATATCTAACGGCATCCTGCCTTATCCGTTTGTAGAAGAGGAAATTAAAAAGATAGAAGAAAGGGTTCATTAGAGGATTCACTGATAAATTAAAATGACAGCCGTAGCATTAATTACACGTTAATTAATAAGTTTCATAGTTTGCAAAATTATTAAAAGCATAAAGACAAGAGTTTATTAGACGACTCACAGATTGAAATGAAAGTCGTACTTTTTATTTAAATTAATGAGCTTTATTTGTCGTGATTAAGGTATTAAATCAGTGCAACAAGATGCCAACAACTGAACAGAATATTTGCAAAAAAAAAAAAAAAATTACGCTCATTAAAATACTTTGTTTCTGTCCCACGTGATTAACGAATACAAAATATACAAATTTGCTATTTCTAAACAGATATATTCATTAACCGCGTATATGTGAAGCACAGCGGGCGGTACCCTTTTCTCATCTGGATGGGAAAACATGTGAAATATATATAAAATTCTGCCCTGTAGCTGTCCGGATCGGCTGTAATCAAGGACATTCATTTGCTCTCTCTTTGAGATACACTAGCGGTCTGCGGGATAAGTTTGATGTTGCAATGGTCTTCTATAATCATCGCCCTACGCACACACAATTGCTGTCCTCCGTAGGAGCCAGCAGCCTCTGCAAATGCGGTCAGTACAAATGTACCGCCGCCACTGCCCTGCAAAACAGAGGCTCCGGCAACGGGTTGACGTTCTCGATAAGTTTCGAAGCCTAATCAACCAGCGAGGGGGAAGGAGTGTCAAGGATGCAGAGGGGATGACATCGCAGGGAAGCGACAGAGTTGAAGAGAGGTCTCGACAACTGGGCTTAATGAGTCATGTGGAGAACACCTACCCACCCAACTACTACACCCTCTTACGGCCCATGTCCGTGGCAGGCACCAGCGGCCACATGAAAGGACGGCCCTAATTCGCGGGGAGGGGCACCGTGCAGCCGCTAATCAGGGGCTGGGCGAACCACGGTGGCCCCTTCACAACCATATGGAGACGGATTGAGATAGAAGAGGAAATAAGTACAAAGATGAACTACCCTAGAAGAGACACAGCGTCAGATCAGCGACACGGGATCAGCAAAAACGAACAAGCCTCGTATCGCTGTAATCCAAACAAATATCCCACTTTTCGTCACGAATTTAAAATATGCCAACTTTAAAATATCTTTACAAGTTACTCGACTTATTAAGGTGGACTCTTTATTTTTAAGAAAAATAAATAAAATATGTATTGCCATGCTCAAAATGTGACCATTTAATTGCATAAGCTGCACTATCGAAGTTGAAGAGAGAATTATGCGCAAAATAAATAAATAAATAAAAAAATCTGAAATGTAAAATGATTTTAAATTACGTCCAAAGGGGCGTTTTTTTTTTAACATTTTCTATGTTACCTTTATTTATTAAATATCATGTTCTTCGCACTTAAACCATAAAATTCAGTTAAATAATATCGTAAAATAATTTTAAACTGAGCACATCTTTAGAATTTCTTATACACAGTCTCGCGCCCTGGAGATAAAAATGTTTTTTCTGTACAACGTTACCATGGCTCACTTTCAAATCCTTGAGTTTGAACATCAAAAATTCGTTAAAGCTTTTCAAAATATGAAATCGATAATAAAACAAATTCCAAATTTGGGTTTCCAGATGCCCATACTCGCAGCAGTATTACTTCATTCAAAATTCGGCTCTAGGTACCGTCGTTTTATCACAATGAGAGAAACATATATACATTTATGCACATTCTTCATTATTTAATTCCTTTAAATATAATACAAGGTTGCAATATTTGGTGGCGACAGTTTGAAAAGTGAGCCGACATTTAATGTTTCCGACAGCAAAATCTCAAACCGAAAACAATAATTCTTCAAGAACGAAGCCCCTTTGGACTAATAAAAAATAAATAAATAAATTGGAAACACAAATTTCGCAAATCATGCAATATATGCATGCTTGCTTGAGGCGTTGAGGGCGAAAATGGGCGAATCTACCAAACCACAGTACACAAAAAAGCCATCTTTGAGAATCTGAGGATGCTAGTGTCAATAAGGGCGAATCCATCAAACGCGTGTATAGAAAATATGCTAATGAGGCTTTCCTAGCCGGAACTTCTGGAATACAATATACTATTCGGCTTTCTAGTTTACAGTAATTAAATACATTGCCGATTGTTTCCTTTATGCGCAAGCTTCTTTACATGCCGACTTACAAGTTAATTGTAAGATGCATATTTAGAATTAAACGTGTGATAGCATAAACACAAAGCATTTAGTCAGCCGGCATAAACTTGAAACAGTATTTGCCCCCCACTCTCCACCCTTAGCATTCCAAATTCCATTCTGAGTACCAGGAAAGTAACGGACCTGTCTCGCTTTAGACACTAACAAGCACGTAAGTTAATTAATTCATCTTCTGGCCATTTATGTATATTATGTACATTTTCTTTTTTCTACATTTTTAATGATACCTTTTTGTCTTATGTAAATATAATTTTTTTCACCTCTTCTCACTTGTTTAATTGTTTTTGCAAAGATTGCATTCCGTTCATCATGTTCACAAATTTTACATTGAGTTAGCATGATTAAAGGCAAAGGTTTCGGGGGGAGGAGCATTTTACTCAAGAAAATACTTCTACTCCCTCTCACAATAATATCTCACGAATTTGAAATTTATTTTTAAACTTGACGGGCACAGCACTTTCTTATTGAATTCTATGTAGTGATTTTACTTAAATTCATTTCACTTTAACACTACTTACCTCGCTTAAACTCATCTTACTAAAATACCTTTTTGGCATTGTAATTCTTACTTGAGTAAAAGACGAAACACCTTCACATTTATGAATTATTTTTAATTGACTGGAGGTTGAATTATTTTTAATTGACCCCTTGAAAAGTCAACTAATTTTCGGTCAATGACGATAATTACTTGGTTTTTTTAACACATTTTCAGTTTTAATTATACCTTTTAAACATTTCCATTCAATTTATTCTTAATTCCTTTTTTATGTTTTCATTTATAAAAAATTTTCAAGATTCATTTTTAAATATGCTTATACATTACTTAATAGAATCCCAACTACCTTCGTCAAATGAGATAATATATACTATATACTAAATAATACATTATAAAATCAATTATTATACATACATATATATATATATATAAACCTAATTTAACCTTAAAATAATACGTTCTACCCACAACCTATAGAACGGAAATTAAAAAAGTGATTGTTAAGCACAGAATACTTTTCTAACATGCGCATAAGACTTCTGAGAAAACGCGAGAACTACTGAAGTTGACAAATCGTTTTGATTGCAACCACGACATCAAGAATATTTACTAATATTTAACACGAATAATAGTTCACGCAATTAATTTTCTATTCAGGAAACACGTCTAAACTAATCACATATTAATCACAGCCAAATGTTAATCCTTTGTAATTTTAATCTCATACATGTTTTACCAAATAACAGACAAATGTGGCAAAACGTTCCTTTGATATTTTCCTCCAAGCATTTAAAAATCGTTAAAATCTTATGAGGATTTATCTATTTATTTTTGACTGATACTTAATTTTGAGTTACTGCCCTCGCCGGAACTCGTACCTGGACCTCTCGATTACACACCAAGTGTGCTAACCTCTACAATACCTTTTATTAGCAAGAAAATTAGCTAAAACTCAATTTATTTACAAACTGGTCATTGACCACTAAGCATTTTCAAGCTTCTACGCTAATAACTGAACCTCTGCTTATTATTTGTACTTCCATGTAAGAAGTAAAAAGGAAGTATTGGAATCGCAGAAAAACTCGGGTATCATATTTCAACGAAAATATGCATTTGGATGGCTATCCAATGCAATTTAAACGACGTTTTTACGTGACATCTCTACGTAAGGACAGAATAAAGGACTCTCCCCCCCAAAAAAAATTATAAAACTGACTTAAAATGGATTCTGAAAATATTTTTTTTGTAGCGTCTGTGCGTACGTACGTACATATGTATGCATCTCGCATAACTCGGAAACGAGCATCGTCAGAATGTTGAAACTTTGTATATTGGACTGCTATAACATGTAGATGTGCATCTCCTATTTTGGTTGCAATCGGCAGCACCAAAAGTATATAAATATATGTATATATATACATCCACTCTGTTACTCGAATCAGTGATCTCAATTTCTTTATTCTCATATGTTTGTAAATTGCGTAATTTTTGCTTTAAAAGTGATTGAATTATGTTGTTCTTATATTGAGGTTAAGGTTTTTATGCCTTTAGTAAATCTGCATGCTGAATTAATTAATTAGAACTGAATTAATTGAACGAGAAATAGTGAATCGTCTCTGAAAAACTGTTTCTTTCTTTCCTTCTTTTTTCTTTTTCTTTTTGTTTGTTTGTTTAATTTCTTTTATACAACGTTTTAGATTTATTATAGTATTTGAATAGAATATGCGGCAACGATTAGATAATTCTTCAGATGATATACATAATTTTTGTGCATTCTGAGTTATAAAATGAATGAGATGTAGCGCTGTTAAGTGAACCTTGCGCCAGAGCGTCGCTTTGGTAAACAAATATAGTGAATTTTAAAGAGTGCATTTATTCTAGTGTGGTTTATGCACTATCGACGAAGTAGATTTAATTCAATCCAATGAGTTTAAATGAAATGCAAGAAAAAATGCATATAATTTAGTATTCCGTACAAGGAAGTCATGTGGTATACACATCAGATTTTTTTCTAAGGAGTAACGTAATTTATGAATAAATCAAGCGCGACTCGCAGCACTGAACTCTCTTTACTTACAAGCTACAGGACTTTACTTAAAATAGCAGGTCGCCCTCCGCGAGCTGCTGAAATGAATCTACGAAATAATTTGAACAGTGAAGACAGACAGAAGGAAGAAAAAGTCAAAAATTACGAGCGCGACAGCAAAGCCAGAAATAAAAGTGAACAAAATAATTATTAAAAAAAAAATAAACAAACACAGAAGTTACTTCGCAGTCGGAAAGCATAATCAATATTCGCTACGATTTTTACTTTTCCATTAATTTTCAACAGTTACTCTCTTCAATTTTAATTAAAGCAACAGATAAAGAACCAATCATACATCTCCAAGATAATACCCTCCCCTTTATACTTCATTAGCATTCCCACTAATGGAAACCAGAAACACTATATATATATATATATGCATATATACATACATATATATATAATTAAAAAAAAGAGAGAGAGAAATCGCAACCAGGCTACCTACCTGCACTCGTCAGCCAATCAATAACGCTGAACGCTTACAAACACGCGGCCATATCTAAATCCGCAAGCTGGCAACATTTCGCGGATCGGAAATATGTGGCTGATGAATAAGGCGAACAGTGATGCCACCCAGAAAGGAGAGGGAAAAAATACAATAAAATATATCTGAATATTCATTTCGTGATGAGGATTCGAAAAGAGGGTGGAGGGATTGAGGGAGCGAAAGATAATTTTCACAGTTAATGTGGATGGCAAGTAATTAAACATGGTCTGCGAATGACGAAGTTTCAGCAAACCCGTTTTTGACAGAAAACGAAAAACAAAACTACCTCTTTGGTACAGCGTCATTAGCGGAATGTGTGTGCACGCTGCTAATACATTTGGATCTAATTAATAAATTAACGTACTCGATTATCAGCACCTACCTTTTTTTTTTGTTGATATTTTTAATTCCTCAAATGCTACTTGTCGGCCACGTGTGGTGCGTGATCTATAATTTACTTCTATTTCAAAATACGCCTAGTTTGTAAGTAAATATTCACCAGCAGGATGCTAAATCGAGTTTGATAAATTTTTAAAGAAACAGCTGCTAAAAAATACTGCGAAATTTTGCTTTTAGTTCCTCATCGAACCACAGGCGGGATCAATCACAAGTTCCCAAGCGGACCAAATGGCACTGAGCAGTACAGGGATTTTTAAAGTGGTAAGTCTTCGGTGTTCAGTGTGATTGGTGAAAGATCATAGCGATGATCGAAATGTATAACTAAGCGGAATGAAATTTCCAAGTGCATTTTTAGCATTCTTCTCCCGCCTTTTTATCATTTATTCCTTTGTTAGGTAAAAAAAAAATAATAATAAAAACAGGATTTTAGAACTTGAATTAACAAAGGAAGTTAAGATAAACTGCAATCTGAAAGTTTCAAATTATATTTTAACACCTCGAAATGTTTGCCATTAAAGTTTCAAAAAGTTCAAAAAAAAATATTTAAGTACGGGGTGTTTATAATTAAAGTGATCCTATTCAGACCCCTGTAGAAACCGCCTATCGGATTTTGATGAAACTTGGTATACACGTTATATGGACTATGGGAAAAAGATTTCTGCAATAAAAAAATAGTTCAAATGTTGACCACCAGATGGCAATTTTCAAATATTCCTTATGCAAATTAGTCAAACCTATAACGAAACTTATAGTCAGAGCCAGAAAATCAATCTGTGTGTCTTTGCCATCGTTAATCATGCCCTTAGAGAAGAAAGATCGAGCTTTATTGTTAAAACTGTTTTATCAAAAAGGCCGCAATAGCTTAGTTGCATTGCCTGAATATCGTCGTTTAGGGATTGCGAAAAGAACCCATGTCGAAGAATGGTTTGAAGAAGACGATGAACTTTTTTTATTGCAGAAATCGTTTCCCCATTGTCCATATAACATACATACGAAATTTCATCAAAATTCAATAAGAAGAAAATGTTCTAGAAGGGTCTGAATAGGGTCACTTTAATTATAACCACCCTGTATTTAAAAATGAAAAAGCCACAAACTTGAAAAGCTGCAACTAGGCAGCATTTTAAAAGTTAATGATTTTTTTAACACATGCATTCATATTTTCACATAAATTACAGTTTAACAATTAAAAGAATTTTCAGGTTAACAGGTTACGAGTTTAAGAATTAATCCCCATCCAAAGAATTCAGTATACGGAACATAAAACATATGCAGCGAAACACTGTTATATGTTTCTTGCATTTATTTACACATCGTTTTATCTCCGCTTCAATTCACTACTATTTACGTTAACGCTAAATGTTTCATTCATGAGACGTGTCACTTCGGTTAAGAGGCCGTTTGTCTCTGACCCTCGATGTTTCGTTTCGCAGCACAAGTACAGCGGTGTCCGGGAACAAAATATATGTTTATATATCCGAATGTAATGTGTTTATTGCATTGCAGTTTACATACCTGGATAGAAATAACTCAAACGGTTTTGTTCTTCAGAAAGATTTGACCTCTTTAGATTCGTGTGCTCGAATGATGAAATCGATGGTGACACAAGTGATGCTTTAGAACGTGTGGAATGAGATACAGCAGAGTTTCTTAAACTGGGGGTAGCGGGACGTGCAGCAGGGGGTCGCCAAAAATTTTAGCAGTTTTGATATTTCTTTAATTTACTATAATAATTTTGCAATTACCAAATATTTTTATACAAAGTATCTGTAGATAAAGATAAGAGAATACAGACAAAGAAAAAACGAAAACGTTTCGACGCATTCTTTTTATAATATAAACGTTCATTTTATTTGGTTTGCACGTGACGCTGTCATTTCGTCTATTACTTATTTGAAATTTTCCCATTGTTATGTCTTAAAATTAGAAATTAAAGTTAATGGCCTAAAACTGCAATAGTATATTACAGTACAAGTGAAAAAATTTACAGTTTCACTCACGTGTGTGTCAGATTTGAGCAATGCTTATGGGGTCCCACAAAGTTTTCGTAATTATTATGGGGTCCTGGGAATCGTCACTAAAAAAGTTTAAGAAGCACTGAGATAGAGTATTGCTTAGACGTAGCCTAAACTACAAATTAGTGGCGTAGCAATAAAGGGGAGGTCCGCCCTGGATCGTCGAGGAGATGAAGATTAATTAGATTCTAAATTGCTACGTAATTAAATTGAAAAGAAAAAGTTTTTTTTTACTGTAGGTAAAGTATTCAAAGAAATCCCCAAGTGATTTGAACAGCTACATACTTTTGTTATAGCCTTTTTTACTCCGTCAAAACGTTTGAACACAAATTACGAATATCACCTGAATTATGATCACGATGACAATAAGGAATTATTCCTTGTTACGAAAGAAGTATTTGAGAGTTTCATTTCCGTTACTGTTATGGAAATCGAAATAGGAACAAAAAAGGGCAGTCCTCTTGAATTTTTGCAATTTATTATAAATATATTTCCAGAACAAAGTTCCAAATTTTGTAATACTACTGCGAATTTTCCTCTTAACTACTGTAAGTGTTTCTAGTTGTGAGAAGGGTTTTCTTAATAAAAATCATTCTAAAAATATTTAAGAACTAGAAATGTATACTCTGCATCTAAGAAATCTTTGTCTACTTTCCGTATTGGACAATCACTGGAGTAATTGTCCGATATAACATTTTATTTACTGGAGCAATCAAATAGACCTCCACGATGTCATCAGTAGTTTTGCGAACAAAGAAACAAGTTTTAAAGTATTTAAATTAAAATTTTCGTCTGAAATAAATGCGGAGTTTTAATTTATTTCTCTACTTGTCGTTTTGATATTTTTTGTAGTTATTTGTTGGTATATCAAGATGGGCGGTAAATTCAAAGCTCCAGACGACAAACTCAGAGAGCGCCCCGGGAGGCGAAAGTTCTTTCTACGCCACGGCAACAAATCGCGTTTATACAGAGAGGTAACTAAAACTTTTTGTCGTCTTCTTTCCAGCTCTCCAGCCGCAGTGCGTATAAACACATTAATTTCGGATACAAGTTTCGTTCTTTTTAAATTTTTTTCCCAGACACACTGTACTTTTTCTCCAGACCATTTTTTTTTCTTTCAGTAACACCTAAAAGTTTTATATGGAAATACAAAAACAGTGGACCGAAGAGCTGTGATGTCCCAAACTGGTAAGAGTACTTTAAATCCAGTTTGTTTACAAGAAGGAGGGATCACTTAATGCGATGGAATATATTCTTCCAACTAAAAAGAGAGGTCTGCTAATACTTAACTTGAGTATCTGCCTTTTATGTTTTTCATTAAAGCTAACTGTCTGTTACCTACAACATGTTTATCTTTCCTCTACATTGAACGAATTCTCGTGCTCACATTTTTCACCAACTATATCCTTCGCTATTTGCAAGGTCTTAAAACACAGATGCTTTGGTCTAGAGAATAAAGGTCTTAAATAGAAATGCGTAGGGTTCTGCTGTAGCTAGGAGCTTGTGTTAATGTCCTGCAGACCATATCAGACTGAAGCGAACCGCTTAATCTGAAACAAATCATTAAATCGTTAGAAATTTGAGGTATCCATTTTTATTTAACTTGCAAATGAATGGAAAAGCAGTGTGCAACAGACGAACCTCCGCTACTTTTGGAACTAAGATTAACACAAAATAATGCTAAATTCAAGTGCAGGTAATGTAGATTGAGACTACAACACAAAATAAACTACTTACTTGGCTCAAGACAGTAACTGGTTTACAAAAATTTTGGCTCAAGATAATTACGGCGCGTATTTTATGCGCCGGCTAGAAAAATGTTGAAGCCGGGGGAAAAAAAAAAAAAATTAAGTAGAGCTGACGACAGTAAGTCCGACAGAAGCTCTAACTTTAAGCGTTCCAAATCCTCGGCTACAAACAACTAATCTGCACCCTAATGAGACTACGGAAAAAAGATGTTATAACAAAACTCCAATCATAACAACTGGTTAATTAACATAAGGCCTTACACATGTACACTGCAGGGGAAAAAAAGGGGGTACAGTTCTCTCCCGTTCTACTGGGCCCATTGACGAAATTCAACTTGCGTTTTCCATGTGTCGAAAACGCGACTTAGGATATATATTAGATTTATACACAGCATTGTCCTAACATCGGTATTTTGACACAAAATCGGACTTTTTCTGAAATAACATACCAACTTTTCTTCCATACTTCTACGATTCAAATCATGCCTAAATATTAAGTTTTGTAATTTTTGGTGAGAAATTTATGGAGGAATTTAAAAATTTATCCTGGCGGATTTTTTTTTTCAGCTTGCGCCAAGAATAATTCACTTGGGAAACTTCTTAATTTATAGCAACCTATTTTCCTTTCCTTTTTTTCATTGTCCACGAGCGAAAAAAAAGTCATCGTTCATGAAATAAATTATAAGAAGGGCAAATTTTATTTGGAATGATTCTAAATTTCGAAATATGAAAGGAAGAATCAAATAATTTTAATAAAAAGAGAGATATTAATAAATATGTACCAATTTCGATTACCACAGAAGAGTTAAAATTTTGAGATCTAATTTATATATATATATACGAAAGTCAATTAACATGGACGAGTTAATATATTGAGAGCTAATTTTTTTAAAAACTACTCCTGCGTTTTTTACAAAACTTGGCAGTTTAGCATAATTAGAACCGTAGAATCGAAATATGGAAAAGAATCGGCATGCCATTTCAGAAAAAGTCCGATTTTGTGAAATACCTAT